>JACEFZ010000284.1:0-140036 GCA_014155875.1 Cepaea nemoralis | reverse complement strand
AGTGGTCAGTGGGTGTTGAAGTGCTACAGGTGCATACACATACAGCGGTCAGTGGGTGTTGAAGTGCTACAGGTACATGCACTACAGCAGTCAGTGGGTGTTGAAGTGCTACAGGTACATACACATACAGCGGTCAGTGGGTGCCCGAGTGCTACGGGTACATACACATACAGCGGTCAGTGGGTTTTTGAAGTGCTACGGGGTACATACACATACAGCAGTCAGTGGGTTTTGGAAGTGCTACAGGTACATACACATACAGCGGTCAGGGGTGTTGAAGTGCTATAGGTACATACACATACAGCATCATTGGGTGTTGAAGTGTACAGGTACATACACATACAGCAGCCCAGGGGGTGTTGAAGTGCTATAGGTACATACACATACAGCAGTCAGTGGGTGTTGAAGTGCTACAGGTACATACACATACAGCAGTCAGTGGGTGTTGAAGTGCACAGGTACATACACATACAGCGGTCAGTGGGTTTTTAAGTGCTACAGGTACATAAAATATAGCATCGGGGGTGTTGAAGTGCTACAGGTACATACACATACAGCGGTCAGTGGGTGTTGAAGTGCTACAGGTACATAAAACATACAGCAGTCAGTGGGTGTTGAAGTGCTACAGGTAATACACATACAGCAGTCAGTGGGTGTTGAAGTGCTACGGGAAAAATACACATATAGCAGTCAGTGGGTGTCCGGTGCTACGGTACATAAAAAACAGCAGTCAGTGGGTGTTGAAGTGCTACAGGTACATACACATACAGCAGTCAGTGGGTGTTGACGGCTACAGGTACATACACATACAGCAGTCAGGGGGGTGTTAAAGTGCTACAGGTACATACACCTATAGCAGTCAGTGGGTGTCCGAGTGCTACAGGTACAAAAACAAAAATACAGAGTCGGGGGGTGTTGAAGTGCTACAGGTACATACACATACAGCAGTCAGTGGGTGTTGAAGTGCTACAGGTACATACACATACAGCAGTCAGTGGGTTTTTGAAGTGTACAGGTACATAAAACTTACAGCAGTCAGGGGTGTCCGAGTGCTACAGGAAACAAACATACAGCAGTCAGGGGGTGTTGAAGTGCTACAGGTACATACACATACACAGTCAGTGGGTTTTGACGTGCTACAGGTACGTACACATACAGCAGTCAGTGGGTGTTGAAGTGCTACAGGTACATAGCACATACAGCGGTCAGTGGGTTTTTGAAGTGCTACAGTACATACACATACAGCAGTCAGTGGGGTGTCCGAGTGCTACAGGTACATACACATACAGCAGTCAGTGGGTGTTGAAGTGCTACAGGTACATTACACATACAGCGCAGTCAGTGGGTGTTGAAGTGCTACGGGGTAATACACATACACAGTCAGTGGGTGTTGAAGTGCTACAGGTACATACACATACAGCAGTCAGTGAGTGTTGAAGTGCTATAGGTACATACACATACAGCGGTCAGTGAGTGTTGAAGTGCTACAGGTACATACACATACAGCAGTCAGTGGGTGTCCGAGTGCTACAGGTACATACCATACAGCAGTCAGTGGGTGTCCGAGTGCTACAGGTACATACACATACAGCAGTCAGTGGGTGTTGAAGTGCTACAGGTACATACACATACAGCAGTCAGTGGGTGTTGAAGTGCTACAGGTACATACACATACAGCAGTCAGTGGGTGTTGAAGTGCTATAGGTACATACACATACAGCGGTCAGTGGGTGTCCGAGTGCTACAGGTACATACACATACAGCAGTCAGTGGGTGTTGAAGTGCTACAGGTGCATACACATACAGCGGTCAGTGGGTGTTGAAGTGCTACAGGTGCATACACATACAGCAGTCAGTGGGTGTTGAAGTGCTACAGGTGCATACACATACAGCAGTCAGTGGGTGTCCGAGTGCTACAGGTACATACACATACAGCAGTCAGTGGGTGTCCGAGTGCTACAGGTACATACACATACAGCGGTCAGTGGGTGTTGAAGTGCTACAGGTACATACACATACAGCAGTCAGTGGGTGTTGAAGTGCTACAGGTGCATACACATACAGCAGTCAGTGGGTGTCCGAGTGCTACAGGTACATACACATACAGCAGTCAGTGGGTGTCCGAGTGCTACAGGTACATACACATACAGCAGTCAGTGGGTGTTGAAGTGCTACAGGTACATACACATACAGCGGTCAGTGGGTGTTGAAGTGCTACAGGTACATACAATACAGCGGTCAGTGAGTGTGAAGTGCTACAGGTACATACACATACAGCAGTCAGTGGGTGTCCGAGTGCTACAGGTACATACACATACAGCAGTCAGTGGGTGTCCGAGTGCTACAGGTACATACCCATTACAGCAGGTCAGTGGGTGTTGAAGTGCTACAGGTACATACACATACAGCAGTCAGTGAGTGTTGAAGTGCTACAGGTACATGCACATACAGCGTCAGTGGGTGGTACGAGTGCTACAGGTACATACACATACAGCAGTCAGTGGTGTTGAAGTGCTACAGGTAATACACCTACAGCAGTCAGTGGGTGTTGAAGTGCTACAGGACATTCACATACAGCAGTCAGTGGGTGTTGAAGTGCTACAGGTACATACACATACAGCAGTCAGTGGGGTGAAAGTGCTTACAGTACATACACTACAGCAGTCAGTGGGTGTCGAAGTGCTACAGGTACATACACATACAGCAGGTCAGTGGGTGTTGAAGTGCTACAGGTACATACACATACAGCAGTCAGTGGGTGTTGAAGTGCTACAGGTACATACACATACAGCGGTCCAGTGGGTGTTGAAGTGCTACAGGTACATACACATACAGCAGTCAGTGGGTGTTAAAGTGCTACAGGTACATACACATACAGCAGTCAGTGGGTGTCGAGTGCTACAGGTACATACACATACAGCGAGTCAGTGGTGTCTGAAGTGCTACAGGTACATACACATACAGCAGTCCGGGGTGGTCCGGAGTGCTACAGGTACATACACATACAGCAGTCAGTGGGTGTCCGAAGTGCTACAGGTACATACACATACAGCGGTCAGTGGGTGTTGAAGTGCTACAGGTACATACCATACAGCAGGTCAGTGGGTGTGAAGTGCTACAGGTACATACACATACAGCAGTCAGTGGGTGTTGACGTGCTACAGGTACATACACATACAGCGGTCAGTGGGTGTTGAAGTGCTACAGGTACATACACAATACAGCAGTCAGTGGTGTTGAATGTGCTACTAGGTACATAACACTACAGCAGTCAGTGGGTGTTGACGTGCTACAGGTACATACACATACAGCGGTCAGTGGGGTCATGGTGTTGACAGTGCTACAGGTACATACACATACAGCGGTCAGTGGGTGTTGAAGTGCTACAGGTACATACACATACAGCAGTCAGTGGGTGTTGAAGTGCTACAGGTACATACACATACAGCAGTCAGTGGGTGTCTGAAGTGCTACAGGTACATACACATACAGCGGTCAGTGGGTGTTGAAGTGCTACAAGGTACATACACATACAGCAGTCAGTTGGGTGTTGAGTGCTACAGGTACATCCACATACAGCGGTCAGTGGGTGTTCGAAGTGCTACAGGTACATACACATACAGCTGTCAGTGGGTGTTGAAGTGCTACAGGTACATACACATACAGCGGTCAGTGGGTGTTGAAGTGGCTACAGTACATACACTACAGCAGGTCAGTGGGTGTGACGTGTTGAAGTGCTACAGGTACATACACATACAGCAGTCCAGTGGGTGTCGTCAGTATGCTGCTACAGGTACATACCACCTACAGCAGGTCAAGTGGGTGTTCCGACGTGATACAGGTACATACACATACAGCAGTCAGTGGGTGTCCGGAAGTGCTACAGGTACATACCCATACAGCAGTCAGTGGGTGTCCGAGTGCTACAGGTACATACACATACAGCAGTCAGTGGGTGTCCGAGTGCTACAGGTACATACACATACAGCAGTCAGTGGGTGTCCGAGTGCTACAGGTACATACACATACAGCAGTCAGTGGGTGTCCGAGTGCTACAGGTACATACACATACAGCGGTCAGTGGGTGTTGAAGTGCTACAGGTACATACACATACAGCAGTCAGTGGGTGTCCGAGTGCTACAGGTACATACACATACAGCAGTCAGTGGGTGTTGAAGTGCTACAGGTACATACACATACAGCAGTCAGTGGGTGTTAAAGTGCTACAGGTACATGCACATACAGCAGTCAGTGGGTGTCCGAGTGCTACAGGTACATACACATACAGCGGTCAGTGGGTGTTAAAGTGCTACAGGTGCATGCACATACAGCAGTCAGTGGGTGTTGAAGTGCTATAGGTACATACACATACAGCGGTCAGTGGGTGTTTTAAAGTGCTACAGGTGCATGCACATACAGCGGTCAGTGGGTGTTAAAGTGCTACAGGTACATACACATACAGCAGTCAGTGGGTGTTAAAGTGCTATAGGTACATGCACATACAGCAGTCAGTGGGTGTTGAAGTGCTACAGGTACATACACATACAGCGGTCAGTGGGTGTTGAAGTGCTACAGGTACATACACATACAGCAGTCAGTGGGTGTCCGAGTGCTACAGGTACATACACATACAGCAGTCAGTGGGTGTTGAAGTGCTACAGGTACATACACATACAGCGGTCAGTGGGTGTTGAAGTGCTACAGGTACATACACATACAGCAGTCAGTGGGTGTTGAAGTGCTACAGGTACATACACATACAGCAGTCAGTGGGTGTTGAAGTGCTATAGGTACATGCACATACAGCGGTCAGTGGGTGTCCGAGTGCTACAGGTACATACACATACAGCAGTCAGTGCGTGTTGAAGTGCTATAGGTACATACACATACAGCGGTCAGTGGGTGTTGAAGTGCTACAGGTACATACACATACAGCGGTCAGTGGGTGTCCGAGTGCTACAGGTACATACACATACAGCAGTCAGTGGGTGTCCGAGTGCTACAGGTACATACACATACAGCAGTCAGTGGGTGTTGAAGTGCTACAGGTACATACACATACAGCGGTCAGTGGGTGTTAAAGTGCTACAGGTACATACACATACAGCAGTCAGTGGGTGTCCGAGTGCTACAGGTACATACACATACAGCAGTCAGTGGGTGTTGAAGTGCTACAGGTACATACACATACAGCTGTCAGTGGGTGTCTGAAGTGCTACAGGTACCTACACATACAGCGGTCAGTGGTGTTGAAGTGCTACAGGTACATACACATACAGCAGTCAGTGGGTGTTGAAGTGCTACAGGTACATACACATACAGCAGTCAGTGGGGTGTCCGAGTGCTACAGGTACATACACATACAGCAGTCAGTGGGTGTCCGAGTGCTACAGGTACATACACATACAGCAGTCAGTGGGTGTTGAAGTGCTACAGGTACATACACATACAGCGTGTCAGTGGGTGTGAAGTGCTACAGGTACATACACATACAGCGGTCAGTGGGTGTTTGAAGTGCTACAGGTACATACACATACAGCAGTCAGTGGGTGTGACGTGCTACAGTACATACAACATACAGCGGTCAGTGGGTGTTGAAGTGCTACAGGTACATACACATACAGCAGTCAGTGGGTGTCGAGTGCCTACAGGTACATACACATACAGCATGTCAGTGGGTGTTGAAGTGCCTAACAGGTACATACACATACAGCAGTCAGTGGGTGTGGACAGTGCTACAGGTACATACACATACAGCAGTCAGTGGGTGTTGAAGTGCTATCAGCGTACATACCACATACAGCAGTCAGTGGGTGTTGAAGTGCTACAGGTACATACACATACAGCAGTCAGTGGGTGTTGAAGTGCTACAGGTACATACACATACAGCGGTCAGTGGGTGTCGAAGTGCTACAGGTGATACACATACAGCAGCTCAGTGGGTGTTCCGAGTGCTACAGGCTACATACACATACAGCAGTCAGTGGGTGTCCGAGTGTACAGGTACATACACATACAGCAGTCAGTGGGTGTTGAAGTTCGACTACACGGTACATACACATACAGCGGTCAGTGGGCTGTTGAAGTGCTAACAGGTACATACACACTACAGCAGTCAGTGGGTGTCGAAGTGCTACAGTGCTACATACACACATACAGCAGTGCAGTGGGTGTCCGTAGTGCTACAGGTACATACACATACAGCAGTCAGTGGAGTGTCCGAGTGCTACAAGGTACATACACATACAGCAGTCAGTGGGTGTTGAAGTGTAAGGTACATACACATACAGCCGTCAGTGGGTGTTGAAAGTGCTACAGGTACCATACACATACAGCAGTCAGTGAGTGTTGAAGTGCTATAGGTACATGCACATACAGCAGTCAGTGGCGTGTCGCAGTGCCTACAGGTACATACACATACAGCAGTCAGTGGGTGGTCCGAGTGCTACAGGTACATACACATACAGCAGTCAGTGGGTGTTAAAGTGCTACAGGTACATACACATACAGCAGTCAGTGGGTGTTGAAGTGCTACAGGTACATACACATACAGCAGTCAGTGGGTGTTAAAGTGCTATAGGTACATGCACATACAGCAGTCAGTGGGTGTTGAAGTGCTACAGGTACATACACATACAGCAGTCAGTGGGTGTCGAGTGCTATAGGTACATCACATACAGCAGTCAGTGGGTGTTGAAGTGCTACAGGTACATACACATACAGCAGTCAGTGGGTGTTAAAGTGCTACAGGTACATACACATACAGCAGTCAGTGGGTGTGAAGTGCTACAGGTACATACACATACAGCAGTCAGTGGGTGTTGAAGTGCTACAGGTACATACACATACAGCAGTCAGTGGGTGTGAAAGTGCTACAGGTACATACACATACAGCAGTCAGTGGGTGTTAAGTGCTACAGGTACATACACATACAGCAGTCAGTGGGTGTTAAAGTGCTATAGGTACATGCACATACAGCAGTCAGTGGGTGTTGAAGTGCTACAAGTACATACACATACAGCGGTCAGTGGGTGTTGAAGTGCTACAGGTACATACACATACAGCAGTCAGTGGGTGTTAAAGTGCTACAGGTACATACACATACAGCAGTCAGTGGGTGTTTAAAGTGCTACAGGTACATACACATACAGCAGTCAGTGGGTGTTAAAGTGCTACACGGTACATACACATACAGCAGTCAGTGGGTGTTAAAGTGCTATAGGTACATGCACATACAGCGGTCAGTGAGTGTTGAAGTGCTACAGGTACATACACATACAGCAGTCAGTGGGTGTTGAAGTGCTATAGGTACATACACATACAGCGGTCAGTGAGTGTTGAAGTGCTATAGGTACATGCACATACAGCAGTCAGTGGGTGTTGAAGTGCTACAGGTACATGCACATACAGCGGTCAGTGGGTGTTGAAGTGCTACAGGTACATGCACATACAGCAGTCAGTGGGTGTTGAAGTGCTATAGGTACATGCACATACAGCGGTCAGTGAGTGTTGAAGTGCTATAGGTACATACACATACAGCAGTCAGTGAGTGTTGAAGTGCTACAGGTACATGCACATACAGCGGTCAGTGAGTGTTGAAGTGCTACAGGTGCATACACATACAGCAGTCAGTGGGTGTTGAAGTGCTATAGGTACATGTACATACAGCAGTCAGTGGGTGTTGAAGTGCTATAGGTACATGCACATACAGCAGTCAGTGAGTGTTGAAGTGCTACAGGTACATGCACATACAGCAGTCAGTGGGTGTTGAAGTGCTACAGGTACATGCACATACAGCAGTCAGTGGGTGTGTTGAAGTGCTATAGGTACATACACATACAGCAGTCAGTGGGTGTTGAAGTGCTACAGGTGCATACACATACAGCAGTCAGTGGGTGTTGAAGTGCTATAGGTACATGCACATACAGCAGTCAGTGAGTGTTGAAGTGCTATAGGTACATGCACATACAGCAGTCAGTGAGTGTTGAAGTGCTACAGGTACATGCACATACAGCAGTCAGTGGGTGTTGAAGTGCTATAGGTACATACACATACAGCAGTCAGTGGGTGTTGAAGTGCTACAGGTGCATACACATACAGCAGTCAGTGGGTGTTGAAGTGCTATAGGTACATACACATACAGCAGTCAGTGAGTGTTGAAGTGCTATAGGTACATGCACACTACAGCAGTCAGTGGGTGTGAAGTGCTACAGGTACATGCACATACAGCGGTCAGTGGGTGTTGAAGTGCTACAGGTACATGCACATACAGCAGTCAGTGGGTGTTGAAGTGCTATAGGTACATGCACATACAGCGGTCAGTGAGTGTTGAAGTGCTATAGGTACATACACATACAGCAGTCAGTGAGTGTTGAAGTGCTACAGGTACATGCACATACAGCGGTCAGTGAGTGTTGAAGTGCTACAGGTGCATACACATACAGCAGTCAGTGGGTGTTGGAAGTGCTATAGGTACATGTACATACAGCAGTCAGTGGGTGTTGAAGTGCTATAGGTACATGCACATACAGCAGTCAGTGGGTGTTGAAGTGCTACAGGTACATACACATACAGCAGTCAGTGGGTGTTAAAGTGCTATAGGTACATGCACATACAGCAGTCAGTGGGTGTTAAAGTGCTACAGGTGCATACACATACAGCGGTCAGTGGGTGTTGAAGTGCTACAGGTACATACACATACAGCGGTCAGTGGGTGTTAAAGTGCTACAGGTGCATACACATACAGCAGTCAGTGGGTGTTGAAGTGCCTATAGGTACATACACATAACAGCGGTCAGTGGGTGTTAAAGTGCTACAGGTGCATACACATACAGCAGTCAGTGGGTGTTGAAGTGCTACAGGTACATACACATACAGCGGTCAGTGGGTGTTAAAGTGCTACAGGTGCATACACATACAGCAGTCAGTGGGTGTTGAAGTGCTATAGGTACATGCACATACAGCAGTCAGTGGGTGTTAAAGTAAGCTATAGGTACATGCACATCCAGCAGTCAGTGGGTGTTGAAGTGCTATAGGTACATGCACATACAGCAGGTCAGTGGGTGTTAAGTGCTATAAGGTACATCCACATACAGCGGTCAGAGGGTGTTAAAGTGCTATACAGGTGCATACACATACAGCGGTCAGGGAGTGTTGAAGTGCTATAGGTACATGCACATACAGCAGTCAGTGGGTGTTGAAGTGCTACAGGTACATACACATACGCAGTCAGTGGGTGTTAAGTGCTATAGGTACATGCACAATACAGCAGTCAGTGGGTGTTAAAGTGCTATAGGTACATACACATACAGCGGTCAGGTGGGTGTTAAAGTGCTACAGGTGCATGCCATACAGCGGTCAGTGGTGTTAAAGTGCTACAGCGTACATACACATACAGCGATCAGTGGGTGTTAAGTGCTATAGGTACATGCACATACAGCAGTCAGTGGGTGTTAAAGTGCTACAGGTACATACACATACAGCAGTCAGTGGGTGTCGAGTGCTACAGGTACATACACATACAGCAGTCAGTGGGTGTTGAAGTGCTACAGGTACATACACATACAGCAGTCAGTGGGTGTTGAAGTGCTACAGGTACATGCACATACAGCGGTCAGTGGGTGTTGAAGTGATACAGGTACATACACATACAGCAGTCAGTGGGTGTCCCGAGTGCTACAGGTACATACACATACAGCACTAGTTCATCTCGGTGCTGTGGAAGAAGCAAAGTCCCTAAGGGAACTGATAGCCAGACAGCCATCGTTTTACCCAAGTGATGAGAACGGACCCGCTGGGAGATTGTCTGGCTCTGTGTGTCTTCTAGCGTACAGCCCTGCTCTCACAGATCGTACACAGAGCATGTCAGCTCGGTGAACCAGCTCTACAAGAGCTGGGCGGCAGGAGATAGGATGGGACGCACTGGCGTCAGTTGGTTGAGGGGCTGTCTCAGTGTGGGCTACAAGACAGGAGAACCAGTCCGTAGCGCCAGCCTAGGATTGACATGTATGTGGTTAGGAACAACAGTGCTGTCAGTGTCTGGTGGCTGTCGTTCATCTCCCGACTGCTTGAATTTATACCCAGGTACTCTGTGCCGTTGAATCTGTAGCAAATACTCAGGGAATCTAGGTCTATCGCCTCTGATATTTACTGCCCTCTGATCAAGGGAGTTTATAACATCTTCCAATTCCCTTGTGAGTACAATGCGTTCATCTTTCTACTGTTTGAAATTATACCCACAGCTTTGTGCGTGGGTCCCTGGTCGACTCGGTATCTTTGTGCATCCCAGGATTCTTCTTCTTCTTCTTCTTTCTTCTTCTTCTTCTTCTTCTTCTTCTTCTTCTTCTTCTTCTTCGTCTTCTTCTTCTTCTTCTTTCTCTTCTTCTTCCTTCTTCTCCCCTCCTCCTCCTCTCTTCTTCCTCCTCTTCATTGTTTAAATATAATACTAGACACAATAAACCATTAAATATATTACACATTCCGAAGCCTAGGATTGACTTGTACAAAACAAGCTTAACGTACGCTGCAGCTCAGCTGTGGAACAAACTTCCACAAGTAATCGAAGACATCACCAGTCCCTATACATATAATTGCAAATTATTCGAACACTATCTCAGTACCTTCCCCCTTAATAATAGAAATAATAATAATAACAAACCCCTAGTATAACAGCCAGTCCCCTTTTGGTAGACCAGTATATTCCACATAGCTAAACTGTCTGGCTCTGCACCCCCTGTAGATGGCCAGCCCATGGATCGTGCCGATGTTATTAACGTCCTCAAAGATATGGCGAGAACAGAGGACTTTGACGTCAGTGATTCCACATCGCTGTCCAGGATGAAAGACCTGGGAGTAAGAATCGGCACAGTCAGACGCGAGAGGTACATCGGGAAAACAAGGCGCCTCGTCAACCAACACAGAACTGGCACTATTAGCCACCGGACGCTGATGCATATACTGGGAGGAGGATCTGAGCACCTATGGACATGTCCGGAGTGCAATGAAGATACCCCAACTGATAACTGAAAATTGATTCCACATAGCTAATAACAAGTGTCACACTATTATCTAATATTACTGAGTCGTGTAGTATTGATTTTCGCATTTTGCCCATGTCTTTATACTGTATGCCATGTATATTGTTGCTGCTCTCTGTTAGCCTTGAAAGATGTGTGAATGAAATAATGTATGAAAGTGAGTGATAGAAGGGCAGAATGTTAGACGGGCCTGCTTGCCCAATTCTTAACCCTTTTAAAATAAAATTCGTTCGTTCGTTCTTCTTCTTCTTCCTCCTCCTCTTCTTCTTCATCCTCCTTCCTGTTCCATGTAGCGCAAAGGCCCCGCGCAACTCACGCTAAAACCGTTGTAAGCATGTTCACAGTTGGTTGGGTTTTGTAGCAAACTGTTCGTGATAAGGTAGTCAGTCAGTCTCACGACAACCCTTCTTATTCGCCTCCGATGCCATGCATGATAGGCTGCAGTGTGGCTTCCTCTTTGCCTCCCTCCCAGGAATGCCTGGGTTGGCCGGTGGCATGTGACCTGTGGGGGAGTCCTGTAGAGACGTCCCAGTGTTGTCACTACAGCTGTCAGTTGTTACACTGCCTAGTGCCGCCTGCTACTGTCTGTGCCTATTTTTCTCTACTTCTTTGAGTGCCAATCAATACTCATGAAATTATGTATGTATGCTGTTTCCATGGTCTCGGGGGTTCGCCAACAGTTGATAGCCAAGGATATGTAGACACTCTAGTTGGTGGAGTCAGTGAGTGGACAGAGACAGGCTGCAGTCCTGCCGGTAGGTGGCTGGATGGTCTGACGGTTTAGAGGTGGGTGTCTGGTTGGCGGGCTGGCTACATGTAATCCTGGACTCACTGATGACCAAGGGGTTGACTTGTATATCTGTTGTCAACAGGAGTGCGGTGGGGGAGGGAGGGGGTCTTGTTGCTGCTGTTGTCTCTCTTCTGCTGTCTCTTTCTCTTCTGTCTGTCTCTCTTCTTCTTCTTCTTCTTCTTCTTCTTCTTCTTCTGCCTCTTCTTCTGTGTGTCTGTCTGCCTTCTTCTGTCTCTCTCTTCTTCTGCGTGTCTTTTCTTCTGCCTGTCTCTTTTGCTATCTTTTCTTCTATCTCATCTGTCTACCTCTCAATGTAACTCTCCGTATGCCTGTCTCTTAATGCCTGTCTCTTCTTCTGCCCTCTGCCTCTCCAGCACACTTTTCCCTCCAACACCCCCCCCCCCCCAACTACATCTGTTAAGAAAGATATATGTTTCTTTATGTAGGCAAAGTGCCCTTTCTGACCCTTATTTAGTGGTATTTGATTTTTCATGTCCAGGTTGTGTAAACACTTGGTTGTCTTCTCCTACCATTATATTCTACCTATTCACCTGTGTAAGTCAGCATTTTTACACAGCTTCAGTTGTTCCTTCCCTGTCCGTGTTTCTGCAGTAATCGATGGAGTCAGTGTAACAGTTGATCACTGTTAGTTGTCATTGGGTCACTCTATGGCTTATCTGCCAGTAGCTGTGTCCTGATGTTGAATGTGACTGGCCATAGATATCATCTTGCTGGTTTCTGTCCCCCACTTACTATCACTTGTCCGTGACCTAGCTCAGACAGTCTGTTGGCTTGTTCCACTGTCTGTCCCTGCCACTGTCTGTCCCTACGAGTGTCTGGTCTGTCCCTGTCAATGTCTGTCCCTGTCAATGTCCGTCCCTGCAAGTGTCTGTCCCTGCCAGTGTCTATCCCTGCAAGTGTCTGTCCCTGCAAGTGTCTGTCCCTGTCAGTGTCTGTCCCTGCCAGTGTCTGTCCCTACCAGTGTCTGTCCCTACCAGTGTCTGTCCCTGTCAATGTCTGTCCCTGCCAGTGTCTGTCCCTGCAAGTGTCTGTCCCTGCCAGTGTCTGTCCCTGTCAGTGTCTGTCCCTGTCAGTGTCTGTCCCTGCCAGTGTCTGTCCCTGTCAATGTCTGTCCCCTGTCAATGTCTGTCCCTGCCAATGTCTGTCCCTGCCAGTGTCTGTCCCTGTCAGTGTCTGTCCCTGCCAATGTCTGTCCGTACAAGTGCCCTTGCATCTCGCCTTGTTGTTACACACTGAATGCAATCCGTGTTGTCGGCTGTTGTGCGAAAGATTGGGGATGAATTGATCCCCTGGCTGACAGTTTGGTCCAGGGTAAAGTTAACGGCGCAACACCACCAGGCGACAGCGCAGGTCGCCACAAGTGGCAGATGATTGATTACGTGAGCTCACGTCACATCAGATGTGCATGCAGGCCAGTAGCACTTGCTGTCCCGATCCTGGCCGTGATACGGTCACAGGCAGGTTGCCGTGCTGTGTGCAGCGCTGATCGCCTGGCTCTCTGGGTGCATGGTTGGCTTACTTGCTTGTGAATTGTTTCATCACCGAGCTAAAGGACCGGCTCGGCATGTCTGTGGCAATAGGAGGATGTGCTTTCTGAGTGTGGATTCCTGTTTGTGGATATTGCAGTGTGGATATGTGGATTCTCAGTCAGGCTGTCCATGTCGGGTACATGAGGGATCGTGTAATTTGTGGTTTCGGTTGCTGGGGTAGTACTGAAGTTACACAAGGATACTCCTATAAGCGCCGTAGTCTCCTCCAGTAGATCACACAAGGAGACCCCCGGCACAGTGCACGGACTCAGCGCTATCGGCCAGGATTCAAATGTGTGTATACATGCTATAAATGTCGGGTAGGGATGTCTCATGTGAAATGTTACCCCGGGCAGCGGCCTGCTCTTGCAGATATCCAACAGCCCACAGATGTGTCACAGTCCCTAGTGTTTCGCACTTATCCGATCCACTTCGTCTTCCTTTTAACTCCCATTGGAGAATAGGCCTTTAGCTCGCTCGTGCCAAGCCGTCTGATCTGTTGCTGCCTTTTGCAACTCCTCCCCTGGTCCTTATTCCCCCCTCCCCAACCCCTGAATATGCTCCAGTGGCGTAGCAAAGGAAGCGCGGGAAGCGACCGCTGCCCTTTCGTCTTGTAAAAGTGGCAACTAAGTTGTGCCAGACGGGTCATCCTGTGAGTCGAGGTATGTATTCTCACCTTCCCCCTGCTGACTCTAGAACCCGGCTACGCCAGAGATGTCCCCACACCCCCACCAACGCCAGAGATGTCCCCACACCCCCACCATATGATTCTTCTGAGTCTCTAATTGTATTCTCCGTCTTTTAGATCTCTTCCCCCCCCCTTCCCCCGTTTCATTTGTCCCGTGGCTTCCAGAGAGCCAGCCTTCTAGCTACACTGTCCTCTAGTGGTCCTAGCAAGCCCGAACTGGTCCTGCCCTCCTGCTTCTGTGGAATCTGTGCAGTTCTCTCCCTGAGCTTTGGGCCCTGGGGTTTGTCCTGTCAGTCAGTCCGGGTATTCTGCGTTTGCTCGTGTGGATGAATGTTTGTGGCTTACTGGTGATTGTTGTAGCCAGTGCACTTCCCCAGGAGAAATGGGGCGGGGGTATAGCATGCTCTTCTGATGTTGTGAACATCTATACCGTCCAGGGCGTGAATCGTGCCGGGCCTGGCTGCAGTTAGAGGTCACAGTTATACCTGTAAGGCATCCCCTTGTTTGTGGAGATGTCGGTGTTGTGTGTGTTCAGTTAGACTCCACAGTTATACCTGTAAGGCATCCCCTTGTTTGTGGAGATGTCGGTGTTGTTGTGTGTGTTCAGTTAGACTCCACAGTTATACCTGTAAGGCATCCCCTTGTTTGTGGAGATGTCGGTGTTGTTGTGTGTGTTCAGTTAGACTCCACAGTTATACCTGTAAGGCATCCCCTTGTTTGTGGAGATGTCGGTGTTGTGTGTGTTCAGTTAGACTCCACAGTTATACCTGTAAGGCATCCCCTTGTTTGTGGAGATGTCGGTGTTGTGTGTGTTCAGTTAGACTCCACAGTTATACCTGTAAGGCATCCCCTTGTTTGTGGAGATGTCGGTGTTGTTGTGTGTGTTCAGGCGTAACGCTGTCCAGTTCTGCCCTCCAGTGCCCATTGGACTTTAAACATATGAGGATAGTGTCATATGTCTCCGATACACCTCATACTGCGTAAAGTGGCTTCTTTATTGTTACCTACTGTTGCTGTTGCTACTACTACTGCTACTGTTGCTACTACTATTGCTACTTTCTGTTGCTACTACTACTGCTACTGTTGCTACTACTACTGCTACTGTTGCTACTACTACTGCTACTGTTGCTACTACTACTGCTACTGTTGCTACTACTACTGCTACTGTTGCTGTTGCTACTACTACTGCTACTGTTGCTACTGTTGCTACTACTACTGCTACTGTTGCTACTACTACTGCTACTGTTGCTACTACTACTGCTACTGTTGCTACTACTACTGCTACTGTTGCTACTACTACTGCTACTGTTGCTACTACTACTGCTACTGTTGCTACTACTATTGCTACTGTTGCTGTTGCTACTACTACTGCTACTGTTGCTACTACTACTACTGCTACTGTTGCTACTACTACTACTGCTACTGTTGCTACTACTACTGCTACTGTTGCTACTACTACTGCTACTGTTGCTACTACTACTGCTACTGTTGCTACTGCTACTGTTGCTGTTGCTACTGCTACTGTTGCTGTTGCTACTACTACTGCTACTGTTGCTACTACTACTGCTACTGTTGCTACTACTACTGCTACTGTTGCTACTACTATTGCTACTGTTGCTGTTGCTACTACTACTGCTACTGTTGCTACTACTACTACTGCTACTGTTGCTACTGCTACTACTACTACTACTACTGCTACTACTGCTACTGTTGCTGTTGCTACTACTACTGCTACTGTTGCTACTACTGTTGCTACTGTTGCTGCTACTACTGTTGCTACTGTTGCTACTACTATGCTACTGTTGCTACTGCTACTACTGCTACTGTTGCTGTTGCTACTACTACTGCTACTGTTGCTACTACTACTGTTACTGTTGCTACTACTACTGCTACTACTACTGCTACTGTTGCTACTACTACTGCTACTGTTGCTACTGTTGCTACTACTACTGCTACTGTTGCTACTATTACTGCTACTGTTGCTACTGTTGCTGCTACTACTACTGTTGCTGTTGCTACTGCTGCTGTTGCTACTGCTGCTGTTGCTGTTGCTACTACTACTGCTACTGTTGCTGCTACTGCTACTGTTGCTACTGCTACTGTTGCTGTTGCTACTGCTACTGCTGCTACTACTACTGCTACTGTTGCTGTTGCTACTGCTGCTGTTGCTGTTGCTACTACTACTGCTACTGTTGCTACTACTACTACTACTACTGCTAATCTTGTATTACATGTGATGGAAAGCCCATATTCCTCATGATTTCCGAGTTTCTGATGTTGTAAACAGCTAAATGCCTTTGAATAATCCACAAAACATGAAAATATGTTTACATTAAATTCTCTGCACTTCTATATTATTAAACACATGTTGAGTATGTGATCTCTTGTTCCTCTTCCTTGTCTAAATCCAGCTTGAACCACGTTAATTTCTTCTTCCATTTTCTTATGAAGTCTTCTCATAATTTTAGTAGAATTTTACTTACATGACTGATCAGGGCAACAGTTCTATAGTTGGTGCATAATTTCAGGTTGCCCTTTTTTTGTATTGGATTGAAAATAGTTCTCTTCCAATCTTTTGGCCATATACCATATTTCTTCTTCTTCTTCTTCTTCTTCTTCTTCTTCTTCTTCTTCTTTGCGTTCATCCGGAGTGTTTTGTTTTTTTTTTTCAGATGTGATTGCGGTGTGTCTCTTTAGGCACCCTTGGGTCGAAACCCTTAGGTCAACACATCCGGCTTTTAGCGTGCATTTTTGACCAGGTTAGCATTCCTGGGAGACTCTCACTTTTGTGGTGCCGTCCGCCTCCCAGCTGGTCAAGTTGTAACAGTCGAAGACTTCACGGTCATATCCCTCAAAGGAAGACAGGGACAGTCCATAGCATTTTCCGCCATCCTGGGTGGCTTCCATAATTGCAGGGTCGACATATAGCGCTCTGGTGCTGGGCTCACCGAGGGAATCGTCACGTCCTGCTCATGGCTGCTTTAATTCCTCACTTCAATATATTGGGCATTTCGTTCGCCCCGGGGCCGTTTCCGCACAAACCAGACCGGTCTGCAGACGGTATCCACTCAGCGAGTTTTCGGTTCGGACATGTGCTTGTCGTTGTGCCCGTCAGAGCTGTTCCAGGCACGACGGACATTCGGAAACTACCTAGTCAGAGCTGTTCCGAACAGAGCGGCATTCGGAAACTGGGTAGTTAGAGCTGTTCCTAGCACGAGAGACATTTCACTCGGACGTAAATGCGTAGTGCCAATTTTTATTTTGCCACCCGTAGGACGGCACTTCCGACGTCGGCGGGCATTTTTAATGAGGTTAGCCTTCTTCGGGTTTCGGGGCACGTTAGACTTATTGTTGTGATGTCGCCCACATCTCAGCTGGTCAAGATAGAACGGTCAAAAATATTGCTGTCATCCCTCAAGGGAAGGCAGGGGCAGACCATGGGTATTCCCTCACTATCCAAGGAGGCTTCCATAATTGCAGAGCCGGCACATATTTCTCTGAGACTGGGCTCACCCGAGGAGTTCCCACGTCCTGCTCATGGCTGCTTTTGTTCTTCACTTCCATGTGTTGGGCATCTCGCTTGCCACTGGTCGCTCAAGCACACACCAGGAGCGGTCAGTCTGCGGGCGACATCCACTGGGTAAGCTTTTGCTTTTGACTTCGGACCACGCAATGGGTTCGCTAGCCGTGCATACCATTTCGTGTTATTGAGACGTTTTTCCACCTTTGTCTACACTCTCTATGAGTTAGATACAGACAGTTTTCGTAACCATTTCCTTCGACTGGGGCACTTTTCTGACTTTTTGTACTCGCTCACAAGGTAGGCTACATGTGCTGCCGGCTCAGCACCTTACCTTCGTGCAGCAGTGAACGAGAAAGGGCCAGGCCCTGTCATCCGGGGATCCCTCATATCCCCCAGCTGAGAGCCTTCGGACAAGTATCTGAATTGGGCATGTAGCGTGCTCAGTATCTCACCTCCATTTTTCGGTAGGTGGGTATCAGCCCGGCTCTCACATCCGAGGGTTTATGGCTTAGAGGCGTTCAGCCTCAACCGTCGACAGAGAGAGAGCCTTAGAGTATGTGTCTGGACCAAGAACTTCTGTCTTCGTGCGCCTGATTTAAACTTTTGACTGCTATCCTCAGTCTACCCGCAGAGCAGCAGGTTGTGTCTCTCTTAGTCTGATCCCTATTCCAAGAGCTGTCCAATATGTAGTTAATATCCATCGGCACAGCGCTTGGGGTCAGTGGGACACTCAAGCTCCCCCACCACGGCAAGGTGGAGACACATCGGGAGAGATACCATATTTCCATATCGTTTTACATAATGCATGATAGATTGTATCCTTTCTTCTCCTCCCGCTTTAATTAATTCAGCGGGTATCTCATCACATCCTGGTGATTACCATTCTTCAGGTTCTTTATTGCTCATGCAATTTCACCTAATGAGGTTCCAGGTTCTGTCTCTGCTGTCATTGGCTCACGTATCTCATTCATATCCTCACTGTCACCCATGTCATACATTCATTCTACTGCAGTACTCCTGCCATCTTTCTAGACCTACTACTACTACTACTACTACTATTGCTGCTAATACTGATAATACAGCTGCAACTACTACTACCATTGTTGCAAGTACTACTACTGCTGCTGCTACTACTACTACTGCTGCTACTACTACTACTACTACTACTACTGCTGCTGCTACTACTACTACTACTACTACTACTACTACTGCTGCTGCTGTTGCTGCTACTGATGCTGCTGCTACTACTTCTACTACTTCTACTACTATTACTGCTACTACTACTGCCATTGTTGCTATTACTACTACAACTACTAATGCTGCTGATGCTACTACTACTACTACTACTGCTACTACTACTACTACTACTACTACTACTACTACTACTACTACTACTACTACTACTACTACTGCTGCTGCTGCTGCTGTTACTACTGCTGCTGCTACTACTACTACTACTGCTGCTGCTACTACCACTGCTACTACTACTTCTACTGCTACTACTACTACTATTACTACTACTGCTGCTGCTGCTGCTGCTGCTGCTGCTGCTGTAATACATTGTCAAATGAATGTTGTAAACATAAACAATTCATATTACAATGTTATGAGACACATCCCTCACCCACCAACACATTTCCCCTCCCACCCACTCACACATATCCCCATCCACCCACACAATCCCCACCCACACACACCTCACCCACCCACACATATCACCCACCCATATACACACTCTCCATCCACCCACATACATCCTCCATCCACACACACACCCTCCCACATACCTACCCCACTCACCCACACACACTCACCCAGCCATACACCCCCACCCACACACACACAGCTCCCACACACCCTGCCCACCCACACACACACCCACTAACCCACCCTTCCCTATTAACACACATCCCCCACACACTCATCTCCCCACAAACACACCCATCCCCCAGCCCACACACACCCACCCACGCATTCATATCCATACACCTCCAACCACCGAGCCAAACACTCATCCCCAACCACACATCCCCCAACCACACATCCCCCAACCACACATCCCCCAACCACACATCCCCCAATCACACATCCCCCAACCACACACACACCCCATTTAAATGAACACACCCTGCACTCACCCACATACACATTCCCCACCCACCAACCCACACAACCAACACCCACACACTTCCTACCATCTACCCAAACATCCCCATACACCCAAACATCCCCACCCACACACAGATCAATCACCCACACATATACCCCACCCACCACACATCCCTTCACCCACCCACATATCCCCTACACATCTCTCCACACACCCATACATCCCATGTTGATTCATACAGGTGATAGCTCTGGTCACTTTTGTCCAGTCCACACAGTTGTTGATTCATACAGGTAATAGCACTTGTCACTTTGGTCCAGTCCACACAGTTGTTGATTCATACAGGTGATAGCACTGGTCACTTTGGTCCAGTCCACACAGTTGTTGATTTGTGCAGATGGTAGACATATTCACTTTTGTTGGTTCAAGTCAATAAATCACTGTGACTTGGAGCAGTCCATCTCAGTCCTAAGGCAAGCCGTGTTTGACGCCTGTTCCTCTCCGTCACGCTGGTGATGTTGACATCATGGGTTCTCGTGTCCCTCCATTAGACCAGTGCTGTTTGATGTCGCGAGATCCTCTGCTTGTCGGTTAGATGGGCGTTGTGTGACCCTACATGGAATGGAACCATGAATCTTGTAAATGAAACCTAGACGTGTGTACTCCTTGGCTGATGGCTGTAGTGACGTGCAGCTTCCTCGTCCTCCCCGCCCTGCTAAGAGAAGCATTTCATGAACCAGGCTCTTGTTGGAGGAACCATCTCAGCATCTTGATGGAAGTCTCTTCTTGTCTCGTCTGGGGTTCATGTGGGTATTGTTCTCTCTCTCTCTCTCTCTCTCTCTCTCTCTCTCTCTCTCTCTCTCTCTCTCTCTCTCTCTCTCTCTCTCTCTCCTCTCTCTCTCTCTCTCTCTCTCTCTCTCTCTCTCTCTCTCTCTCTCACACACATACACACACACACACACACGTCTACATCATATACTAATATACTGTATATACATATACATATACTGTATATGTGATGAACACATATACTAAACTGCACATACTTACACATTTATGTGTTATGGGCACATATACTTAACTGCACATGCATATCCACATACTGTCACTGTCATAAAAAACTAATTTACTGCATATAGTACCTTGCGGTGTAAGACAGGGGGGGTCTTGAGCCTGATGAATAAGGCCGCCTGGCTAGTGCAGTCACCGCGAACTGTGCAGGTTAGAGTATTTCTTGTTGCCCCGGACAGAAAAAACTCCACACCTTACCAAGGATTCAAACCCGGGTCTCCAGAAGGAAAGCCCAGCATTCTAGCCGCCACTCGGTCAACCGCTCCACCGACACTTATACTTATTTGTGATGCAACAGCTGTTCTGTCTGGTATTATTGAGATATCTCTGGCCATAGATTACTAAATACATGTTGTATTGATGTGCACTTATACATGGAGGCTGCATACAAGGAGAGATAACACAGGGCAAGAAGTACACAGATATTGCTATAATTACACTAGTCTTGAACTCATGACTCCAGACACAGAAGGCCGCTGCTGAAGTGTGACACCACCAGCTAGACGTCTTCACATGGCTGGTATTAAAACAAAGTTCTTGTGTCTGAGATGTTTGCCGTGGGGTCGTGGCTGACAGACCCCCATCAAAATATTGCCTCAGTATGCCATGACAGCACTAGCAGAGACATTGTGCGTGGGTCCGACTTGTGCAATGGCCTGGAGCTAGTCTATTGTGTGTCTGCATGTGTGGCTGACTGGCTCAGCTTGTCAGTCCAGGGGCCATTCAGGTGTTGTCAGCGTGACAGCCTTTCATCTCGCCCCCATCCAGCCCTGGGGGGAACTGCACTGTGCAGACTTCACATCACAGCTTGTTCCATTTCCCATGGGGGTGTGTCAACTGGCAGTTTGTGTGTTTTTACTCTGAGGTTTTGGTGGCTGCTCCTCTTGTTCCCAGCAGAGTTTTCTTCCTCACTTGATGTGCTTTCCACATTCTCCCCAGTTGTTTGTTGTGTTCTTGTGATGGTATATATAAACATGCAGTTTCTGAGTGTATATATGAACACATGCAACTTGTAATTATATATATATATAAACATGCATCTTGTGATTGTGTACATACATGTAGTTTGTGATTGTATATTTAAACACTTGCAGTTTGTGATTATATATATATCTTCTTCTTCAGTGTTCCGAGCCATTGAGGTTCTTTGCTGCAGATACAATCCGTCTCCATTCGTCTCTCTGGTGGACCTTCTCTTGCCAGTCGTCGATTCCAAGTGCTTGTAGGTCTGTATGTATATTATCTCTCCACCGTCTTCTTGGTCTACCTCGGGGTCTACGGTCATTTATTTCCTGAGTGTAAGCGAGTTTTGTTTCCCTATTGTCTTCCATTCTTTCTATATGCCCCAGCCATTGTAGTCTATTAGCCTTCATGGTACCAGTGATTAGCGGGGACTTAAACAGATCATAAATGTCTTTGTTGCTTCTTCTTTTCCACTCTCCACTTTGTGTATCCCTAATGGGCCCAAAGATGCGTCTTAAGACTTTTTTCTCAAAGGTTTGTAACAAGGCTTCATCTCCTTTAGTTGTACTCCAGGTTTCAGAGCCATACAGCACAACTGGTCTGATCAGTGTTTTGTAATTGTGATCTTGGTGTTATGAGATAGCGCATTTGATTTTAGTAATGTTGTAGTGATAGTATATCTTATTTCCAGAATTGATTCTAGTTTGTATTTCTTCCCTTATGATGTTGGAGCAGTTGAAGATTGTACCCAGGTATTTGTATGTTTCCGTTCTTTTAACGGTCATATTATCTATTTGTATGTGGCCAGAGTTTTTAGCCGTTCCTTCTCTTGAAATTACCATATATTCTGTCTTATCTTGGTTGATAACCATCCCCATTTGTTGAGCTATCATTGGCCCCTTCCCGTCTTGACAGACGATAGTTTGGTACATTGTGCTTCAAAAAGGCTTAATAACTACGATCCATGGCGGTGTCGAGTGTGGCTGGTAAGGCCAATTCTTGCTGCAAATGTTTGCCCACAGTAGGTGCATGTGAAAACATGGTCATTTCCACCATTGTGCACCATCTTACGTCTCTCATGCTCTGTGTGTGCTTTATCTACGATTATTTTCTCCTTTGTCTTTATTCCATTTCTGATAGTTGCCTCCATGCAAACACGTTCAGCGGCGACGTGCTCCCAATGTGCATTTGTTGAGCTATATATATATATATATATATATATATATATATATATATATATATATATATATTATATATATATATATATATATATATATACACACACACACTGACATACTTGGCATTGAAAGTCTGTCCAGCTGGCTGCAATGAGGGTGGTGGTGTTTGACAAAGAACTTACTATCTCATGGTGGTGCATGTAGCTTTCATTGATTGTGACTCAGCGTGGGAATGATCTGGATACATGCACACAGACTGGAGTCATGAGTACAGCACAAAGTTGAGAACCACTGCATGGAAGAGGTTACATAAAACTGGTAGACTCCAGGCCAGCACAAAGTTGAGAACCACTGCATGGAAGAGGTTACATAAAACTGGTAGACTCCAGGCCAGCACAAAGTTGAGAACCACTGCATGGAAGAGGTTACATAAAACTGGTAGACTCCAGGCCAGCACAAAGTTGAGAACCACTGCATGGAAGAGGTTACATAAAACTGGTAGACTCCAGGCCAGCACAAAGTTGAGAACCACTGCATGGAAGAGGTTACATAAAACTGTTAGACTCCAGGCCAGCACAAAGGTGAGAACCACTGCATGGAAGAGGTTACATAAAACTGGTAGACTCCAGGCCAGCACAAAGTTGAGAACCACTGCATGGAAGAGGTTACATAAAACTGGTAGACTCCAGGCCAGCACAAAGTTGAGAACCACTGCATGGAAGAGGTTACATAAAACTGGTAGACTCCAGGCCAGCACAAAGTTGAGAACCACTGCATGGAAGAGGTTACATAAAACTGGTAGACTCCAGGCCAGCACAAAGGTGAGAACCACTGCATGGAAGAGGTTACATAAAACTGGTAGACTCCAGGCCAGCACAAAGTTGAGAACCACTGCATGGAAGAGGTTACATAAAACTGGTAGACTCCAGGCCAGCACAAAGTTGAGAACCACTGCATGGAAGAGGTTACATAAAACTGGTAGACTCCAGGCCAGGCCAGCACAAAGTTTGCTTATTAATTGGACAGTGACAGTGATAAATGTGGCCAGCTATTTTGCTCAGGGAAGAGCAGTTTAGCTGTGCTCCAGGTTTCCTTGTCTGTGGCCATCAATCATGACCATAAATCATTGTGGAGTTATGGTTTACACTTTGTCATCTGCTAGCAACACATGGTTGTTCTATTATAGGACACTGGCTGGCAGGCTGGCCTGGTGGTCACTGTTCGAATCCCCATCAAGGTGGGATTGTTTTCAATGAGCCTGGACTCTCAGGTCCAGCCTGGTACCAGGAAATGTCATTGGAAGTCAAGGCGGCTCACAGCTTTTGACCACATCACCCATTGAGTGTCCAGCTGCTCTTTACACACATCACCCAGAAAGTGTCCAGATGCTCTTTACACACATCACCCATTGAGTGTCCAGCTGCTCTTTACACACATCACCCAGAGAGTGTCCCGCTGCTCTTTACACACATCACCCAGAAAGTGTCCAGATGCTCTTTACACACACCACCCATTGAGTGTCCAGCTGCTCTTTACACACATCACCCAGAGAGTGTCCAGCTGCTCTTTACACACATCACCCAGAGAGTGTCCAGCTGCTCTTTACACACATCACCCAGAGAGTGTCCAGCTGCTCTTTACACACATCACCCATTGAGTGTCCAGCTGCTCTTTACACACATCACCCATTGAGTGTCCAGCTGCTCTTTACACACATCACCCAGAGAGTGTCAGCTGTTGACCACATCACCCAGAAAGTTGTCCAGCTGCTCTTTACACACATCACCCAGAGAGTGTCCAGCCTGCTCTTTACACACATCACCCAGAGAGTGTCCAGCTCGCCTCTTTACACACACACCCCATGAGTGTCCAAGCTGCTCTTTACACACATCACCCATGAGTGTCCCGATCTGCCTTTCTTTACACACATCACCCAGAGAGTGTCCAGCTGTTGACCACATCACCAGAAAGTGTCCAGCTGCTCTCTTACACACATCACCCAGAGAAGTGTCCAGCTGCTCTTTACACACATCACCCAGAGAGTGTCCAGCTGCTCTTTACACACATCACCCAGAGAGTGTCCAGCTGCCTCTTTACACATATCAACATTGAGTGTCCAGCTGCTCTTTACACACATCACCCAGAGAGTGTCCAACTGCTCTTTACACACATCACCACGAGAGTGTCCAACTGCTCTTACACACATCACCATTGAGTGTCCAGCTGCTCTTTACACACATCACCCAGAGAGTGTCCAGCTGCTCTTTACACACATCACCCAGAGAGTGTCCAGCTGCTCTTTACACATATCACCCATTGAGTGTCCAGCTGCTCTTTACACACATCACCCAGAGAGTGTCCAACTGCTCTTTACACACATCACCCAGAGAGTGTCCAACTGCTCTTTACACACATCACCCAGAGAGTGTCCAGCTGCCTCTTTACACACATCACCCAGAAAGTGTCCAGCTGCTCTTTACACACATCACCCAGAGAGTGTCCAGCTGTTCTTTACACACATTCACCCATTGAGTGTCAGCTGCTCTTTACACACACACCCATTGAGTGTCCAGCTGCTCTTTTACACACATCACCCATTGAGTGTCCAGTTGCTCTTTACACACATCACCCATTGAGTGTCCAGCTGCTCTTTACACACATCACCCATTGAGTGTCCAGCTGTTGACCACATCACCCAGAAAGTGTCCAGCTGCTCTTTACACACATCACCCATTGAGTGTCCAGCTGCTCTTTACACACATCACCCAGAGAGTGTCCAGCTGTTGACCACATCACCCAGAGAGTGTCCAGCTGTTGACCACATCACCCAGAGAGTGTCCAGCTGCTCTTTACACACATCACCCATTGAGTGTCCAGCTGTTGACCACATCACCCAGAGAGTGTCCAGTTGCTCTTTACACACACCACCCAGAGAGTGTCCAGCTGCTCTTTACACACATCGCCCATTAAGTGTCCAGCTGCTCTTTACACACATCACCCATTGAGTGTCCAGCTGCTCTTTACACACATCACCCATTGAGTGTCCAGCTGTTGACCACATCACCCAGAGAGTGTCCAGCTGTTGACCACATCACCCATTGAGTGTCCAGCTGCTCTTTACACACATCACCCAGAGAGTGTCCAGCTGTTGACCACATCACCCATTGAGTGTCCAGCTGCTCTTTACACACATCACCCAGAGAGTGTCCAGCTGCTCTTTACACACATCACCCAGAGAGTGTCCAGCTGCTCTTTACACACATCACCCAGAGAGTGTCCAGCTGCTCTTTACACACATCGCCCATTAAGTGTCCAGCTGCTCTTTACACACATCACCCATTTAGTGTCCAGCTGCTCTTTACACACATCACCCATTGAGTGTCCAGCTGTTGACCACATCACTAAGAGAGTGTCCAGCTGTTGACCACATCACCCAGAGAGTGTCCAGCTGCTCTTTACACACATCACCCAGAGAGTGTCCAGCTGCTCTTTACACACATCACCCATTAAGTGTCCAGCTGCTCTTTACACACATCACCCATTGAGTGTCCAGCTGCTCTTTACACACATCACCCATTGAGTGTCCAGCTGCTCTTTACACACATCACCCAGAGAGTGTCCAGCCGCTCTTTACACACATCACCCAGAGAGTGTCCAGCTGCTCTTTACACACATCACCCAGAGAGTGTCCAGCTGCTCTTTACACACATCACCCATTGAGAGTCCAGCTGCTCTTTACACACATCACCCAGAGAGTGTCCAGATGCTCTTTACACACATCACCCAGAGAGTGTCCAGCTGCTCTTTACACACATCACCCAGAGTGTGTCCAGCTTCTCTTTACACACATCACCCAGAGAGTGTCCAGCTGCTCTTTACACACATCACCCATTGAGTGTCCAGCTGCTCTTTACACACATCACTCATTGAGTGTCCAGCTGCTCTTTACACACATCACCCAGAGAGTGTCCAGCTGCTCTTTACACACATCACCAATTGAGTTTCCAGCTGCTCTTTACACACATCACCCAGAGAGTGTCCAGCTGCTCTTTACACACATCACCCATTGAGTGTCCAGCTGCTCTTTACACACATCACCCATTGAGTGTCCAGCTGCTCTTTACACACATCACCCATTGAGTGTCCAGCTGCTCTTTACACACATCACCCATTGAGTGTCCAGCTGCTCTTTACACACATCACCCATTGAGTGTCCAGCTGTTGACCACATCACCCAGAAAGTGTCCAGCTGCTCTTTACACACATCACCCATTGAGTGTCCAGCTGCTCTTTACACACATCACCCATGAGTGTCCAGCTGCCCTTTACACACATCACCCAGAGAGTGTCCAGCTGCTCTTTACACACATCACCCATTGAGTGTCCAGCTGCTCTTTACACACATCACCCAGAGAGTGTCCAGCTGCTCTTTACACACATCACCCAGAGAGTGTCCAGCTGCTCTTTACACACATCACCCATTGAGAGTCCAGCTGCTCTTTACACACATCACCCAGAGAGTGTCCAACTGCTCTTTACACACATCACCCATTGAGTGTCCAGCTGCTCTTTACACACATCACCCATTGAGTGTCCAGCTGCTCTTACACACATCACCCATTGAGTGTCCAGCTGCTCTTTACACACATCACCCATTGAGTGTCCAGCTGCTCTTTACACACATCACCCAGAGAGTGTCCAGCTGCTCTTTACACACATCACCCATTGAGTGTCCAGCTGCTCTTTACACACATCACCCATTGAGTGTCCAGCTGCTCTTTACACACATCACCCATTGAGTGTCCAGCTGCTCTTTACACACATCGCCCATTAAGTGTCCAGCTGCTCTTTACACACATCACCCATTGAGTGTCCAGCTGCTCTTTACACACATCACCCATTGAGTGTCCAGCTGTTGACCACATCACCCAGAGAGTGTCCAGCTGTTGACCACATCACCCATTGAGTGTCCAGCTGCTCTTTACACACATCACCCAGAGAGTGTCCAGCTGTTGACCACATCACCCATTGAGTGTCCAGCTGCTCTTTACACACATCGCCCATTAAGTGTCCAGCTGCTCTTTACACACATCACCCATTGAGTGTCCAGCTGCTCTTACACACATCACCCATTGAGTGTCCAGCTGTTGACCACATCACCCAGAGAGTGTCCAGCTGTTGACCACATCACCCAGAGAGTGTCCAGCTGTTGACCACATCACCCATTGAGTGTCCAGCTGCTCTTTACACACATCGCCCATTAAGTGTCCAGCTGCTCTTTACACACATCACCCATTGAGTGTCCAGCTGCTCTTTACACGCATCACCCATTGAGTGTCCAGCTGCTCTTTACACGCATCACCCATTGAGTGTCCAGCTGTTGACCACATCACCCATTGAGTGTCCAGCTGCTCTTTACACACATCACCCATTGAGTGTCCAGCTGTTGACCACATCACCCAGAGAGTGTCCAGCTGTTGACCACATCACCCAGAGAGTGTCCAGCTGTTGACCACATCACCCAGAGAGTGTCCAGCTGTTGACCACATCACCCAGAGAGTGTCCAGGTGCTCTTTACACAGTGGGACTAGCGGAATACGCTCAGTACACCTCCAGAAGTGGACAAGGATCCTCTACTTTATTTACTTTCTTCCGCTGGTCATTGTGCATAGTGAATCTTTACTACATTGTGGTTGTTCTCTTGTGTCATTGTCAGCAGCAACTCTTGATTACATTGTAGTTGTTTATATTGTAGTTCTTCTCCCGTGTCAGTGGGTAGCAACATGTGTTGTTTATATTGTAGTTCTTCTCTTGTGTCAGTGGGTAGCAACAAGTGTTGTTTATATTGTAGTTCTCCTCCCGTGTCAGTGGGTAGCAACATGTTTGTTTATATTGTATTTCTCTTGTGTCAATGGGTAGCAACAAGTGTTGTTTATATTGTAGTCCTCCCGTGTCAGTGGGTAGCAACATGTATTGTTTATATTGTAGTTCTCCTGTGTCAGTGGGTAGCAACATGTGTTATTTATATTGTAGTTCTCCTCCTGTGTCAGTGGGTAGCAACAAGTGTTGTTTATATTGTAGTGTCAGGGTCTTAAAGTTGGCTCGCTAACCTAACACATGTGAGACAGTACAAGTACAACGTGATTTGACTTGAGACTCAATGACACAACGTTCAATGGATTTATTTACAGATCATATACAGTATGATGATCACAACAATATATACTTTACACTTCAATACACTTTACATACACAATACAGCTCACAAGTCTATCTCTCAAGATGTCCAGACACTCGACTTTCAGGCACAGAAACCACACAACGCCTTTCTCTCATCTTGCGTCCGTTCCAGTCCGCGTCCCAGAGCTGTCTGCCGCTAGTTCGCAACTTGCCTCCCACCTGAAGTGGCTTCACGAGGCATGCGTGCGTCTTGCGTCGTCCTTGCCTGACCGCTGGCCGTCTGTTAGCCAGCAATCTCGCGGCCAGGTAACTACTACTCGCCTGGCGGCGTAACGAAGTTACGGCATCCCTCCTGGGACTAAGTCGCCTGGCGGGCGTAACGATGTCACTGCATCACTGTACTATTCTGGACTCTGACAGTAGTCCTCCTGTGTCAATGGGTAGCAACAAGTGTTGTTTATATTGTAGTCCTCCTGTGTCAATGGGTAGCAACATGTGTTGTTTATATTGTAGTCTTCCTGTGTCAATGGGTAGCAACAAGTGTTGTTTATATTGTAGTCCTCCTGTGTCAATGGGTAGCAACAAGTGTTGTTTATATTGTAGTCCTCCCGTGTCAGTGGGTAGCAACATGTGTTGTTTATATTGTAGTCCTCCCGTGTCAGTGGGTAGCAACATGTGTTGTTTATATTGTAGTTCTCCTCCTGTGTCAGTGGGTAGCAACAAGTGTTGTTTATATTGTAGTCCTCCTGTGTCAATGGGTAGCAACATGTGTTGTTTATATTGTAGTTCTCCTGTGTCAATGGGTAGCAACATGTGTTGTTTATATTGTAGTCCTCCTGTGTCAATGGGTAGCAACATGTGCTGTTTATATTGTAGTCCTCCTGTGTCAATGGGTAGCAACATGTGTTGTTTATATTGTAGTTCTCCTGTGTCAATGGGTAGCAACATGTGTTGTTTATATTGTAGTTCTCCTCCTGTATCAGTGGGTAGCAACATGTGTTGTTTATATTGTAGTTCTCCTCCCGTTTCAGTGGGTAGCAACATGTGTTGTTTATATTGTAGTTCTCCCGTATCAGTGGGTAGCAACATGTGTTGTTTATATTGTAGTTCTCCTGTGTCAGTGGGTAGGAACATGTGTTGTTTATATTGTAGTTCTCCTCCCGTGTCAGTGGGTAGCAACAAGTCTTGTTTATATTGTAGTCCTCCTCCCGTGTCGGTGGGTAGCAACATGTGTTGTTTATATTGTAGTTCTCCTGTGTCAGTGGGTAGCAACATGTGTTGTTTATATTGTAGTCCTCCTCCCGTGTCAGTGGGTAGCAACATGTGTTGTTTATATTGTAGTTCTCCTGTGTCAGTGGGTAGCAACAAGTGTTGTTTATATTGTAGTTCTCCCCGTATCAGTGGGTAGCAACATGTGTTGTTTATATTGTAGTTCTCCCGTATCAGTGGGTAGCAACATGTGTTGTTTATATTGTAGTTCTCCTGTGTCAGTGGGTAGCAACATGTGTTGTTTATATTGTAGTTCTCCTCCCGTGTCGGTGGGTAGCAACATGTGTTGTTTATATTGTAGTCCTCCTCCCGTGTCGGTAGGCAGTCAAGACATGAGCAGGAAATTCTGTTTCATCTGTAGCTGTGACTTGTCCATCCACTCAACCAAGAGTATGAAACTGATTCAGGTGATAGTTCTCCCATGGAACCGTGCATGTGTTCATATCTACAATTTATTGCTGTGACTCCTCTCACCAAGCTGTGAGTGTGAAATCGTACAATCAGTATATATATATATATATATATATATATATATATATATATATATATATATATATATATATATATATATATCATCAATCAGTTTATAGTTCTCCATTGAAACCATAAATGTGTACCTAGTTATTTATTTAACTTTATCGCTGTGACACGTCGCCCACCGAACTATACGCGTGAAGTTGTATTCAGTTTATAGTTAATTCAGTTTATTGCTGTGACTGTTCCTCCCCCGAATCATGAGCAAGAAATTGCATTTATTGTTTCACTGACTTGTCCGCCCACTCAGCCATGAGCGTGAAGCTGTATTCAGTTTATAGTTGTTTCAGTTATTGCTATGACTTGTCCACTACTTAATTATGTGCGTGAAATTGCATTTATTGTTTCACTGACTTGTCCGCCCACTGAGCCTTGAGCGTGAAGTTGTATTTAGTTTCTGTGTAAAATAGATATTTCAACTTATGGCTGTGACGTTTACTCCCGCCAAACCATGAACACAAAATTGTATCCAGTGTATGTCTGTGACCCTGACTCCGGCGGATTCATGAACGTGGAACTAGGTAGTTTAGTGTATAGAGGTAACTAGATCTGCCACTGAATCATGGATGTGGGATAGGATATTTCAGCCTCTGACAATATCCACGGATATCATTAACGATGAGCATCATTCTGGACATTTTGCTGTGTAGGTTGTGTCGACATTATGTTGTGGACAAGGTAAGAACACACCTGCATCTGTCACTCCCTGCCTCATGATGATTGTTATTGCCACTCTGTGATTTTAATGTGACCATGAATAATTAACGCAGATGTGACGGGTCCTGTTTGCACACCATCTGGCCAGACTGGGGCTGGTCTTTAGCTGAGGTGTTTAGATCAAATGGCACAAGATGCTTGATGTGGTCAGTATCTCACTAGCCCCCTGGCCTGCAGGACATCGTCTCCTTCCTGTGCTATGAGGTTGGGTTGACCTTTAGATCATGAATAAATCTAGACTTGAGGAGGATGTGATCCCAGAACCCACCAGACAGCAGTCAATTGCACTAGCCATTATATTGCCTCAGCTCCTGTTATTATTAATGTAGTCATGTTTTATATAATATATAGTCTCCTGGGTGTAATGAAAAGTCAGAGGTATGTGATGTGTTAGGACCAGAGTGTACAGAGGAATAGGTGGACAGCCCTTTACACTTGATATCTGTTTATAAACATTGCTCTTAACTCATGTGTATCAGACAGATTACCAGAAATCTCTGCTATTTTAATCTGAGGATATCTGCTTATAAATATTGCTCTTAACTTAGTCTATACCAAATCATGCCTGGTCCATGAGAAATAGAATTATGCATATTAATCTTAGGATAACTGCTTATAAATATCACTCCTAACTCAGTCTTTACTAAATAGATTACTAGAAATGATTTGAATTGACCATTTGACGTAGAATGATGTATGTTAATTGCCAGTGTGTTTTTTGTTGTTCCCAGGACATCCCACTGACCACTTTGCCATCAGTACCAGGTCATGCTGTGCCGGTCACCTCGCCCACTTCTCCAACCAAGACTTCTAATGGTCAGCTAGCATCCTCCCGCCAGCACTGGTGGTCTCGCTCTCAGAAAAGTCAGGAAGGGGAGGACGAGTCTGACAAGGAATGTCTGCAGAAGTTTCTGAAGATGCCCGTCAGGCGAGTGATGGAGGAGGAAGCGGGGGATGATGCACCTGGCTCAGAGGTCAGTTTCTTTATCTTTTTTTTTGGTTTATTTAATAGTGGAAATAGCCATTCCTTAGATTTTGTTTTCCCAGGACATGCTGGTGTGGTGGGAAATGAGCAGGCGGACAGATTGGCTGGGTCTGCACTACTCGGTGTGGTATTGGTGCATGATAAGGCAGACGTGGTCGGGGCAATTTTGGGATCTTGTGTGTAGTGCAGAAGAACAGATAGATCATCACGGTTTAGAGAGAATGGTGCTACAGGAAGTGACCGTAGGATTTGGCAGACACTCAGGACTCGGAGGAAAGGTCAGATGGACACATAATCAGACTGCTACTAGTACCATTAGTGTTGACTCTTCGCTGGCTGTTGGAGATGAGGACAGAGCAGGTATGGGAATGTCCTGAATTCCGATATGTCGGTTCTTGACTCAACTCTCATAGCTTCATGGAAGATGGATAAAGACAGGTCTCTGGCAGTAAGCACATGGGTGGGAGTCTGTTGGCCATGTTCCTGTGGAGGAAGATAGATAAAGACAGGTCTCTGGCAGTAAGCACATGGTTGGGAGTCTGTTGGCCATGAAATCCCTAACATCTGTGGAGGAAGATGGATAAAGACAGGTCTCTGGCAGTAAGCACATGGGCTGGGAGTCTGTTGGCCATGTTCCTGTGGAGGAAGATAGATAAAGACAGGTCTCTGGCAGTAAGCACATGGCTGGGAGTCTGTTGGCCATGAAATCCCTAACATCTGTGGAGGAAGATGGATAAAGACAGGTCTCTGGCAGTAAGCACATGGCTGGGAGTCTGTTGGCTATGACATCCCTAACATAGATGGATGAAGCTTGACCAGCCCAGGCCAGATCGCAGCCTGTCCGCATGTTGCCAGGTTGATTCATGCCTGTGTACAGATGTGTGATGCTCAGTACTAGGCCAGACCGCCTGTGTGCAGATGTGTGATGCTCAGTACTGGGCCAGACCGCCTGTGTGCAGGTGTGTGATGCTCAGTACTGGGCCAGACCGCCTGTGTACAGATGTGTGATGCTCAGTTCTGGGCCAGACCGCCTGTGTACAGATGTGTGATGCTCAGTACTAGGCCAGACCGCCTGTGTGCAGGTGTGTGATGCTCAGTACTGGGCCAGACCGCCTGTGTGCAGGTGTGTGATGCTCAGTACTGGGCCAGACCGCCTGTGTACAGATGTGTGATGCTCAGTACTAGGCCAGACCGCCTGTGTACAGATGTGTGATGCTCAGTACTAGGCCAGACCGCCTGTGTACAGATGTGTGATGCTCAGTACTAGGCCAGACCGCCTGTGTGCAGATGTGTGATGCTCAGTACTAGGCCAGACCGCCTGTGTACAGATGTGTGATGCTCAGTACTAGGCCAGACCGCCTGTGTACAGATGTGTGATGCTCAGTACTAGGCCAGACCGCCTGTGTACAGATGTGTGATGCTCAGTACTGGGCCAGACCGCCTGTGTACAGATGTGTGATGCTCAGTACTAGGCCAGACCGCCTGTGTACAGATGTGTGATGCTCAGTACTAGGCCAGACCGCCTGTGTACAGATGTGTGATGCTCAGTACTGGGCCAGACCGCCTGTGTGCAGGTGTGTGATGCTCAGTACTGGGCCAGACCGCCTGTGTACAGATGTGTGATGCTCAGTACTGGGCCAGACCGCCTGTGTGCTGGTGTGTGATGCTCAGTACTGGACCCATACATCCTATTGGTTTCTGGCCTTGGAGAGGGGCAAGAGAGCTCAGGAACCGTCCCCTTGGAGATGTGACTGTGGTACAGGGTCTCCACACCAACCAGGCTTAGATAGATGCAAGCCCAAGATGATCTGAGCACCAGTGTGTCTAGCTTAAGAGCTGGTGGAATGACAATGAACCAGTCAACCAACTAATCAGTCAAACGGTCAATCAACTAGTCAGATAATAAACCAACCAGGCAGACAATTAACTAACCAGTCAAACAATCAACCAATCAGTTAGCCAGCCCAACCAGCCAAACTCATGAATGTGGAACTAGGTAGTTCCAAACACAATCATGTATGAGACACATTCCAGTGCTCATTGCATTGTGTATATATAATACACACACGCCTGCATATACACACATGTTCCTGCATGCATGCTCTTGTTAATTTGTTGCCATGTCTTGCAGTAGATCTCCATGAACCAACGATATTTCTGTTACCAAAGTGCTTCTGTACTTGTGCAAACACACCACCATCATCATCACCATCATGCTTGCTCATCATGTCTGGAACCTTCCACCCACAGGGTTTCACAGTGAAAGGCACCCTGCTGGTGACCCCTAATGCCATGATGTTTGACCCCAGTGTCAATGACCCCATTGTGATTGACACAGAGGACCAGCTCAAGTTCAGTGTTGTAGTCTATATGGAAGAGATCAAGAGTGTGGCACTCTTCCACGACATCTCTCCCAGGATGTTCTGGAAACAACCAAAGTAAGTCCTGGTCTCTGTTGTGTATATTTTTCATCATTTTAGTGCTAACATTTTCAGAGGCCGCTGCAATACACTTGTGTTATACCCAACTGTGTAAACACAAGGACATGATGGTCAGCTTAAAACGACAGCGGTAATGCTTACATTGAAACGCTGGACTGTGTGTTGTGTTTTTCACCCAGAAGGATTTGTCATATTGCAGTGCTCTGTGTGGATGTATTTCTGTGGTAGGCATCATACGAGATATATGCCTGGTGCAACATTTTACAGTCTGTTGTGTGTGTCTTCGTTATTCAGATGTGTTTTGTGCCAGTCCTGAGGAAGGTGGTCACAACCGAAGCTCTGACATACGTTAGTCCAGTGGCGTACACGCCTGGAGGTACATTGAGCATTTGGTACTACACCTGTATTTGTATCCACCAATCAACACTCGGCGGGAGGTGTGGTCTGAATCCACCAATCAACACTCGGCGGGAGGTGTGGTGCCTGTTGCTGAGACCAGTGAACCCTTGCTGAGCGGTGGCATCAATCATCAGAACCACATTGCAGTGTTATCACATGCCTGTTGCTGAGACCAGTGAACCCTTGCTGAGCGGTGGCATCAATCATCAGAACCACATTGCAGTGTTGTCACATGCCTGTTGCTGAGACCAGTGAACCCTTGCTGAGCGGTGGTATCAATCGTCAGAACCACATTGCAGTGTTGTCACATGCCTGTTGCTGAGACCAGTGAACCCTTGCTGAGCGGTGGCATCAATCATCAGAACCACATTGCAGTGTTGTCACATGCCTGTTGCTGAGACCAGTGAACCCTTGCTGAGCGGTGGCATCAATCATCAGAACCACATTGCAGTGTTGTCACATGCCTGTTGCTGAGACCAGTGAACCCTTGCTGAGCGGTGGCATCAATCATCAGAACCACATTGCAGTGTTGTCACATGCCTGTTGCTGAGACCAGTGAACCCTTGCTGAGCGGTGGCATCAATCATCAGAACCACATTGCAGTGTTGTCACATGCCTGTTGCTGAGACCAGTGAACCCTTGCTGAGCGGTGGCATCAATCATCAGAACCACATTGCAGTGTTGTCACATGCCTGTTGCTGAGACCAGTGAACCCTTGCTGAGCGGTGGCATCAATCATCAGAACCACATTGCAGTGTTGTCACATGCCTGTTGCTGAGACCAGTGAACCCTTGCTGAGCGGTGGCATCAATCATCAGAACCACATTGCAGTGTTGTCACATGCCTGTAGCTGAGACCAATGGGCACTCATTAGGTGATGTGTTGTCACATGCCTGTAGCTGAGACCAATGGGCACTCATTGACATTTCCTGGTTCCCACTTAGGTTCGGTCCTCCTGGGAAGCCCGTGGCCTTTTTGAATTTACCAGGACCGCTGTTATGTAGATTTGAACCCTTGACCACTTTAGTGGTATGTCTAGAAATGACGCTACATTAAAACATCTCCAGCAAGGTCAAGTGAACGTATGTGAGGAGAGTGGCAGATGTACCAGGAGACAGGGACCTTCCCTCTGCACCCAGGGCTAGAGGTGCACCAGACAAGACAGACAGATTGAGACATATGACTATTTGGCTGTTTATTTGTCTCCTTTTCAGAGAGCTGCGCTCTGATTCACCCAGACCAGAGACATTTCGCTCGGACCAAGAAAAGAGACCCAAGGCTGAGGGACACGATGATGCTGCAGGTGGTGTAGAGACAGCACCTGGTGATGTCAGGCTGGCGCCAGACGGCATCAGTGTTGGAGGGGACGGTAGCCAGCGGAGGGCATCACCAGACGGCAGAGACGCAGCTGCAGAGTTCAAGGGGGACACACTCACAGGGAGGACGTCTGCAGAGCTGGAACAGATGACACAGATATCTGTGGTTGGTGACCAGTGCTCTTATTTCACTCCATCGCAGCCATCAGCATCATCATTGTTCTCATTGGAGCTGTCTCCGCCATCTTCTATTTCCTTTTTGTCTCACTCTGCTTCTTCATCTCATTCTCTGGGTTTATTTGTCTGACCTGTCCACCTTGTTCTTTCCCTGTGGCTTCCAATCACAGGTGGATTGTTCTTTAATATCATGCATACATCATCATCAAGTCCTGTGCTGAATGCCACTCTGATCACAGCTGCTTGACAGACTTCTCTCTCTACTTCTTCTTCTTTGTTTGTCTTGTATTTTGGTTTTGTTTTGAATGTATGAGGGGAAGTCAATAAGTAAGTCACAAATGGCTGTAGAAAAGTAACTAAGAATGATAACAACTTGAAACCAGTTTTTTTTTTATACATACATTGTCCTTTATTTCTCAACATAATTTCCACCAACATTGATGCACTAATCCCATCGTTTTTTCAGTCCTCTCAAACCGTCTGCATAGAACTGCGCGGTCTGTTTTCTAAACCACGTTTTCTCTTCACATTCAACTTCGGCGTCATTCGCGAAATGTCTCCCGCCAAGGTGGGTTTCCAGTGGAACAAAAAGGTGGACATCACTAGGGGCTAAGTCGAGGCTGTAAGGTGGATGTTCGAGAACTTCCCACCATAGTTGGTTAACTTTCTCCTGAGTTAATCGAGCCGTATATGGATGGCATTGTCATGAAGAAGCAACACTCCTCTAGTCAGCAGTCCTGGACGTTTTCTTTGAACTGCATCATGAAGCATCGATAGAACCTATTGCAGATGCTACAGAGTCCTGTCGTTACTCGCCTGTCACCTCTAATCATCTCCTCCGCCCGCTGCACGGATGCTTCTGTTGCAATGTCAACAGGACGACCAGATCAGATTTCATCAACAATTTTACAGCGTCCTTGAGAAAATTTTTGTGCCCAGCTATGCGCCGCTTTACGGGACAAACATTTATCAGCATAAACAGGAAGCATTTTCTTATGAATGTCCTTTGTAGGCAGTCCTTTTGCCCACAAAAAACGCACAACAGCACATTGCTCTTTGGTTGTACACTCTGTAAGTACAGTCGCCATTTTTTTTATGCGCTGCGCTTGCGCATGAGACACCTAGCGCTACCTGACGAACGGGAATATAATGTTCGATGTTGCTGTCACCCAATGACACCTGTAGAAAACACCAACTACATTTACCTGCCATCCCACAGAACTGTGTGACTTACTTATTGACTTGCCCTCATATTTGCATTGTGCCTGTAAAGTTACATAATTGTGCCTTTAGCAGATACATCCGAATCTTCCCAGCATTTGTTCCCTAGGATACTTACAGACCTGACATTGCTGACTTCATCTCCGCCTCCATAACAGGCCTATTGAGAATAGTTGCATGCATGCCAGTCAGTCCTCAAGGGAAGGCATATCATGGGCATTCCCCACCATCCAAGAAGGCTTACATAAATGTACAGCCAACACAAATGTAGAGTAAACACTTGATGCTTTGGTACTGGGCTACTCCAAGAAATCATCACCTCCTACACATGGCTGCTTAGCCTCACTTCCATATATTCATCCTTCTCTTCTTCATGGGCTGGGCTTCTCAAGGCCAGATGGTCCATGCAGTCCGTGGATTTAAGACTTTAATGACCTCCACACAATGAGTTTTGCACCTGTCAAACAAATATGGCATGGGCATGTTAAATTTTCCACCTGATGGCTTTGCGAGCTCTGTGTAATTGTCCATGTAATAGCCACTAGGATGCCTCTTGTCACCTAAATGTCTTGGGGCAGGTATAGATTAGAGGCAGTCATGCTCTTTGCTTCAATGTTCAGAAACCTACACATGAAGGAAGATTTTCTCTCATGGTACCAGCACTCCATCCAGCATCCAACATGTGGTGGACACTTGAACCAGATTGACATTCATGTGGAGATCACGTTTGATGGACACTTAAACCACATTTTCAGTCACACTTGGTGGACATTAGAATCCATATGTCAAATTAGTCGAGCACTCCTTCCATTGACATCATGATTGGAGGGGGGAGGCTTATGGGTAGCAGAGACTGTTCCTTCCACTTTGTGGTTCATTGCATCTCTAGGGGTCAGCAGCTGCCAGTTCAGTCCAGGAATGAGATGGCCAGTTATCTGTGGTGTACGATGAGAAATCCTGGCAGGAGGCTGCCATGGGGGGGTCCCATCACCAGCACAGAGCTCGCTAGCACCTGAGGTATCCTATAGGGTATCCCAGCACAGAGCTCGCTGGCACCTTAGGTATGCTACATGACTTTTGGCTAAAATAGCTCCCGTGACAACCCTTGGCTAAAGCAGCTCCCAAGACAACTTCAGATTACAACTCCCATGACAAATTTCAGATTAAAACAGCTCCCATGACAACCTCTGTCTAAAACAGCTCCCATGACAACCTCTGACTAAAACAGCTCCCAAGACAACTTCAGATTACAACTCCCATGACAAATTTCAGATTAAAACAGCTCCCATGACAACCTCTGTCTAAATCAGCTCCCAAGACAACTTCAGATTAAAACAGCTCCCATGACAACTTCAATTAAAACAGCTCCCATGACAACTTCATATTAAAACAGCTCCCATGACAACCTCTGTCTAAAACAGCTCCCATGACAACCTCTGACTAAAACAGCTCCCAAGACAACTTCAGATTAAAACAGCTCCCATGACAACTTCAATTAAAACAGCTCCCATGACAACTTCATATTATAACAGCTCCCATGACAATGTCTGTCTAAAACAGCTCCCATGACAACCTCTGACTAAAATAGTTACCATAACAACTTCAAATTAAAACAGCTCCCATGACAACCTCTGACTAAAACAGCTCTCAATACAACTTAAGATTAAAACAGTTCCCTTGAAAAAGAAATTCTGGACAATTCTTTTAGGATTGTGTGAAAGATATTCAGCAAAAAACTGCAGTCCAACTATAGCAGCATATTTAGGATAGCAATGACAGTTGCATCCCAAGACAGTGTCTTGACAGTCACAAAAGAAAGCAACACACACACACACACATCCAGAAGAATGGGGCTGTTGGAGAGGCTTCTTCTAGTTCTCTCAATGATTGGCTGGTTGCTTGATGAGAATGTCATGGTATCAGATTGATCTGTCTGTTACGTACTGGTGGAACCCAGAGGTGGTGATGACAACCAGCCACATTCATGCTGAGTCAGCTCATGACTGCAGCACACAATGTGTGCACAATGTGGGTGCTGATTGTCTACCATCATCACAGAGAATGTCTATGACTGGCGAAGTCTTGCAGCATTCACAGTGTGCAGTCTTCATCAAGCTGCCTCACAGCAGAGTTCATGGTCAAGCTTCTCTTCACTAGCCAGGCCAGCGACCATCCTCAGGGTGCCTCATGGGCAGGTCAAGAGGTGTCCTTAATTAGGTTTTGAGCTGCTTTTAGCAGCTAACTATGTAGTGAGACTAGGTGCAATGAAACTAATATCCTGATTGTGTGCTCTTGTCTCTAGCCTGTTGCAGATTTGATCATCCAGCCAGGCAGGGCGTTCTGAAGAAGTGGAGCATGCCTTGACTTCCATGGGCTACACCCCGGCATCTCCTGTCCTGAAACAGATGTGTCACAGCTCCGAGCTGGAAGTCTGTGAGATGTCCCAGTTCCAGGACACAACTGATGTCTGCGGGGAAACTCGAGATTTTGGTCCTCACATGGGTCGGTCTTCCTCTGAAGTTCACCGCCAGACATCAAGTGCTCTGGGTAGGATTGCAGATGCCTCTCCAGGAGACATGAGTGGACACTGGTTTTATCCAGAGAGGAGTGATTCCACAAGTGACAACCTCAGTACACCCACACAAGGATTTGCACCTGTCCACTTTACTGACAGGTCTCCCATGACAGTCACCACCCACCCAAAGGCAGTTCCAGGACAGCGGTTGATGGTGCTGTCTCAGTCACCGGCCACATACACAGATCTCAAATCACAGGAGAATAGGATAGCAGAAGACTTGGAAGTTGGGGCAACAGATAGTGCCAGGCCGTCAGATGTCTCCATGCCACCAGGTGACCAACATCCACGTCAAGACAACTTGAGCGACTTCAGCAGTGTGCGGGACCATCGACAGCCAGGCAACCAGCCAGCAACAGTGGACTGTGCCAGATTCTTCTGCAGCTGCTAGTTCTCAACCAGGTGATAATGCCTTAGCCTTCTCCTTAGCAGCTGAATGTGGTGATTCTCAGACTGTCCCAGACCAGACTTCAGACACACACACTGTAGCAGATAAACTAGCAAGTCAGGTTGCAGACCTCAATCTGGCTGCTACTGGTGACAAAGGAAATGAATCTGATGATGATTCCAAAAATAAAGAAAACAGTCCTCGGCTGCCATTTTCTCCTCTTCGCACTCCAGTTCAGCACATTTCCAGTTTCTTTAACTACACGTCCAGTTTTTTCCGCAACTCCACTGCAGCAGGCTCCGACAAGGAAGACCCATTGACTGATGGCAAGGGCAAGTACTCTTCAGTTGCCACCTCAGTGCCGTACAGAATACAGCTGAAGAGCGAGTTCACCAAGGCAGACATCTCCAGAGTCATGGGGCCAGATCCTAAAGGTACGGGCATCTGTTGTTTGCTCCAAGCACCATGTGTTGCTGGTCTCTGTCTGGTCTCTGGGTGTGTTGCTGGTCTCTGGGTGTGGTCTCTTTGTGTGTTGCTGGTCTCTGGATGAGGTCATTGGATGAGACCTTTCATTGTGATCTCTGGGTAAGGTCTCTTGTTGTGATCTCTTGGTGAGGTCTCTTGATGTGGTCTCTTTGTGAGGTCTCTTGATGTGTTCTATGGGTGAGGTCTCTTGATGTGTTGTTGGTCTTTTGGTGAGGTCTCTTGGTGTGGTCTCTGGGTGAGGTCTCTTGGTGTGTTCTCTGGGTGAAGTCTCTTGGTGTGCTCTCTTGTTGTGATCTCTTGGTGAAGTCTCTTGATGTGGTCTCGTTGTGAGGTCTCTTGATGTGGCCTCTGGGTGAGGTCTCTTGGTGTGTTGTTGGTCTCTTGGTGTGGTCTCTGGGTGAAGTCTCTCTGTGAGGTCTCTTGGTGTGGTCTCTGGGTGAAGTCTCTCAGTGAGGTCTCTGGGTGTGGTCTCTGGGTAAGTCTCTTGGTGTGTTGTTGGTCTGGTCTCTGGGTGAAGTCTCTTGGTGTGGTCTCATGATATCATCACTGAAGTTGTCTCTTGATGTAGTCTTTAAATGTTATCTCTTGCTTGTTCTTGTCTCTTGAATTTATCTTTTGATGTTATCTTATGATGTTTTTTCTTGATGTTGTCCCTGATATAGTCTTTTTAAGTTGTCTTTTGATGTTTGTCTCTTCATGTAGCCTTTTGATGCTGTATCTTGATGTTGTCTTTGATATCAACCCTTGGCTTGTCTGTTTGATCATACCTTGTGTTGTCTGTTGGATCATCTCTAGATGTCTTATGTTGTGTGTTGTGTTGTCTGGTGGATCATCTCTTATGTATTATGTTGGGTTGCCTGTTGGGGCATTCATCTCTTGGATTGTCTTCTGGGTCATCTCTTGTATTGTCTGTTTGGTTTTCTCTTAATGTTGTCTTTATGATTACATACACAGACGCCTCAGATCTCCCAGACAGACTTTCTAAATAGACTTTCCTGGTTGTGCAGTGTCCATGTCAAATGTAATCATATGCACATGGTCTTATTTGATCTGTTAGACAGGGATGCTAACATTAGAGACAGGGGAGATGATACAGTCAGTGATAAGGTCAACTGAAGACAGGGGAGATGATACAGTCAGTGATAAGGTAAACTGAAGACAGCAGAGATGATACAGTCAGTGATAAGGTCAACTGAAGACAGCAGAGATGATACAGTCAGTGATAAGGTCAACTGAAGACAGGGGAGATAATACAGTCAGTGATAAGGTCAACTGAAGACAGGGGAGATGATACAGTCAGAGATAAGGTCAACTGAAGACAGCAGAGATGATACAGTCAGTGATAAGGTCAACTGAAGACAGGGGAGATGATACAGTCAGTGATAAGGTCAACTGAAGACAGCAGAGATGATACAGTCAGTGATAAGGTCAACTGAAGACAGGGGAGATGATACAGTCAGTGATAAGGTCAACTGAAGACAGGAGAGATGATACAGTCAGTGATAAGGTCAATTGAAGACAGTGGAGATGATACAGTCAGTGATAAGGTCATTTATTGTAAACATTGAAGACAGCAGAGATGATACAGTCAGTGATAAGGTCATTTCTTGTAAACACTGAAGACAGAGGAGATGATACCATCAGTGATAATGTCATATGTTGTAGGCACTGAAGACAGGGGAGATGATAGTCAGTGATAAGGTCATTTATTGTAAACACTGAAGACAGGGGAGATGATACAGTCAGTGATAAGGTCATATATTGTAGACATTGAAGACAGCAGAGATGATACAGTCAGTGATAAGGTTATTTATTGTAAACACTGAAGACAGGGGAGATGATACAGTCAGTGATAAGGTCATTTATTGTAAACACTGAAGACAGGGGAGATGATACAGTCAGTGATAAGGTCATTTATTGTAAACACTGAAGACAGGGGAGATGATACAGACAGTGATAAGGTCATATGTTGTAGGCACTGAAGACAGGGGAGATGATACAGTCAGTGATAAGGTCATATATTGAAGACAGGGGAGATGATACAGTCAGTGATAAGGTCAACTGAAGACAGCAGAGATGATACAGTCAGTGATAAGGTCATATGTTGTAGACGCTGAAGACAGCGGAGATGATACAGTCAGTGATAAGGTCATTTATTGTAAACACTGAAGACAGGGGAGATGATACAGTCAGTGATAAGGTCATATATTGTAGACATTGAAGACAGGGGAGATGATACAGTCAGTGATAAGGTCATATATTGTAGACATTGAAGACAGGGGAGATGATACAGTCAGTGATAAGGTCAGCTGAAGACAGCAGAGATGATACAGTCAGTGATAAGGTCATATGTTGTAGATGCTGAAGACAGCAGAGATGATACAGTCAGTGATAAGGTCATATGTTGTAGGCACTGAAGACAGGGGAGATGATACAGTCAGTGATAAGGTCATATATTGTAGACATTGAAGACAGGGGAGATGATACAGTCAGTAATAAGGTCATATATTGTAGACATTGAAGACAGGGGAGATGATACAGTCAGTGATAAGGTCAGCTGAAGACAGCAGAGATGATACAGTCAGTGATAAGGTCATATGTTGTAGATGCTGAAGACAGCAGAGATGATACAGTCAGTGATAAGGTCAACTGAAGACAGCAGAGATGATACAGTCAGTGATAAGGTTAACTGAAGACAGCAGAGATGATACAGTCAGTGATAAGGTCAACTGAAGATGGGAGATGATACAGTCAGTGATAAGGTCATATGTTGAAGACAGGGAGATGATACAGTCAGTGATGAGCCTTGACACTGTTTTGATGTGATATAGTATGTCACAAACTGAGGAACTTGACACTATTTAGATGTGGCATTAAGATACAAACTAAAGAACTACATTCTGTAGATTTAACAATAAGAGACATGTACAGGAACTAAATAGATGAGACAACACTATAGGAAGTAGCAGAGAGATAAACACTACATAGGTAACACAGTCACATGAGAATAGATCAATCCAGAGAGCTGCCGGAACTGGCGCCAGTCCTGTCAATATTGTGTACATCAATAAGAGAGGACAGTCCTGTCAATATTGTGTACATCAATAAGAGAGGACAGTCCTGTCAATATTGTGTACATCAATAAGAGAGGACAGTCCTGTCAATATTGTGTACATCAATAAGAGAGGACAGTCCTGTCAATATTGTGTACATCAATAAGAGAGGACAGTCCTGTCAATATTGTGTACATCAACAAGAGAGGACAGTCCTGTCAATATTGTGTACATCAATAAGAGAGGACAGCTGTCTCTGTTGATGCAACATGTAGCAATCTACATGCAGTAAGTACAGCCATGTCTGCCTGGTCTGCCCCCAGAGTTCCTGCTCCGGTCAGACTCGCACCACTTCGAGGAGACGCCCTTGTACTTACAGATCAGGAGAGGCTACCAGAAGGACAGAGAGCTCCTGCAGCCCAGAGCCTTTGACCACAGGAATGTCAGCCCCTTGTTGGATGAGTACTGGTTTGTGGTGCCCAGGGACATGTGAGTCCTCTTCTTGCTATTGTTCATGCTTGATTTGTGTGCCAGGTGAAGCATCCGGGATTATTGTGTGAAATATCACTGATTATTGTGTATGTGAAATATCACTGATTATTGTGAGTGTGATATGTCCCTGATTATTGTGGGTGTGAAATGTCACTGATTATTGTTGGTGTGATATGTCCCTGATTATTGTGGCGGTGGTATATCACTTTTTATTGTGGGTATGATATGTCCCTGATTATTGTGTGCGTGTGTGTGTGAAATATCACTGATTGTGTGTGTGTGCGAGTGAGAGAGACAGTATGTATCTCTGGCTGACTGTGTGCAGTGATGCTGGCATCTACCAAGTCCAGGAGATAACAGTGCGTGAACATCAAATGTTCAAGTCCGTCTATTATTTCTGCGCTTTGTGAGTGAGTTACTTGTGATGTCCTTGCCAGCAGAGTCTAAGAGAGTCTCTGAGTGTCAGGTGACCACTGTCACGTCTGTTCCAGGGATGCTGCTATGGCCAGCTTGCTAGTCCTGTGGGCAGGTGTTTCAATCACCATTATTTGGGAGCCCAAGCTGAGAGGTTGCCGTGTCCACCTCCAGCTTAGAGAGTACCAAGTTTGATGCCAGCACAGGGCTGGGCATGTGTCCAAGAACCAGAGTTGTCTACAGATATCACACGTCCCTCTGACTGCTTGGGTAGTGACATAGGATGCCTAGCCTTCTCTGACACAACCATGAATTCCCATGTGCAAGTTATAATTCCTACAGTAGTTGAACATTGCAATGAGTAGGCTGTAAGGTCACTGTCCTGGTACAATTGTTAAACAAGAAAACCTACTGATTGGTAGATAGAGGCTGTTACATGGGATCTTTCTACAGGAACCTGACACAATTGTTAGACAAGAAAACCTACTTATGGGTAGATAATAGAGTCTGTTACATGGGATAGAATCTGTCTAGGGGAACCTGACACAATTGTTAGACAAGAAAACCTACTTATGGGTGGATAGATAGAGTCTGTTACATGGGATAGAATCTGTCTAGGGGAACCAGACACTAATGCGGACTGAAGTCGGACACACTGATCTCTGTGGTGCAGATCTAAGTGTCAGCATTTCCCTGACAAGAGGAACGCAGAAGACAGCATTGTCTTCAAGGCTGGGGTGTTATCTGGTTGGCCTGGCCTAATGGAAAGAGCCTCAAGTGGGTGGGTGTGGTGGCAAGTAAGGGTGGCCGGCGTGATTTTGCCCACACCAGCCAACCAGTGCTCGTGTAGGCAAACCTGGGGTTAGCATCATATACCCGACCTGGGAGCAGGTCCCTTAACTGTAGCTGACATGTGTTTCAGGGGAGACAAGCTGTACAGCTTCCTGATGGAGTGGCAGCCTGACGCGTACGGTGACGAGGAGGAGACCAGGCCCCGGGAGAAGTTCTTCTACGATGTCAGCAAGGTGGAGGACGTGACACAACTGGTCAGCTCTAGTTACGGTGTGCTGCCCACCAGCAGGGCAGCTGGCGATGGGCCTCAGAGTTCGTTCCTGTCATCCGACGATTACCTTAGTGAGAGTGAGAAGACCTGGGAGGTAAGCTAGCTCTCTCAAAATAAAGTCTGTTCGTTCGTTCGTTCGTTCGTTCTCTCTCTCTCTCTCTCTCTCTCTCTCTCTCTATCTCTCTCTCTCTATCTCTCTCTCTCTCTCTCTCTCTCCTCTCTCTCTCTCTCTCTCAATGTAAGATGTCTGACATGTAAGATGCTGGATGTGTAAGATGTCTGACATGTAAGATGCTGGATGTGTAAGATGTCTAACATGTAAGATGCTGGATGTGTAAGATGTCTGACATGTAAGATGCTGGATGTGTAAGATGTCTGACATGTAAGATGCTGGATGTGTAAGATGTCTGACATGTAAGATGCTGTATGTGTAAGATGTCTAACATGTAAGATGCTGGATGTGTAAGATGTCTGACATGTAAGATGCTGGATGTGTAAGATGTCTGACATGTAAGATGCTGGATGTGTAAGATGTCTGACATGTAAGATGCTGGATGTGTAAGATGTCTGACATGTAAGATGCTGGATGTGTAAGATGTCTGACATGTAAGATGCTGGATGTGTAAGATGTCTGACATGTAAGATGCTGGATGTGTAAGATGTCTAACATGTAAGATGCTGGATCTGTAAGATGTCTAACATGTAAGATGCTGGATGTGTAAGATGCTGGATGTGTAAAATGCTGGATGTGCTTGCAGATTCTCAGCAAGGAGGAAGTCTACCGGGCAGAGAAGGATCAAGATATGCACAGGACTGATGTCATTGATGAGAGCAACATCCCGGAACTCATCGGACCAACTGTCATCATCAAGGAGGAACATATCCGGGCGGGTTAGTAGATGTTTGTGTAGAAGACACTAGCCTGGTTATGTTGGTTGTGTCACATAGTCTGTCATAAGTTTCTGTTGATCATTCTTGGATTATCACATAGTCTGTCATATGTTTCTGTTGATCATTCTTGGATTATCACATAGTCTGTCATATGTTTCTGTTGATCATTCTTGGATTATCACATAGTCCTGTCATATGTTTCTGTTGATCATTCTTGGATTATCACATAGTCTGTCATAAGTTTCTGTTGATCATTCTTGGATTATCACATAGTCTGTCATATGTTTCTGTTGATCATTCTTGGATTATCACATAGTCTGTCATAAGTTTCTGTTGATCATTCTTGGACTATCACATAGTCTGTCATATGTTTCTGTTCATCATTCTTGGATTATCACATAGTCTGTCATATGTTTCTGTTCATCATTCTTGGATTATCACATCTACATTCTTTCATTCTCAATGTCACTGATTCAGCATGTGCAATTGTTTTCTGTAGCTCTCTCTCTCTCCTCTCTCTCTCTCTCTCTCTCTCTCTCTCTCTCTCTCTCTCTCTCGCTCTCTCTATTCTCTCTCTCTCTCTCTCTCTCTCTCTCTCTCTCTCTCTCATCTAATTATATCTGTCTCTCTTTCCCTCTCCTATCTCTATTTTTTCCTGTCTTTCTCATGCTCTTGATCTATTACTCATTACCTTTCTGTATTGATTTTTTGTCCAGTCTATACATGTCTCAACTAATTTTGCTGCTCTTTCTGTAATTATTAGGTTCCGCTCCCTTCTCCTTCTCTCTGCCCACCTTATCTCTCTCATGTCACAACACACACACACACTATTTCTCTCTGTATTGCTTTCCCCTTTTCCCCTCTCTCCTCTCTTCAAAAGCCATACTGATGCAAAAAAACACATATTTGTCTGTTTATTGATCTGTATAATGTCACAATACTGATGTCGTGTTTATGTGATATCTGTATAATGTCACAATACTGATGTCTTGTTTATCGATATCTGTATAATGTCACAATCTGATTTGTTTACTGAATCTGTAAATGATCGGTAGATAGAGGCTGTTACATGGGATCTTTCTACAGAACCTGACACAATTGTTAGACAAGGAAAAACCTACTTCATGGGTAGATAAATAGAGTCTATACATGGGATAGAATCGTCTAGGGGAACCTGACACAAATGTTAGACAAGAAAACCTACTTATGCGGTGGATAGATAGAGTCTGTTACATGGGATGGAATCTGTCATAGGGGAACCAGACACTAATGCGGACTGAAGTCGGACACACTGATCTCTGTGGTGCAGATCTAAGTGTCAGCATTTCCCTGAAAGAGGAACGCAGAAGACAGCATTGTCTTCAAGGCTGGGGTGTTATCTGGTTGGCCTGGCCTAATGGAAAGAGCCTCAAGTGGGTGGGTGTGTGGCAAGTAAGGGTGGCCGGCGTGATTTTGCCCACACCAGCCAACCAGTGCTCGGGTAGGCAAACCTGGGGTTAGCATCATATACCCGACCTGGGAGCAGGTCCCTTAACTGTAGCTGACATGTGTTTCAGGGGAGACAAAGCTGTACAGCTTCCTGATGGAGTGGCAGCCTGACGCGTACGGTGACGAGGAGGAGACCAGGCCCGGGAGAAGTTCTTCTACGATGTCAGCAAGGTGGAGGACGTGACACAACTGGTCAGCTCTAGTTACGGTGTGCTGCCCACCAGCAGGGCAGCTGGCGATGGGCCTCAGAGTTCGTTCCTGTCATCTGACGATTACCTTAGTGAGAGTGAGAAGACCTGGGAGGTAAGCTAGCTCTCTCAAAATAAAGTCTGTTCGTTCGTTCGTTCGTTCGTTCTCTCTCTCTCTCTCTTCTCTTCTCTCCTCTATCTCTCTCTCTCTATCTCTCTCTCTCCTCTCTCTCTCTTCTCTCTCTCTCCTCTCTCTCAATGTAAGATGTCTGACATGTAAGATGCGGATGTGTAAGATGTCTGACATGTAAGATGCTGGATGTGTAAGATGTCTAACATGTAAGATGCTGGATGTGTAAGATGTCTGACATGTAAGATGCTGGATGTGTAAGATGTCTGAATGTAAGATGCTGGATGTGTAAGATGTCTGACATGTAAGATGCTGGATGTGTAAGATGTCTACATGTAAGATGCTGGATGTGTAAGATGTCTGACATGTAAGATGCTGGATGTGTAAGATGTCTGACATGTAAGATGCTGGATGTGTAAGATGTCTGACATGTAAGATGCTGGATGTGTAAGATGTCTGACATGTAAGATGCTGGATGTGTAAGATGTCTGACATGTAAGATGCTGGATGTGTAAGATGTCTGACATGTAAGATGCTGGATGTGTAAGATGTCTAACATGTAAGATGCTGGATCTGTAAGATGTCTAACATGTAAGATGCTGGATGTGTAAGATGCTGGATGTGTAAAATGCTGGATGTGCTTGCAGATTCTCAGCAAGGAGGAAGTCTACCGGGCAGAGAAGGATCAAGATATGCACAGGACTGATGTCATTGATGAGAGCAACATCCCGGAACTCATCGGACCAACTGTCATCATCAAGGAGGAACATATCCGGGCGGTTAGTAGATGTTTGTGTAGAAGACACTAGCCTGGTTATGTTGGTTGTGTCACATAGTCTGTCATAAGTTTCTGTTGATCATTCTTGGATTATCACATAGTCTGTCATATGTTTCTGTTGATCATTCTTGGATTATCACATAGTCTGTCATATGTTTCTGTTGATCATTCTTGGATTATCACATAGTCTGTCATATGTTTCTGTTGATCATTCTTGGATTATCACATAGTCTGTCATAAGTTTCTGTTGATCATTCTTGGATTATCACATAGTCTGTCATATGTTTCTGTTGATCATTCTTGGATTATCACATAGTCTGTCATAAGTTTCTGTTGATCATTCTTGACTATCACATAGTCTGTCATATGTTTCTGTTCATCATTCTTGGATTATCACATAGTCTGTCAAGTTTCTGTTCATCATTCTTGGATTATCACATCTACATTCTTTCATTCTCAATGTCACTGATTCAGCATGTGCAATGTTTTCTGTAGCCTATCTCTCTCTCTCTCTCTCTCTCTCTCTCTCTCTCTCTCTACTCGATCTCTCTTCTCGCTCCTCTCTCTCTCTCTCTCTCTCTCTCTCTCTCTCTTCTCTCTCTCTCATCTAATATATCTGTCTCTCTTTCCCTATCCTATCTCTATTTTTTCCTGTCTTTCTCATGCTCTTTGATCTATACTCATACCTTTCTGTATTGATTTCTTGTCCAGTCTATACATGTCTCAAACTAATTTTGCTGCTCTTTCTGTAATTATTAGGTTCTCTCCCTATCTCTCTCTGCCCAACCTTATCTCTCTCATGTCACACACACACACACACACTATTTCTCTTGTATTGCTTTCCTCTCTCTCTCTCTCTCATGCCATACATGCACACACTTTTTCTATATCTGTATAATGTCACAATACTGATTGTCTGTGTTTATGTGATATCTGTATAATGTCACAATACTGATTGTCTGTGTTTATCTGATATCTGTATAATGTCACAATACTGATTGTCCGTGTTTATGTGATATCTGTATAATGTCACAATACTGATTGTCTTTGTTTATCTGATATCTGTATAATGTCACAATACTGATTGTCTGTGTTTATCTGATATCTGTATAATGTCACAATACTGATTGTCTGGTTTATCTAATATCTGTATAATGTCACAATATGATTGTCTGTGTTTATCTAATATCTGTATAATGTCACAATATGATTGTCTGTGTTATCTGATACTGTATAATGTCACAATATGATTGTCTGTGTTTATCTGATACCTGTATAATGTCACAATACTGATTGTCTGTTTTTATCTAATATCTGTATATGTCACAATACTGATTGTCTGTGTTTATCTGATACTGTATAATGTCACAATACTGATTGTCTGTGTTTATCTAATATCTGATAAAGTCACAATACTGATTGTCTGTGTTTATCTAATATCGTATAATGTCACAATATTGAGTCTGTGTTTATCTAATATCTGTATAATGTCACAAATACTGATTGTCTGTGTTTATCTGATACCTGTATAATGTCACAATACTGATTGTCTGTGTTTATGTGATATCTGTATAATGTCACAATACTGATTGTCTGTGTTATCTGATACCTGTATAATGTCACAATACTGATTGTCTGTGTTTATCTGATATCTGTATAATGCACAATACTGATTGTCTTGTTTATATGATATCTGTATAATGTCACAATACTGATTGTCCGTGTTTATCTAATATCTGTATAATGTCACAATATTGATTGTCTGTGTTTATCTGATATCTGTATAATGTCACAATACTGATTGTCTGTGTTATATAATATCTGTATAATGTCACAATATTGATTGTCTGTGTTTATCTGATACTGTATAATGTCACAATACTGATTGTCTGTGTTTATCTGATATCTGTATAATGTCACAATACTGATTGTCTGTGTTTATCTGATACCTGTATAATGTCACAATATTGATTGTCTGTGTTTATCTGATATCTGTATAATGTCACAATATTGATTGTCTGTGTTTATCTAATATCTGTATAATGTCACAATACTGATGTCTGTGTTTAAAATACTGTATAATGTCACAATATGATTGTCTGTGTTTATCTGATATCTGTATAATGTCACAATACTGATTGTCTGTGTTTATCTGATATCTGTATAATGTCACAATACTGATTGTCTGTGTTTATCTAATATCTGTATAATGTCACAATACTGATTGTCCGTGTTTATCTAATATCTGTATAATGTCACAATACTGATTGTCTGTGTTTATCTGATACCTGTATAATGTCACAATACTGATTGTCTGTGTTTATGTGATATCTGTATAATGTCACAATACTGATTGTCTTTGTTTATCTGATATCTGTATAATGTCACAATACTGATTGTCTGTGTTTATCTAATATCTGTATAATGTCACAATATTGATTGTCTGTGTTTATCTAATATCTGTATAATGTCACAATATTGATTGTCTGTGTTTATCTAATATCTGTATAATGTCACAATACTGATTGTCTGTGTTTATCTGATATCTGTATAATGTCACAATACTGATTGTCTGTGTTTATCTGATATCTGTATAATGTCACAATACTGATTGTCTGTGTTTATCTGATATCTGTATAATGTCACAATACTGATTGTCTGTGTTTATCTGATATCTGTATAATGTCACAATACTGATTGTCTGTGTTTATCTGATATCTGTATAATGTCACAATACTGATTGTCTGTGTTTATCTGATATCTGTATAATGTCACAATATGATTGTCTGTGTTTATCTGATATCTGTATAATGTCACAATACTGATTGTCTGTGTTTATGTGATATCTGTATAATGTCACAATACTGATTGTCTGTGTTTATCTGATACCTGTATAATGTCACAATACTGATTGTCTGTGTTTATCTGATATCTGTATAATGTCACAATACTGATTGTCTGTGTTTATCTGATACCTGTATAATGTCACAATATTGATTGTCTGTGTTTATCTGATATCTGTATAATGTCACAATACTGATTGTCTGGTTTTATCTGATACCTGTATAATGTCACAATACTGATTGTCTGTGTTATCTGATATCTGTATAATGTCACAATACTGATTGTCTGTGTTTATCTAATATCTGTATAATGTCACAATATTGATTGTCTGTGTTTATCTGATATCTGTATAATGTCACAATACTGATTGTCTGTGTTTATCTAATATCTGTATAATGTCACAATATTGATTGTCTGTGTTTATCTAATATCTGTATAATGTCACAATATTGATTGTCTGTGTTTATCTGATATCTGTATAATGTCACAATATTGATTGTCTGTGTTTATCTGATATCTGTATAATGTCACAATACTGATTGTCCGTGTTTATCTGATATCTGTATAATGTCACAATACTGATTGTCTGTGTTTATCTGATATCTGTATAATGTCACAATATTGATTGTCTGTGTTTATCTGATATCTGTATAATGTCACAATACTGATTGTCTGTGTTTATCTGATATCTGTATAATGTCACAATACTGATTGTCTGTGTTTATCTGATATCTGTATAATGTCACAATACTGATTGTCTGTGTTTATCTAATATCTGTATAATGTCACAATATTGATTGTCTGTGTTTATCTGATATCTGTATAATGTCACAATACTGATTGTCTGTGTTATCTAATATCTGTATAATGTCACAATATTGATTGTCTGTGTTTATCTGATATCTGTATAATGTCACAATATTGATTGTCTGTGTTTATCTGATATCTGTATAATGTCACAATATGATTGTCTGTGTTTATCTGATATCTGTATAATGTCACAATACTGATTGTCTTGTTTATCTGATATCTGTATAATGTCACAATACTGATTGTCTGTGTTTATCTGATACCTGTATAATGTCACAATATTGATTGTCTGTGTTTATCTGATATCTGTATAATGTCACAATACTGATTGTCTGTGTTTATCTGATATCTGTATAATGTCACAATACTGATTGTCTGTGTTTATCTGATATCTGTATAATGTCACAATATTGATTGTCTGTGTTATCTGATACCTGTATAATGTCACAATACTGATTGTCTGTGTTTATCTGATATCTGTATAATGTCACAATATTGATTGTCTGTGTTTATCTATATCTGTATAATGTCACAATACTGATTGTCTGTGTTTATCTGATATCTGTATAATGTCACAATATTGATTGTCTGTGTTTATCTGATATCTGTATAATGTCACAATACTGATTGTCTGTGTTTATCTGATATCTGTATAATGTCACAATACTGATTGTCTGTGTTTATCTGATATCTGTATAATGTCACAATACTGATTGTCTGTGTTTATCTGATATCTGTATAATGTCACAATACTGATTGTCTGTGTTTATCTGATATCTGTATAATGTCACAATACTGATTGTCTGTGTTTATCTGATATCTGTATAATGTCACAATACTGATTGTCTGTGTTTATCTGATATCCTGTATAATGTCACAATACTGATTGTCTCGTGTTTATCTGATACCTGTATAATGTCACAATACTGATTGTCTATGTGTTTATCTGATATCTGTAAATGTCACAAGTACTGATGTCTTGTTATGATATCCTGTATAATGTCACATATACTTGATTGTCTTGTTATCTGATACCTGTATAAGTCACAATATGATTGTCTGTGTTTATCTGATACACTGTATAATGTCACAATATTGATTGTCTGTGTTTTATCTGATACCTGTATAATGTCACAATATTGATTGTCCTGTGTTTTATCTGATACCTGTATAATGTCACAATACTGATTGTCTGTGTTTATCTGATCTCTGTATAAATGTCACAATACTGATTGTCGTGTGTTTATCTGATATCTGTATAATGTCACAATATTGATTGTCTGTGTTATCTAATATCTGTATAATGTCACAATATTGATTGTCTGTGTTTATCTAATATCTGTATAATGTCACAATACTGATTGTCTGTGTTTATCTGATATCTGTATAATGTCACAATACTGATTGTCTGTGGTTTATCTGATATCTGTATAATGTCACAATACTGATTGTCTGTGTTTATCTGATATCTGTATAATGTCACAATATTGATTGTCTTGTTTATCTGATATCTGTATAATGTCACAATACTGATTGTCTGTGTTTATCTGATATCTGTATAATGTCACAATACTGATTGTCTGTGTTTATCTGATATCTGTATAATGTCACAATACTGATTGTCTGTGTTTATCTGATATCTGTATAATGTCACAATACTGATTGTCTGTGTTTATCTGATATCTGTATAATGTCACAATACTGATTGTCTGTGTTTATCTGATACCTGTAAATGTCACAATACTGATTGTCTGTGTTTATCTGATATCTGTATAATGTCACAATACTGATTGTCTGTGTTTATCTGATATCTGTATAATGTCACAATACTGATTGTCTGTGTTTATCTGATATCTGTATAATGTCACAATACTGATTGTTCTGTGTTTATCTGTATACTGTATAATGTCACAATACTTGATGTCCTGTGTTTATCTGATATCCGTATAATGTCACAATACTGATTGTCTGTGTTTATCTGATACCTGTATAATGTCACAATACTGATTGTCTGTGTTTATCATGATATCTGTATAATGTCACAATATGATTGTCTGTGTTTTATGTGTATCTGTATAATGTCACAATACTGATTGTCTCGTGTTTAATCTGATACCTGTATAATGTCACAATATTGATTGTCTGTGTTTATCTGATACATGTATAATGTCACAATACTGATTGTCTGTTTGTTATCTGATATCTGTATAATGTCACAATACTGATTGTCTGTGTTTATTATGATATCTGTATAATGTCACAATACTGATTGTCTGTGTTTATCTGAACCTGTATAATGTCACAATATTGATTGTCTGTGTTATCTTGATATCTGTATAATGTCACAATACTGATTGTCTGTGTTTATCTGATAACCTGTATAATGTCACAATACTGATTGTCTGTGTTTATCTGATATCTGTATAATGTCACAATACTGATTGTCTGTGTTTATCTGAATCTGTATAATGTCACAATATGATTGTCTGTGTTTATCTGATACCTGTATAATGTCACAATACTGATTGTCTGTGTTTATGATATCTGTATAATGTCACAATATTGATTGTCTGTGTTTATCTGATACTGTATAATGTCACAATACTGATTGTCCGTGTTTATCTGATACCTGTATAATGTCACAATACTGATTGTCTGTGTTTATCTGATATCTGTATAATGTCACAATACTGATTGTCTGTGTTTATCTGATATCCTGTATAATGTCACAATACTGATTGTCTGTGTTTATCTAATATCTGTATAATGTCACAATACTGATTGTCTGTGTTTATCTGATACCTGTATAATGTCACAATACTGATTGTCTGTGTTTATCTGATACCTGTATAATGTCACAATACTGATTGTCTGTGTTTATCTGATATCTGTATAATGTCACAATACTGATTGTCTGTGTTTATCTGATATCTGTATAATGTCACAATATTGATTGTCTGTGTTTATCTGATACCTGTATAATGTCACAATATTGATTGTCTGTGTTTATCTGATATCTGTATAATGTCACAATACTGATTGTCTGTGTTTATCTGATATCTGTATAATGTCACAATATGATTGTCTGTGTTTATCTATATCTGTATAATGTCACAAATTGATTGTCTGTGTTATCTGATATCTGTATAATGTCACAATACTGATTGTCTGTGTTTATCTGATATCTGTATAATGTCACAATATTGATTGTCTGTGTTTATCTGATACCTGTATAATGTCACAATACTGATTGTCTGTGTTTATCTGATATCTGTATAATGTCACAATACTGATTGTCTGTGTTTATCTAATATCTGTATAATGTCACAATACTGATTGTCTGTGTTTATCTGATACCTGTATAATGTCACAATATTGATTGTCTGTGTTTATCTGATACCTGTATAATGTCACAATATGATTGTCTGTGTTTATCTGATACTGTATAATGTCACAATACTGATTGTCTGTGTTTATCTGATACCTGTATAATGTCACAATACTGATTGTCTGTGTTTATCTAATACTGTATAATGTCACAATATTGATTGTCTGTGTTTATCTAATATCTGTATAATGTCACAATATGATGTCTGTGTTTATCTGATAACTGTATAATGTCACAATATTGATTGTCTGTGTTTATCTGATACCTGTATAATGTCACAATATTGATTGTCTGTGTTTATCTGATACCTGTATAATGTCACAATATTGATTGTCTGTGTTTATCTGATATCTGTATAATGTCACAATATTGATTGTCTGTGTTTATCTGATACCTGTATAATGTCACAATATTGATTGTCTGTGTTTATCTGATACCTGTATAATGTCACAATATTGATTGTCTGTGTTTATCTGATATCTGTATAATGTCACAATATTGATTGTCTGTGTTTATCTGATATCTGTATAATGTCACATACTGATTGTCTGGTTTATCTGATATCTGTATAATGTCACAATACTGATTGTCTGTGTTTATCTGATACCTGTATAATGTCACAATACTGATTGTCTGTGTTTATCTGATACCTGTATAATGTCACAATATTGATTGTCTGTGTTTATCTAATATCTGTATAATGTCACAATACTGATTGTCTGTGTTTATCTGATACCTGTATAATGTCACAATACTGATTGTCTGTGTTTATCTGATACCTGTATAATGTCACAATATTGATTGTCTGTGTTTATCTGATACCTGTATAATGTCACAATATTGATTGTCTGTGTTTATCTGATATCTGTATAATGTCACAATACTGATTGTCTGTGTTTATCTGATACCTGTATAATGTCACAATACTGATTGTCTGTGTTTATCTAATATCTGTATAATGTCACAATATTGATTGTCTGTGTTTATCTAATATCTGTATAATGTTCACAATATTGATTGTCTGTCTTTATCTGATATCTGTATATATGTCACAATATTGATTGTCTTTGTTTAGCTGATACCTGTATAAGTCACAATATTGATTGTCTGTGTTTATTCTGATTATTCTGTATAATGTCACAATACTGATTGTCTGTGTTTATCTGATATCTGTATAATGTCACAATATTGATTGTCTGTGTTTATCTAATATCTGTATAATGTCACAATACTGATTGTCCTGTGTTTATCTGATACTGTATAATGTCACAATACTGATTGTCTTTGTTATCTGATATCTGTATAATGTCACAATACTTGATAGTCTGTGTTTATCTGATATCTGTATAATGTCACAATATTGATTGTCTAGTGTTTATCTGAATTATCTGGTATAATGTCACAATACTGATGTCTGTTGTTTATCTGATATCTGTATAAATGTCACAATATTGATTGTCTGTGTTTATCTGATATCTGTATAATGTCACAATACTGATTGTCTGTGTTTATCTGAATATCTGTATAATGTCACAATACTGATTGTCTGTGTTTATCTGATACCTGTATAATGTCACAATACTGATTGTCTGTGTTTATCTGATATCCTGTATAATGTCACAATATTGATTGTCTGTGTTTATCTGATACTCTGTATAATGTCACAATATTGATTGTCTGTGTTTATTCCGATATCTGTATAAATGTCACAATACTGATTGTCCTGTGTTTATCTGATATCTGTATAATGTCACAATACTGATTGTCTGTGTTTATCTGATACTCTGTATAATGTCACAATACTTGATTGTCTGTGTTTATCTGATACCTGTATAATGTCACAATACTTGATTGTCTGTGTTTATCTGATATCCTGTATAATTGTCACAATACTGATTGTCTGTGTTTATCTGATACTCTGTATAATGTCACAATACTTGATTGTCTGTGTTTATCTGATATCTGTATAATGTCACAATACTGATTGTCTGTGTTTATCTGATACTGTATAATGTCACAATACTGATTGTCTGTGTTTATCTAATATCTGTATAATGTCACAATATGATTGTCTGTGTTTATCTAATATCTGTATAATGTCACAATATTGATTGTCTGTGTTTATCTAATATCTGTATAATGTCACAATACTGATTGTCTGTGTTTATCTGATACTGTATAATGTCACAATATGATTGTCTGTGTTTATCTGATATCTGTATAATGTCACAATACTGATTGTCTGTGTTTATCTGATATCTGTATAATGTCACAATACTGATTGTCTGTGTTTATCTAATATCTGTATAATGTCACAATATTGATTGTCTGTGTTTATCTATATCTGTATAATGTCACAATATGATTGTCTGTGTTTATCTAATATCTGTATAATGTCACAATATTGATTGTCTGTGTTTATCTGATATCTGTATAATGTCACAATACTGATTGTCTGTGTTTATCTGATACTGTATAATGTCACAATATTGATTGTCTGTGTTTATCTGATATCTGTATAATGTCACAATACTGATTGTCTGTGTTATTATATGATACCTGTATAATGTCACAATACTGATTGTCTGTGTTTATCTAATATCCTGTATAATGTCACAATACTGATTGTCTGTGTTTATCTATACCTGTATAATGTCACAATCTCTATTGTCTGTGTTTATCTGATATCCTGTATAATGTCACAATACTGATTGTCTGTGTTTATCGATATCTGTATAATGTCACAATATTGATTGTCTGTGTTTATCTGATACCTGTATAATGTCACAAATACTGATTGTCTGTGTTTATCTGATATCTGTATAATGTACACAATATTGATTGTCTGTGTTTTATCTGATATCTGTATAATGTCACAATATTGATTGTCTGTGTTTATCTGATACTGTATAATGTCACAATACTTGATTGTCTGTGTTTATCATGATACCTGTATAATGTCACAATCATTGATTGTCTGTGTTTATCTGATATCTGTATAATGTCACAATACTGATTGTCTGTGTTTATCTAATATCTGTATAATGTCACAATATTGATTGTCTGTGTTTATCTGAATATCCTGTATAATGTCACAATACTGATTGTCTGTGTATTATCTGATACTCTGTATAATGTCACAATATTGATTGTCTGTGTTTATTCTAATATCGTATAATGTCACAATACTTGATTGTCTGTGTTTATCTGAATATCGTATAATGTCACAATACTGATTGTCTGTGGTTTATCTGATACCTGTATAATGTCACAATACTGATTGTCTGTGTTTATCTGATATCTGTATAATGTCACAATACTGATTGTCCTGTGTTTATCTAGATATCTGTTATATGTCACAATATTGATTGTCTGTGTTTATCTATACCTGTATAATGTCACAATACTTGATTGTCTGTGTTTATCTAATATCTGTATAATGTCACAATATTGATTGTCTGTGTTTATCTAATATCTGTATAATGTCACAATACTGATTGTCTGTGTTATCTGATACCGTATAATGTCACAATATGATTGTCTGTGTTTATCTAATATCTGTATAATGTCACAATACTGATTGTCTGTGTTTATCTAATATCTGTATAATGTCACAATACTGATTGTCTGTGTTTATCTGAATACCTGTATAATGTCACAATATTGATTGTCTGTGTTTATCTGATATCTGTATAATGTCACAATACTGATTGTCTGTGTTTATCTGATATCTGTATAATGTCACAATACTGATTGTCTGTGTTTATCTGATATCTGTATAATGTCACAATATTGATTGTCTGTGTTTATCTAATACCTGTATAATGTCACAATACTTGATTGTCTGTGTTTATCTGAATATCTGTATAATGTCACAATATGATTGTCTGTGTTTATCTAATATCTGTATAATGTCACAATATTGATTGTCTGTGTTTATCTTATATCTGTATAATGTCACAATACTTGATTGTCTGTGTTTATCTGATATCTGTATAATGTCACAATACTGATTGTCTGTGTTTATCTGATATCTGTATAATGTCACAATATTGATTGTGTGTTTATCTGATATCTGTATAATGTCACAATATTGATTGTCTGTGTTTATCTGATACTGTTATAATGTCACAATATTGATTGTCTGTGTTTATGGATATCTGTATATGTCACAATACTGATTGTCTGTTTTATCTGTATCTGTATAATGTCACAATATTGATTGTCTGTGTTTATATGATATCATGTATAATGTCACAATACTGATTGTCTGTGTTTATCTGATATCTGTATAATGTCACAATATTGATTGTCTGTGTTTATCTGATATTGTATAATGTCACAATATTGATGTCTGTGTTTATCTAATATCTGTATAATGTCACAATATTGATTGTCTGTGTTTATCTAATATCTGTATAATGTCACAATATTGATTGTCTGTGTTTATCTGATACCTGTATAATGTCACAATACTGATTGTCTGTGTTTATCTAATATCTGTATAATGTCACAATACTGATTGTCTGTGTTTATCTGATATCTGTATAATGTCACAATACTGATTGTCTGTGTTTATCTAATATCTGTATAATGTCACAATATTGATTGTCTGTGTTTATCTAATATCTGTATAATGTCACAATATTGATTGTCTGTGTTTATCTGATATCTGTATAATGCCACAATATTGATTGTCTGTGTTTATCTAATATCTGTATAATGTCACAATACTGATTGTCTGTGTTTATCTGATATCTGTATAATGTCACAATACTGATTGTCTGTGTTTATCTAATATCTGTGTAATGTCACAATATTGATTGTCCGTGTTTATGTGATATCTGTATAATGTCACAATACTGATTGTCTGTGTTTATGTGATATCTGTATAATGTCACAATATTGATTGTCTGTGTTTATGTGATATCTGTATAATGTCACAATACTGATTGTCTGTGTTTATGTGATATCTGTATAATGTCACAATATTGATTGTCTGTGTTTATCTGATACCTGTATAATGTCACAATACTGGATTGTCTGTGTTTATCTGATACCTGTATAATGTCACAATACTGATTGTCTGTGTTATCTGATATCTGTATAATGTCACAATACTGATTGTCTGTGTTTATCTAATATCTGTATAATGTCACAATACTGATTGTCTGTGTTTATGTGATATCTGTATAATGTCACAATACTCATTGTCTGTGTTTATCTGATACCTGTATAATGTCACAATACTGATTGTCTGTGTTTATCTAATATCTGTATAATGTCACAATATTGATTGTCTGTGTTTATCTAATACCTGTATAATGTCACAATACTGATTGTCTGTGTTTATCTAATATCTGTATAATGTCACAATACTGATTGTCTGTGTTTATCTAATACCTGTATAATGTCACAATATTGATTGTCTGTGTTTATCTAATATCTGTATAATGTCACAATACTGATTGTCTGTGTTTATCTAATATCTGTATAATGTCACAATATTGATTGTCTGTGTTTATCTAATATCTGTATAATGTCACAATACTGATTGTCTGTGTTTATCTAATATCTGTGTAATGTCACAATACTGATTGTCTGTGTTTATCTAATATCTGTGTAATGTCACAATATTGATTGTCTGTGTTTATCTAATATCTGTATAATGTCACAATACTGATTGTCTGTGTTTATCTAATATCTGTATAATGTCACAATACTGATTGTCTGTGTTTATCTGATACCTGTATAATGTCACAATATTGATTGTCTGTGTTTATCTGATATCTGTATAATGTCACAATATTGATTGTCTGTGTTTATCTAATATCTGTATAATGTCACAATACTGATTGTCTGTGTTTATCTGATATCTGTATAATGTCACAATATTGATTGTCTGTGTTTATCTAATATCTGTATAATGTCACAATATTGATTGTCTGTGTTTATCTAATATCTGTATAATGTCACAATATTGATTGTCTGTGTTTATCTAATATCTGTATAATGTCACAATATTGATTGTCTGTGTTTATCTAATATCTGTATAATGTCACAATATTGATTGTCTGTGTTTATCTAATATCTGTATAATGTCACAATATTGATTGTCTGTGTTTATCTGATACCTGTATAATGTCACAATACTGATTGTCTGTGTTTATCTGATACCTGTATAATGTCACAATATTGATTGTATGTGTTTATCTGATATCTGTATAATGTCACAATACTGATTGTTCTGTGTTTATGTGATATCTGTATAATGTCACAATACTGATTGTCTGTGTTTATGTGATATCTGTATAATGTCACAATACTGATTGTCTGTGTTTATCTGATATCTGTATAATGTCACAATACTGATTGTCTGTGTTTATGTGATATCTGTATAATGTCACAATACTGATTGTCTGTGTTTATGTGATATCTGTATAATGTCACAATACTGATTGTCTGTGTTTATCTGATATCTGTATAATGTCACAATATTGATTGTCTGTGTTTATGTGATATCTGTATAATGTCACAATACTGATTGTCTGTGTTTATGCAGTGACGAAGCATTGTTTGTCTGTCTGTCTGTAGCTCATGCACTCACTGCCCCGTAACATGTCTGTGGGCTATAACTGGGAGCTGGTCTATGCCACACACAAACATGGTTACTCCCTGCACAACTTGTACATGAGGACCGAGGATGTGGACAACGATGCTCCAGTCTTGCTGTTTATCACAGACACATATGGCAGTGTAAGTATTCCATCTGTAGACTGTAGGTCCTGTTAGTTAGTTAGTTAGTCTTTCCTCTTGAGCCTAAGGCGGCGCATAGGGCAGAAGTCCTGTCTCTCCATGCTTGACGGTTCGCTGCTACCTGTTGTAGATCTTGGATATTTACTTGGCCATTGAATGAGCCTTCTCTAATGATGTTTCTACGCAGGGTCTCTCTTGGTCTTCCCCGTTTTCTTTTCCCTACCGGTGACCATATGAGGGCTTGGTAGGGGAGTCTTGTCTTGTCCATTCTGAGTACATGGCCGATGTAGTTCCAACGGCGTCTTCTTATGAAATTGGATACTGTATCTTGCTTAGTCTCTTGTCTTATTTGCGAATTGGTTCTGAAGTCTGTCCAGTGGATGTTTAGAAGTCTTCTAAGACATTTGTTCTCAAAATTGTCAAATTTTTTATCTAAAGCTACCGTTGATTTCCAACTTATTAGTAGGTCCTGTATTGCTGTTTATCACAGACACGGCAGTGTAAGTATTCCATCTTTAGACTGTAGGTCCTGTATTGCTGTTTATCACAGACACGGCAGTGTAAGTGACTTGCTGTTTATGACAGACACATACAGCAGTGTAAGCATCCCACCTGTAGACTGTAAATACATCTGACATGTCACTGAAGAGGTGTTTAGTTGTGTGCAGCTAACACATCTTGTCAGAAGTTTACCTGCCTCTTTCTGTAGGTAAATATATTAATGGTCTAGTCTACCTGTGTATAGAGATAAAATATTATGATCTAGTCTACATGTGTATAGAGATAAAATATTATGATCTAGTCTACATGTGTATAGAGATAAAATATTATGATCTAGTCTACATGTGTTTACAGATAAAATATTCATGGCCTGGTATACCTGTGTATAGAGATAAAATATGTATGTAGGTAAAATATTAAAATAGTCTACCTGCCTATGTGTGTAAATAAATTATTAAAATAGTCTACCAGTATATGTAGGTAAAAGATTAAAATAGTCTATCTGCCTGTGTGTGTAGGTAAAAGATTAAAATAGTCGCCCTATGTGTGTATGTAAAATAATAATATAGTTGATCTGTGCCATTTTGTGACCCTTTCAAAATAAAGTTGATTTGATTTGATTTGATTTGTGTAGATAAAATATTAAAATAGTCGACCTGTGTGTGTAGGTAAAATAATAAAATAGTCGACCTGTATGTGTAGATCAAATAATAAAATAGTCGACCTGTGTGTGTAGGTAAAATAATAAATAGTCTATCTGTGTGTGTAGGTAAAATAATAAAATAGTCTATCTGTGTGTGTAGGTAAAATAATAAAATAGTCGACCTGTGTGTGTAGGTAAAATAATAAATAGTCGACCTGTTTGTGTGTGTGTGTGTAGGTAAAATAATAAAATAGTCGACCTGTATGTGTAGATCAAATAATAAAATAGTCGACCTGTGTGTGTAGGTAAAATAATAAAATAGTCTACCTACATGTGTAGGTAAAATAATAAAATAGTCTATCTGTGTGTGTAGGTAAAATAATAAAATAGTCGACCTGTGTGTGTAGGTAAAATAATAAAATAGTCGACCTGTGTGTGTAGGTAAAATAATAAAATAGTCTATCTGTGTGTGTTGGTAAAATAATAAAATAGTCGACCTGTGTGTGTGTGTGGGTAAAATAATAAAATAGTCAACCTGTGTGTGTAGGTAAAATAATAAAATAGTCGACCTGTGTGTGTAGGTTAAATAATAAAATAGTCGACCTGTGTGTGTAGGTAAAATAATAAAATAGTCGACCTGTGTGTGTAGGTAAAATAATAAAATAGTCGACCTGTGTGTGTAGGTAAAATAATAAAATAGTCGACCTGTGTGTGTAGATCAAATAATAAAATAGTCGACCTGTGTGTGTAGGTAAAATATTAAAATAGTCGACCTGTGTGTGTAGGTAAAATAATAAAATAGTCGACCTGTGTGTGTAGGTAAAATAATAAAATAGTCGACCTGTGTGTGTAGGTAAAATAATAAAATAGTCTATCTGTGTGTGTAGGTAAAATAATAAAATAGTCGACCTGTGTGTGTGTGTAGGTAAAATAATAAAATAGTCGACCTGTGTGTGTAGGTAAAATAATAAAATAGTCGACCTGTGTGTGTAGGTAAAATAATAAAATAGTCTATCTGTGTGTGTAGGTAAAATAAAAAAATAGTCGACCTGTGTGTGTAGGTAAAATAATAAAATAGTCGACCTGTGTGTGTAGATCAAATAATAAAATAGTCTATCTGTGTGTGTAGGTAAAATAAAAAAATAGTCGACCTGTGTGTGTAGGTAAAATAATAAAATAGTCGACCTGTGTGTGTAGGTAAAATAATAAAATAGTCTATCTGTGTGTGTAGGTAAAATAAAAAAATAGTTGACCTGTGTGTGTAGGTTAAATAATAAAATAGTCGACCTGTGTGTGTAGGTAAAATAATAAAATAGTCGACCTGCATGTGTAGGTTAAATAATAACATAGTCGACCTGTGTGTGTGTAGGATAAATAATAAAATAGTCGACCTGTGTGTGTAGGTAAAATAATAAAATAGTCGACCTGTGTGTGTAGGTAAAATATTAAAATAGTCGACCTGTGTGTGTAGGTAAAATAATAAAATAGTCGACCTGCATGTGTAGGTAATATAATAAAATAGTCGACCTGTGTGTGTGTGTGTGTAGGTAAAATAATAAAATAGTCGACCTGTGTGTGTGTGTAGGTTAAATAATAAAATAGTCGACCTGCATGTGTAGGTAAAATAATAAAATAGTCGACCTGCATGTGTAGGTAAAATAATAAAATAGTCGACCTGCATGTGTAGGTAAAATAAATAATAAAATAGTCGACCTGTGTGTGTGTAGGATAAATAATAAAATAGTCGACCTGTGTGTGTAGGTAAAATAATAAAATAGTCGACCTGTGTGTGTAGGTAAAATATTAAAATAGTCGACCTGTGTGTGTAGGTAAAATAATAAAATAGTCGACCTGCATGTGTAGGTTAAATAATAAAATAGTCGACCTGTGTGTGTAGGTAAAATAATAAAATAGTCGACCTGTGTGTGTGTGTGGGTAAAATAATAAAATAATTGACCTGCATGTGTAGGTAAAATAATAAAATAGTCGACCTGCATGTGTAGGTTAAATAATAAAATAGTCGACCTGTGTGTGTGTGTAGGTAAAATAATAAAATAGTCGACCTGTGTGTGTGTGTAGGTTAAATAATAAAATAGTCGACCTGCATGTGTAGGTAAAATAATAAAATAGTCGACCTGCATGTGTAGGTAAAATAATAAAATAGTCGACCTGTGTGTGTGTGTGGGTAAAATAATAAAATAGTCGACCTGTGTGTGTGTGTAGGTTAAATAATAAAATAGTCGACCTGCATGTGTAGGTAAAATAATAAAATAGTCGACCTGCATGTGTAGGTAAAATAATAAAATAGTCGACCTGCATGTGTAGGTAAAATAATAAAATAGTCGACCTGCATGTGTAGGTAAAATAATAAAATAGTCGACCTGCATGTGTAGGTAAAATAATAAAATAGTCGACCTGTGTGTGTAGGTAAAATAATAAAATAGTCGACCTGTGTGTGTGTAGGATAAATAATAAAATAGTCAACCTGTGTGTGTAGGTAAAATAATAAAATAGTCGACCTGTGTGTGTAGGTAAAATAATAAAATAGTCGACCTGCGTGTGTAGGTAAAATAATAAAATAGTCTATCTGTGTGTGTAGGTAAAATAATAAAATAGTCGACCTGCATGTGTAGGTAAAATAATAAAATAGTCGACATCTAGCTGCCTATCTCTGTAGGTTTAACATGGGCATTTGTCTGGTTGCCTTATTCCAGGTGTTTGGTGCATATTTGAGCAACACAATTCGGCCCAATGACACGTTCTATGGCTCCGGTGCCACGTTCTTATTCACATTCTATCCCACATTCAAGGTAAGATATATGTCCCTGCTGGTGATTCTTCGTCTGTAGTTTCAACATAAAAGATATTGGCAGCGGTTGTAGTTACAGCAGTCAGGTACAACACACAATCTTCACATTTATTCCCACACAGTCTTCATATGTATTCCCACACAATCTTCACATGTATTCCCACACAATCTTCACACGTATTCCCACAGTCTTCACATGTATTCCCACACAATCTTCACATGTATTCACACACAATCTTCACATGTATTCCCACACAATCTTCACATGTATTCCCACACAATCTTTACATGTATTCCCACACAATCTTTACATGTATTCCCACACAATCTTCACATGTATTCCCACACAGTCTTCACATGTATTCATCACACAATTTTCACATGTATTCACACACACAATCTTCACATGTATTCCCACACAATCTTCACATGTATTCACACACAATCTTCACATGTATTCAGTCAAATTATCAGAGAAATACCTGACACATCTATCATCAGTTGTATTTGTACAATCATTGGGGACCAGTTCGCAATCAATAAACAAAAATTTGGGTTTTTCAGCTTAGGTGTGTCAGAAATAGTGCTTAAAATAGCGTGGGCCAAGGAGAAGAATACGGTGGACATTCTAGCAGATCTGGACGTCCAAATGAACTGTGGGCCAAGGAGAAGAATACGGTGGATATTCTAGCAGATCTGGACGTCCAAATGAACTGTGGGCCAAGGAGAAGAATACAGTGGATATTCTAGCAGATCTGGATGTCCAAATGAACTGTGGGCCAAGGAGAAGAATACGGTGGATATTCTAGCAGATCTGGACATCCAAATGAACTGTGGGCCAAGGAGAAGAATACGGTGGATATTTTAGCAGATCTGGACGTCCAAATGGACTGGCCCACGGAGAAGAATATGGTGGATATTCTGGCAGATCTGGACGTCCAAATGAACTGTGAGCCACGGAGAAGAATATGGTAGATATTCTAGCAGATCTGGACGTCCAAATGAACTGTGGGCCAAGGAGAAGAATACGGTGGATATTCTAGCAGATCTGGACGTCCAAATGAACTGTGGGCCAAGGAGAAGAATGCGGTAGATATTCTAGCAGATATGGACGTCCAAATGAACTGTGGGCCAAGGAGAAGAATACGGTGGACATTCTAGCAGATCTGGACGTCCAAATGAACTGTGGGCCAAGGAAAAGAATACGGTGGACATTCTAGCAGATCTGGACGTCCAAATGAACTGTGGGCCAAGGAGAAGAATACTCTGGAAATTCTAGCAGATCTGGACGTCCAACTGAACAGGCTCATAAACAGTATTGTGTCTCAGACACAGAAGTACTTCAACAACTCTGTGTCTTGGGGAGAGTGGTCATGGCAGGCATGGTTCCTGGAAGACGAGGCAGGGCTGGACTGGCACACAGATGGACACCAGACATGGCAGGCAGCTGGGGCATGAGGCAGGAGATCATGGCATGCGATGAAGGAGAGCCACGTTCTGCAGGTCACCTGACACATTATGGTGATGGATGTGGAACTGTTGTATGAAAGATGAGTGCTTGGAAGGGTCGATTGTAAGGCAGGCCTGCGGGCCTCATTTGTTACCATTTGAAAATAAGTTTGTTCATTTAAAACAAACTACTTTGCCCTCGTTCGTTTTGAACTCAAGTATAGCCTATACACGATGCTACCACTTTTAGTAGCACTCGACTGATTTTTGTGTTTGGTTTAGCTTTCCCTGTTACCAGTGTTTCTCGTCATTACCATGGCTTAACCATTCAGCCGTGCTGACCTCCACTTTGTTCATGCATTATTTCCATCTCAGGATGTTGCCCATTCATATGTAAGATGGATGTCCTTGTGCATCACTGCCCTCTAGCACGTGGTTTAACTTAGAGCTGTATATCTGGATATATCTGGCTGAAGTGACTGGACTGTCTGACCTTGATCTCAATCTTTACCCAGGAAGGCAACTCAGTCAACAAATGCCAGAAAGAAGTTGGATGTGTCCAGTCAGCTAATGCCAGGAATAAGTAGGATGTGCCCAGTCAGCAAATGCCAGAAAGAAGTTGGATGTGTCCAGTCAACAAATGCCAGGAAGAAGTAGGATGTGTCCAGTCAACTAATGCCAGAAAGAAGTTGGATGCATTGGCCCAAGAGGGCCGCAGCTCTGCTGTAAACAAGTACAGAGCAATTACGTTGAAAATAAAGAAAATATCACATGTGTGCAGCAGAAGCAGAAGATGCCATTCACTAATTTTTTCCTTCATTGCCAGTTTCTGTTACATTGTGAAATATGCTAATTCCATTTACTGTATTTTCTGACAGAAATTCCCATGGCAAGGTGGCAACCAGTTTTTCATGCATGGAACTAAAGAGTTCTTCGCTGTGGGATCAGGAGAGTATGTGCTGCTTCTCCCTACCTCCATGTCATCTTCTTGTCCTTCCTCCCTTGATGAATCACCACTGTGCAACTCAGGACAAAACCCAACCTCCCTATCATCTTGTTGCCTTTCCTCTCTTGATGAATCACCACTGTGCAACTCTTGGAGAGAACCCAACCTCCCTATCATCTTGTTGTCATGGTGTGTGGGTTTGAGATATGTGTTGGTGGGGGATGTGTGAATGATGTGTGGGTGGAGGGTATGGTTGTGGTGGTATGGGTGGAGGATAGTGTGTGGTGTGGGGGATGTGTGTGATGAGTGCGGGGAATGTGCGTATGGGTGGGGTATATGTGTGGGTGAGCAGGGGATTGTGGTGGTTGGGGGAAGTATGTGGGGGAGTGTGGGTGGGAGATGTGTGTGTGTAGGTGGGGAATGTGTGGGTGGGGGTGTGTGAGTGGCTTAGGGATGTGTAGGTGGGTGAGGGAGTTGTATGTGTCGGGGTGGGATGTGTGAGTGGGTGGAGGATGTGTGTGGGGGTAGGGGTATTGTGATCGAGAGATGTTTGGTTGGGGTGGGTGGGGGTGTGTGGGTGCGTAGTGGAGGATGTATGCGTGAGTGAGTGTGTGTTGGTGGACGGGTAGGGAATGCGTGTGTGGGTGGGGAGAGAGGTGTGGTGTGTTGGTTGGTGATATTGTGTGGGTGAGGTATGTGTGTGTGAGTGGGGGATTTTTGTGGTGTGTGAGTGGGGGTATGTGGGGTGGATGGGTAAGGGTATCTGTGTGGGTGGGAATATTGTGTGGTATCTGGGTGGGGGATATGTGTGTGGTGTGTCAGTGGGGATGTGTTGGTGAGGGATATGTGTGTGTGTGGTGCGTGGGTTGGAAATAGTGCGTGGTAGGGGGTGTATATGATGTGTGGGTGGGGGATTGTGTGGTGAGGGATTAGGTTAAGGCATGTGTGGGTGGGTGGAAGTTGTATGTGTGGGTGGTGGGGTGTGTGTGAGTGGATTGGGGATGTATGGGTGGTTAGGGAGATGTGTGGGGGGGGGGGGGGGGGGTAGGGACATGTCAGTTGGTGGGGATGTGTGTGTGTGGTTTGGGGATGTGTGAATGGATGTGCGATGTGTGGGTTGGTGGGGGATTGTGTGTGTGTGGGTGGGGAATATGTTGTCGATGGAGATGTGGCTGGGGGATGGGTGGTTTGAGGTGTTGGTGGGGAGAGGATGTGTGGGGTAGGATGTGGATGGGTGTGGGATGTGGGGGGATCAGGTGAGGGCAGTGTGTGTTGGTGGGGGATGTGCGGGAGGGGGATGGGTCGGTTGGTGGGGTATGTATGTGTCCCTTGGTGTGCGTGTGTGTCGGTAGGTGGGGGTGTGTATGTGTCCCTTGGTGCGCGTGTGTGTGGGTAGGTGGGGTGTTGTGTGGGTGGGTGGGGTGATGTATGGGTAGGTGGGAGATGGGCCTCATGACATGGTAATTTGCCTTGTTTATGTTTACAACATTCATTTCACAATGTTTATTTTTCTTCCTATGTAAATGTATAATGCTCTTGATGAACGAAAGACGAGTGATTGGAAGGGCCGAATGTAAGACGGGCCTGCGCGCCCAATTTGTGACCCTAATAAAGTTGATTTGATTTGCCTTTCCTCTCTTGATGAATCACCACTGTGCAACTCTTGGAGAGAACCCAACCTCCCTATCATCTTGTTGCCTTTCCTCTCTTGATGAATCACCACTGTGTAACTCGCGGAGAGAACCCAACCTCCCTGTCATCTTGTTGCCTTTCCTCTCTTGATGAACCACCACTGTGCAACTCTTGGAGAGAACCCAACCTCCCTGTCATCTTGTTGCCTTTCCTCTCTTGATGAACCACCACTGTGCAACTCTTGGAGAGAACCCAACCTCCCTGTCATCTTGTTGCCTTTCCTCTCTTGATGAACCACCACTGTGCAACTCTTGGAGAGAACCCAACCTCCCTGTCATCTTGTTGCCTTTCCTCTCTTGATGAACCACCACTGTGGAGCTCGTGGAGAGAACCCAACCTCCCTGTCATCTTGTTGCCTTTCCTCTCTTGATGAACCACCACTGTGCAACTCTTGGAGAGAACCCAACCTCCCTGTCATCTTGTTGCCTTTCCTCTCTTGATGAACCACCACTGTGCAACTCTTGGAGAGAACCCAACCTCCCTGTCATCTTGTTGCCTTTCCTCTCTTGATGAACCACCACTGTGGAGCTCGTGGAGAGAACCCAACCTCCCTGTCATCTTGTTGCCTTTCCTCTCTTGATGAACCACCACTGTGCAACTCTTGGAGAGAACCCAACCTCCCTGTCATCTTGTTGCCTTTCCTCTCTTGATGAACCACCACTGTGCAACTCTTGGAGAGAACCCAACCTCCCTGTCATCTTGTTGCCTTTCCTCTCTTGATGAACCACCACTGTGCAACTCACGGAGAGAACCCAACCTCCCTGTCATCTTGTTGCCTTTCCTCTCTTGATGAACCACCACTGTGCAACTCTTGGAGAGAACCCAACCTCCCTGTCATCTTGTTGCCTTTCCTCTCTTGATGAACCACCACTGTGCAACTCACGGAGAGAACCCAACCTCCCTGTCATCTTGTTGCCTTTCCTCTCTTGAAGTCAGGTTTCATGGTGCTTCCAGAACACTATGACAGAATCAGCACTGTGGAACTCATGGGGAGAACTAAACTAATCCCAGTGAACCAAGATGTGAGGACAAGACACATGCGCTGGATAGGACATATTCTGAGAAAACCTGGGGACAGTATAACTAGACACTCTGTCTTCTTCTTCTTCTTCTTCGTTCATCCGGAGTAATTTTTTCGGATGTGACTGCGTTGTGCCTGTTTACAGCAGAGCTGCGTTCTTGCGCCGTTAGGCCGACACATCCGACTTCTGTGGGCATTTGTTGACCGGGTTAACCTTCCCGGGGGTTTCTTAGGACGTTTGACTCTCACTGTTGTGGTGTTATCCCCCATCTCAGCTGGTCCATATAGAACAGCCAAAGATCCTGGTCAGCCCTCAAGGGAAGGCAGGGGCAGACCATGGGCATTCCCCGCCATCCAAGGAGGCTTCCATACTTGCAGAGCCGATACATAGCGCTCTGGTACTGGGCTCACCCAAGGAATCGTCACGTCCTGCACATGGCTGCTTAGCCTCACTTCCGTATATTGGGCCTTCCGTTCACCATAGGCTGTTCTTCCGGAAACCAGAAGTATGCAGTCTGCAGATGACATCCACACAGTGAGCTTTCGATTCGGACTTTCCATGTAATGGATTTGCTATCCAAGCAATATTCCATTTCGTGCCACTAGGACACTTTTCCACCTTTTATGAAGCCCACACAAGTGGGCTTTTGATTCGGACTTTCCACGTAATGGATTTGCTATCCAAGCAATATTCCATTTCAGTGCCACTAGGACACTTTTCCACCTTTTATGAAGCCCACACATGCGAGCTTTCGATTTGGACTTTCCACATAATGGATTTGCTATCCAAGCAATATTCCATTTCATGCCTCTGGGTCTTCATGCACCTTTAAATGTCAACCTGTATGTAGTTAAAGTAAGCTGCGGTCAACTTGAGCTTGTTGATATCTCCATAGAGCTTGTCCTCAAATGAAGCAGGTGTGGGCCAAAATATCTTTCTCTGTTCTGCATACGTTGGGCAATCCTGCAGCAAATGTTTTGCTGTCATTTTTCCAGTTCTACAATTACATTCATCGGTATCTCCTATCTTTAGTTTATTGAACAAGTGGTATTTCAGCCTGTTATGTCCTGTGCGGAGTCTGAAGATTGCTACTTGTTCTCTTCGGTCGAGTTTGTAATATGCATCATCCTTCTGATGGCCTGGATGCTCTGATTCCCATTTGGTTCTATAAGTGCTTTTTATCAACCTCTTTGCCTCATTATAGGTTATGTCTATGTCAGGCTGTGGTAGTCGTCCGCCCTCTTTTGCCAGTCTGTCAGCCTCTTCGTTTCCAGGTATACTGCAATGTGATGGGATCCACTGTATTACAACTTTTTTGGATTTCTGGCATAGACCATGGAGTGCTGCTCTTAGGTCAGTTAGTTCTGTGCTGTTATTGCTCTTCAGTATTGAGACAGCTGACTTTGCATCTGTGAAGATAGCTATTTGCTTCTCTTTATTTTCCTCCATCAGGAGCATTTCTGCTGCAGTTTTCAGAGCCTCTACCTCCGCTTTGAAGTTACTTGAAAATTTTCCAGTTGCCATTGAATGTGTTTTTTTCACTCCATTTTTTAAATTTAGGAGAATTCCTCCTCCTCCATTCTCTATTGAATTTTTGGCATGATCCATCTGTATATGCATGGGTCCAATTCTGCTTGGGTAATGTTCTTTTATGTAGTTTAGGGTTATTTCTCTTCTTTCGGTTTCATGCTGAGTGTTCTTTTTCTCAATACCAGGAATGTTTTCTATCATCTCAGGCAGTTGCTGCTGTCTCCAAGCTGGGAACTTGTGTGCATTGTGTATGGGCTTGACTGTTGATATGTTAAGTATAGGATCTGCCCTAATCCTTCGTTTTGCAGTTTCTACAAAGTTGCTACGCTTCAGTCTTCCCTTTCCAAAACCATTAAATCTGTTGTACATAGGGTGGTCTGTCAATCTTCTAAATTTTTCTGCTTGTTGCTGGGCTCTGCTATCTCTTCTATCCTGCATTGGTTGTAAACAAGTGATCTTTTCTAGTTCATTAATAGGCGTTGTCTTCAGGCTTCCAGTTATGATTCGCATTCCTTGGTTTTGGACTCTACTTATTTTGTTAAAGTTTGACTTAGCTGCTGTTGCCCAAGCTGCAATGCCATATTCCAGTACTGGCCTCACCCGTCCAGTATATAACTTCTTGAGAACTTTCTCATCTGCTCCCCACGTTGTACCAGCAAGCTTTTTCATGATTGCCATTCTCTGCCTTGCTCTTGTTCGATTTTTCTCAACCTGTGTCTTCCATGTCAGGCGACGATCAAAGGTGACTCCTAGATAGTTTGGATTTTCTTCATGGCGCAATATTTTTCCATTCAATACCAGCTTAGGTTGCTGAGTTTTATTTGAGAGGGAGAACACTGTGCATGTTGTTTTCTCCTCACTTATCTTCACTAGCCATGATTTTGACCAGTCCTCTAGCGCTAGGCTTGCTGTATTCTGCTATTAGCTGTACTAATATATTCTTCAGATGTCCATATGGCTAGGTCATCTGCAAAGGAGGATGTGTGTTGTCAGGGTCTTAAACCTGGCTCGTTTTACCTAACACATGTGAGACAGTACAAGTACAACGTGATTTGACTTGAGACTCAACGACACAACGTTCAATGGATTTATTTACAGATCATATACAATACGATGATCATTACAATATATAAGTTATACTTCAATACACTTACAGACACAATACAGCTCACAGTCTATCTCTCAAGATGTACTAGCACTCGACTTTCAGGCACAGAAACCACACAATGCCTTTCTCTCATCATACGTCCAGTCGAGTCCACGTCCCAGAGCTGTCTGTCTATAGCTCGCAACGTGCCTCCCCACCTGAAGTGGCTTCACGAGGCCTGCGTGCGTCTTGCTTCGTCCTTGCCTGACCGCTGGCCGTCTCGTCAGCCAGCAACCTCGCAGGCAGGTAACTAATACTCGCCTGGCGGGCGTAACGAAGTTACGGCATCCCGGCTGGGGACTAAGTCGCCTGGCGGGCGTAACGATGTCACTGCATCTCTGCAATACTTTAGACTCTGACATGCTCCCCCGGGGCATCTTCATGAAAGATGTCATCTTTCATGTATACTATATGTACATACTGGGTTAATATTTTAACCTTGTCATAGTCGACCCTTTTGTTGTTATATACATTGGTATAGAAATACATAGGAATACACATCTTGGCATAGAAACACATAAGAAATGGAAGTTGTATTTAAACGACATGTGGTGTTCAACTTTAACATCTGTCAAGTTTCATCCTCTCGATGGCTGATTACCTTAATTGCATTATTGACCCAGTCAGATCGGTAGTAACAGCTTCCCAAGCAACTACCTCGCAGCTCTAAAGAAAAAAGTAATAATATGGTTTTTGAAACAAAAACCATCTGGCTAGACCGAAATACGGCTTTATATAAGTCGCATTAAACGCTCAAACCCTGACCTTATTTGGCCAGGAGCTCTTGTGTTGGTCTGCAATGTCGGTAACACTCTACCATGCCCAGTAGATGGCTTCTTGGTGTGTTAACAATCTGGCAACAACATGGTTATTTATATACAACACATAATCGTATACATTTCAATTTATCGCCCTTGGTGTAATGATGTAATAACAATTAACTGAAAGGGGAATAACTTCAAAATTTATGAAATATAATATTTTACAATAATTCTATTTCTCAGCGTCATAGCTTGATGTTTCTCCATACTAGCGAAAAAAAATGTCGATAGTATGAATAAATTAATCAAGGTATGATTCTAAGATTACACTAAATGAAAAATATTGATACACAATTCGTGTATTCAAAAATGTTGATTCCTAAAGATTTTAGAAGCGTCATAGCTTTTTAGACTTTGTTTGTCGTCTGCTAATTTTGAACTAAATTCTAACTAATCCGGAAGTACACACGAACAGCTGATGTTGAAACTTGTAGAACACACTTGTTCCGGTCTGATGTAGTTACGGAATGTACAATGTTCTGATCGTTCATGTGTTGGTTGTTTCACTGGAAAAACTTCTGGATTTCGATTGACTGCAGTGGTGTAGATGTCAATGTTCAGGTCACATGTTCACACACGGATTTAAAATATCACTGGAATGTTCCAAACGCAGATACCACTGTTAAATTGGATAGTTCGCTTACGGTAAGTTTTGAGCGAATGTGGCACTGTTCTTGTTTCGTAATATATACAATTAATAAAGTTCGCTTTCTACCACACACTACACAATTATACACGACAATCACTACATTAATTAGTAAAATAAGAAAACTATATATATTGGGAATAACCCTATCACATCACATCGTAGACATTACACAGCTTTTGTGAATGAAAAAATATTCACTGATGGATGGCTGTGTTGATCTGAGTGTATTTTACACACTGCACTCAGACATTGGTGCTTACTGGGTCGGTCGGACAACGGGACAAAAGATCGGCAATCGTGTTGGTTCTGCCTGGGATATGTCGAACTTCAAAGCTGTAATCTTGGGGCTTAAGAGACCAGCGCGCTACCATTTGGTTGGAAGGTACACCTGAATTGATAAATCGCAATGGACTACTGTCAGATTCCACAATAAAATGACGTCCTAGGAGGAATCTGGACAATTTAGTTATACCCACCACTAGAGCTAGGGCTTCCAACTGAGGTATTGACCAAGCCCGTTCTCTCGGTTTTAATTTCCTGGAGACAAAGTACACAGGATGAAGGATGTTATTATGCTCCTGTAACAAGACTGCTCCAATCGCCACGGAGCTCGCGTCTGTGCGCAATCTGAAAGGGATTTGTAAATTGGGCAATTTTAGAATAGGATTATTTAAGCTATTATCAGAAATTTTAGGCATTCATTGTTTACAATTTTCTCAGGTTGATCTTTTGTTAGTAGGTTAGTAAATACTTCGGTCAGTTCAGAAAAATCAGGTATGAACTGCCTATAATAATTTATAAGTCCCAACAAACTTCTGACTTGCTTTTCGTAGTTGGAAGTGAGAGTTTTTAGTATCTTGGACACAATGTTATCGTCTGTCGTGACAAAGCCATTGGATATTTTGTACCCCAAGAAGGATATTTCCTGATAGGCTATGTCTACTTTTGCAGGCTTTACTGTCAGTCCGTGCTGTCTAATGCGTTCAAAAGTCTGTTCTAATGTCTTTATGTGGTCTGTCATCGTCTTTGTGTGAACACAAATGTCGTCTATATAACAAATTATGTTCGGTATATCTACTAGTAACAGTCGTGTCATACGTACGATGTCGCTGGGGGCATTGACAAGCCCAAATGGAAGTTTGCACCATTCGTACAGTCCCCAAGGTGTGGCAAATGCTGTCAGATGTCTGCTCTGTTCGTCTACCGCTATTTGCCAGTAACCTTTAGTCATGTCTACCTTCGTAAAGAACCTAGCGTCTGTCAGTTCTGTCAGTAGATCTTCAGAGTTTGCCATTGGCTCCAGATCTAGAAGAGTTATCTTATTTAGTTTCCTATAGTCGACACAGAGTCTTATCGTGTTGTCCTTTTGCGTACTATGACCATTGGAGATGAGAAATCTGATTGGGATCGTCTTATGATGTTGTTTTTCTCTAAGTTGATGATCTCCTGATGTAAGTTTTCTTTGTAATGCAATGGAATGGTGTATGGTCTGCATTTTATGGGTGTATTTGACGTGAGTGTGATGTGATGTTGTACTAATTCTGTTTGTCCTGGGTTGTTGGAGAAGATGGTGTTGTACTGTTGTATGAGATGTTTGCAACTGTCTGTTTCTGCTTGAGTTTAACTTTGGGTTGATTTTAATTTCCTTCAAGCAGTTTGTCGGGTCTAATGCAGGGTGTTGGAATTTCGTCACTAGCCTCGTCATCTTCATGGTCTATTATCACTGTAGCAGGCTGTTGTATCATCTTGTTCGTTGTCTCTGTTGTAATATGGTCTTAGCATATTGACGTGGAATATTTTGTGTTTGTCTTTTATTTGAATCTCATAGTCTACAGGTGAAATCTGTCTTGTCACTTTAAATGGTCCTTGCCAAGAATCAATCAATAAGTGTCTGTCACTAGGTAGGAGAAAGAAGAACGTCCTGTCCAGGTGTCAACGTTATTGTCCTGTTACCTTTGTCAGCATATTGTCTATAAGTAGCACCAGAATAATTTTAGTGCATCCGTTGCAATTATACAAGATTTGGATGATTCTTTCACGCAATGATGTAACGTATACGTATGATGATATGGGTTTAAGTACTGGAGTGGATTCAGTTAACATTTGATGATAGATACTTAATGGGCCACGTGGTTTGGCACCATAGATAAGTTCAAAAGGAGAGAAACCTGTACTAGAATGTGGCACCTCGCGATAAGCGAAAAGATAGCAGGTAAATATACGTCCAGTTATTGGGATGCTCTTGCGTGACTTTAGCAAGCATGTGCTTTAAATCACCGTTAAATTTTTCTATTATCCCACTCGAGTGAGCATGGTACGGGGAATTGAAACATTGCTTCACTCCTAACATTTTGGTGAAAGCTTGGTAGATGCGGCGATAAACTGAGTTCCCCTATCTGATTGGAATAGTGTCTGGAAAATCCTAGTCCGAGAAAATATATGGAAGAAAACTTCCATTATATCATTGGCAGTTATGTTCTTTAGCGGAATAGCTTCCGGCCAGCGCTACATTGATCAATGAGAGTTAGAATATATTTATTCCCTCTAGTTGTTATCTGATTAAGAGGGCCCACTATGTCGACAGATATTTTCTCGAAAAGGACGACTGCTAAGTCAGTAACTTGTAACTTGCCTGTGGGTGTTTACCTTTCTTTACAAGTTTTTGGCAGATGTCACAACTTCTGCAATATTGCTTAATGTCACTGGCAGAATTTGGGCCAATGAAACTGTGTTAATAATCTTGATCTGGTCTTAGCGTATGCCATATGCCCTGCAAGAGGTATATCATGGGCAAGATGTAAGGCTTGCTTACGATAATCAATTGGCAAAAACAGTTGCTCTGTTGTGCTGTCACCTTTGGTATAATACCTGTGAGGATACAAGTTTTCAAAGCAAAATGCCATTTTGCATTTTGGTTACCTTTGGCTTTGGCCGATCAGATTAAAATATTTTGACAATGAAGGATCAGCCTTTTGAGCTGTTACAAAAGTCTCCTTCATGGTTTTAGGAGGTAGTGATACTGGGCTAAGCATTTGTATAGCCTCAGTTTGATTACTTTCATCTTGCACTCTAGCAGTAGATCTGGTTACTGCGTTCACACATTCAATGATATCAGATGGTGATGAAACAGTGTTATCATGATGTCATGAGATCTTAGTGCTACATTAGCTACCATACATTCATTAGGTGGTGTAACATTATCAATGATGACATTTGATGGTGATGTTATGATATCATCAATGCAAAGAGATGTTATGTCATGAGGCATATCATTCACCTCTGGTAAATTTCCAATTATAATATACACACACCGGGTTTGTTAATGCAGCGCATTTTACTTTCCCAGTGAGGAAAGGTGTTTTGAATATATGCCCATGCTAGTGGGTACTTTTCAATATTGCCAGAGAATGTTCTGCATGTTACATGCCTGCCTGTATAGTCTGTAGGCATTATGAACGTTCTCTTTAGACCAATAAGTGAACTTCCCGTGTCCCGAAGGACTGTAGCAGACTTGCCATTCACATATCCCTGATGGACGTTTATTCTGCCTTTGAATCTACTACCAAATTAGCTTCTTCATTGGCAATAGGAATGGAGTGGCCGCATGTTAAAATGCCATCTTCATAAAAGGTATTACAAACAGTACATTTATTTGCGTTAAACATATCAAAAGCCTGTGCTGAGTTCACAGGGTGTTTCTCTGATTGTTCTTCATCTGATGATGAACTATCAAATAAGGCGGCATTTGCTTTGTTGGTCATTGCCTACCTTTACAATCATGGCGATAATGTCCATACGCCTTACAGAGGAAACATTTACGCAAATTTCTAAAGGATCTACGCTCCTTATCTTGTCTGTTAACAATGTTTTGTAGATAAGTATGATATGCGGGGTTCTTGTCACACATCTCGCCTTGATGGTGTGAAATTTTACAATATCTACAGTGATTGTACTTCTCAGATGTAGGCTTATGAGGTTTTTGCCTACTATAGGGTTTGTCATAGTTTAGCCGATGCTACAAAATTTATATCAGTAGCTTCACTGGCAAAACAATGTTTGTTGGCTGTGTAATAAGCCGAACCACGTCTCTCAATCTCATCTACACTTGTGCATTCATTCTCTTGCAAAAATTTTGAAAATGCTGATGGAATGGATGAAATGACTTTATCTCTGATGATCAGATCTTCTAACTTTTGGTAGTTTTTATCAATTTTAGCTGCTGAAGTCCATTTGGTAAATATATCTCGGACTAAGCAGAGGTAGTCAGAGAACGTTTGAGTCGGTTTGGGGCTCAACTTGCTGAATTGTTCTCTGTAACCTGCCTCATCTAACATAAAATGTGCCATAATCTTTTGATTTTAGATAATGGTAATCTTTTCTGAGGTCTTTGGGGATAGTCTCAATGACTTTAAGAGGCTCCCCTGATAAACTCCTCATATAAATAATATTCCATTCAGACAGTGGAACCTGGTAATGGTCCATTAAAGTCTCAAAATTTTGGGTAAGGCTGCGATGCAGTCACCCGAGGTATAAGTTACGTACGATACCTTGGTATTTCTTGTACTGGTTTTCTTTCTCCAGTCTCTCAGATTTCTTAGACTCTTTGTTAATGGCAGTCTCATTATCAAGTTGTTTGATTTTTAATTGCACTTCCAGTTCTTCTCGCTTACTCTGAGCTGCTATCTCCGCTTTCTTCAGTTCGATATCTAACTCTGCTTGTTTTGCTTTGGCAGATAGTTCTGCTTCTGCTTGCTTGGCAGCTCTTTCAGCTGCTCTTTCATCGCGTTCATTAGCTTTCTCACGAAGGGTTTCAGAGTATTTAGTTTCACTCCACTTTGTCAATTCGTCTCCTGTTAACTTTAACTTTAACCCCATCTCGATGAAATCATTTAATGACGACATGATGGGAAAATGCAAATGAGATACCAGCCACACAATTTGTTACAAGTGGTTAGTAAAGTGAACAATTTACAATTGTGTTCTATTGACAATATGTGCCTAAATTTGCATCCGAAAGTATATGAAAAGAAAAATATACTCAAGTGTACTGGATGCGGTGGAGAATGGTTGAAAATTGGGCTATGAACTGTAGGGTCGCTACCTCAAACACAAATGACCTCTACGGGGAAGGGTTTCAGATGGCACAGAAAACCTGCTTTGTTTTTGGAGGAAATAAATTAGCGTCTATTTGATGTGGTGTGCCTGCTTGTCACTAAGTTTTGATTAGGTTTGTATGGCGTTGAGTGTAATTGTAGGTCGTAATGTTGTCAGTCAACAATTTTTTTTTCCAAAACACAAGTCACTTTCTTTCCAAAACTTTCTGCTTTCCACAACTCAATTCACAAAGACAATCTAACTATATCTCAACACTCTACAACATTGAATGACACATCACTTACATTAAGATGACATTCAGTAAGGACATAGACATCAAGTTTACAAGATGGCGACAAGGTCACAATGGCGACAACTTTACAATGTCGACAAGGTCAAAACGGTGACAAGTTCAACAATCACTGATGTTTTACACGTTTACAAGATCAAACAATATGTATGTACTTTACATTCACAACTAGGTTTAAATGTTAATCACCTAAACACGTTCATTTCAAAGCCGGACGAATGCCACCACGTCCACACATGTCAGGGTCTTAAACCTGGCTCGTTTTACCTAACACATGTGGGACAGTACAAGTACAACGTGATTTGACTTGAGACTCAACGACACAACGTTCAATGGATTTATTTACAGATCATATACAATACGATGATCATTACAATATATAAGTTATACTTCAATACACTTACAGACACAATACAGCTCACAGTCTATCTCTCAAGATGTACTAGCACTCGACTTTCAGGCACAGAAACCAAACAACGCCTTTCTCTCATCATACGTCCAAGTCGAGTCCACGTCCCAGAGCTGTCTGTCTATAGCTCGCAACGTGCCTCCCCACCTGAAGTGGCTTCACGAGGCCTGCGTGCGTCTTGCTTCGTCCTTGCCTGACCGCTGGCCGTCTCGTCAGCCAGCAACCTCGCAGGCAGGTAACTAATACTCGCCTGGCGGGCGTAACGAAGTTACGGCATCCCGGCTGGGGACTAAGTCGCCTGGCGGGCGTAACGATGTCACTGCATTTCTGCAATACTTTAGACTCTGACATGTGTACTCTGGCTGGAAAATTTTCTGTGATGTCATTTATATATGCTAGGAATAATGTTGGTGAAAGAACTCCTCCTTGGGGGACACCTTGCTCCAGCAGCATCATTTTGCTTGTTTGTCCTTGTACTTTTGTTCTGGCAATTCTGTTCTCAAGGTAGTGGCTGATCCATTTATACATTTTTCCACAAACATGCATGTTTTGCAGTTTTACTTTCAGTCCTTCCTTCCATACTTTATCAAATGCTTTTTCTAAATCTATCCAGACTGCTAGTGTGTGCTTTTTCTCTTGGAAGGCATCCTCTATTTCCTGAGCTATATAGGTTATTTGATCTTCAGTGGATCTGTGCTTTCTGAATCCTGCTTGGTGTGGTGTTAAGAGTTTGTTTTCTTCCAGATGCCATGTTAGCCTGCCATTGATAATGCGTTCCATTAATTTTCCTACACAGCTAAGTAGACTGATAGGTCGATAGCCATTTGGTTCTTCCAGGTCTTTTCCTTTCTTTGGGACTGGTATTAGTATAGCTTCCTTCCATGCCTGTGGGACTATTCCTCTCTTCCAGCTGTTATTTAGGACTGCTAGTAGTTTCTTCTTTGCCTTGGTGCCTAGTCCTATTAGCATTTCATTTGTGATTCCATCCTTTCCTGGTGATTTCTTCTTTTTTAGGGTATTCATTGCCTGTTCCATTTCTTCCATTGTTAGATTTGCCATCATATATTCTGCTGCTGTCTCTGTATTTCTATGATGTATCTGTTTGTCTTTGATTGCTTTCTTCTGTTCGGTTGTAATATCAATGTGGTTTGCATTTGCATAGTGTTCCATTAGTGCATTTGCAGCCTTTTTTCCTGTAAGCAAGGCATTTCCTTGTTTAATTGTTATTTGTTTGTTTCTAGGTCCTTCATTGTTCATGGCTTTCACTAGTTTCCATAGTTTGTTTCCATCCCTGTCAAAATTCAGGTTTTCTGTTTTTTCCCTCCAACAATCTCTTGTTGTTTGATTTACTGTTCTTTTATATTTTGCTGAGATGGCTTTGAGAGAGATGTTCGCTTCAATTGTTTGTTCTCTCTCTGCTGTCTTCCTGGCATCTTCAACTTTGTCCTCCAAACTTTGTAGTTCTTCAGTCCAGTATGGTTTGTAATTTTTCCTCGCTCCTCTAGGAATGGACTCAGTGGCTGCCTGTATTATCGCTCTGTTTAGACTTTCCACCATTTGCTTTATGTTGCCATATCGTGTATTTATGTTTTCACAATATTTGTCTGTTAGTATGGCAAATCTGTCCCAATCTGCTCGTTTGTAATTCCAGCGGGGCAAGGGCTTTTGCTCCTGTGGAACATACTCCATATTCATTACAAGCTTGATTGGTCTGTGGTCACTACCTGCTAATTGGTCCAGCACATGGCGATCGATTTTGTGGAGGATGTCTCCTGTGCAGAAAGCTAAGTCTGGAGTAGAAGTGGTAAGCCATCTTCTGGAGTAGAAGCTCGGTGTGTCATCCGCTTTGTTGAGTAGATGGAGATTTGAGTCTATTTCCCAGTCCTCCAATTCATCTCCTCTTTTGTCAGTATCTGGGTATCCCCATCTTTCTGAACGGCTATTAAAGTCTCCGACAATAATGCAGTTTGTGTCAGTTATTTTCATGTTTGAGAGTGTAAGGTCCTTATCTGCTGGGCTATACAGATTGTAGATTCTTATTTTCACGTCCTTTATCATTATATCAACACCTATAATTTCTGTTTGGTTGTCAGAGATCACAGATACTTCGCTGCAAGGTATTGTATTTCGTGTAAGTATTAGAACTCCTCCTTTGTGTCCTTCGCGGTCGAAACGTGTGGCCTGATATCCTCTGACTGAGAATTTGGGATTGGCGTTGAGGTGTGTCTCTTGAATGCATGCCACATCTATTCTATCTTTATGAAGACGCTGTGTTAGGGAGTCTTTCTTCTTGTAAACTCCTTCGGCATTCCACTGTAGTATGTTGAGTGTCCGGGGTATTTGGTCAATAGCTCTTAACCTACTCCTCTGTGCCTTGACTCCACAGCACAGGGGAAGGTGACCACCAGTAGTCATGGGTGGACCCTCTCGAGGCAGGGGGCCCGGCACTATCGCCGCCTGATGGGACTTCACGGGATTAGCACCATATCGATTAATTTTGATTTGTGACATCATGAATTAAGTTACGTTGCACTGCTTTGTCAAGCCTGTGGCTCAGTACATCCGATTTCGACAAGCATTTATTCGGGATGCTTTCCCTAGCCTTTGACTGTCCCCAGTCTACCTACAAGGCAGCAGGTTTTACGTTGCACTGCTTTGTCAAGCCTGTGGCTCAGTACATCCGATTTCGACAAGCATTTATTCGGGATGCTTTCCCTAGCCTTTGACTGTCCCCAGTCTACCTACAAGGCAGCAGGTTTGTGTGTCTCTTCGTCTGGTCCCTCTCCCTTGACCTGTCCGACATGGGTGGCCCTACCAGTAGCTGTGCTACTGTCGGCATAGCTCTTGGGGTCATTGGGACGCACAAGCCCCTCTACCTCGTCACGGTGGACACACAGCAGAGGGGTGACACTCTGTCTGGAAACCTCAAGGCAGATGAAATAGTGGAAGACCTAACTACACATGGAGAAGAGAATACAGACAAGACATGGGTGATATTGGAAGGAAATGGAGGGAACTGCTGCAGATAGCAGCAGATGGGCAGTATGGCAGGGTTTTGTTGAGGGCGTGGTCCCAATGGGGGACAAAGGGTAGAAGGTGGCAGGCAGGACCACTAATCGTGGCTCACAGATACTTCTATAAGTGCTCCAGTCTCTCTCAGTGCACAAACTTTGTGTGTCTACCAGAATTCACACACAATAGTAGCATTCTGTTGTGAGTAGGTTTACTCAGTTTGAAATGTTACTTGCAGTCTATTCAGCTTGTGTTTTACAACTTGAAATGTTACTTTCAGTCGAAGTGTTACTAGCAATCTATACTTTAACAATTATGAAATGTTATTAGCAGTCTATAAGTCTATACTTTATGTTTGAACTGTTACTGGTCTGTGCAGCCTATGCTTTACAATTTGAAATGTTACTAGCAGTCTATAATTTGTTTGAAATGTTACTAGCAGTCTATAAGTTATGTTTGAAATGTTACTAGCAGTTTATAAGTTGTTTGAAATGTTACTAGCAGTCTATAAGTTATATGTGAAATGTTACTAGCAGTCTATAAGTTATGTTTGAAATGTTACTAGCAGTCTATAAGTTATGTTTGAAATGTTACTAGCAGTCTATAAGTTGTTTTAAATGTTACTAGCAGTTTATAAGTCTATACATTATGTCTTAAATGTTACTATTGTTCTGTGCAGCCTATGATTTACATATAGAGCTGTTCTTTCTGTCACTGTACAGGTAGACATATAGAACTGTTTTTTCTGTCACTGTACAGGTAGACATATAGAACTGTCTTTTCTGTCACCGTACAGGTAGACATATAGAACTGTCCTTTCTGTCATTGTACAAGTAGACATATAGAACTGTCTTTTCTGTCACCGTACAGGTAGACATATAGAGCTGTTCTTTCTGTCACTGTACAGGTAGATATATAGAGCTGTTCTTTCTGTCACTGTACAGGTAGATATATAGAGCTGTTCTTTCTGTCACTGTACAGGTATGCATATAGAACTGTTCTTTCTGTCACTGTACAGGTAGACATATAGAAATGTCCTTTCTGTCACTGTACAGGTAGACATATAGAACTGTCCTTTCTGTCACTGTACAGGTAGACATATAGAGCAGCTGCCCTTTCTGTCATAAAATCAAATCACATCAACTTTATTAGGGTCACAAATTGGGCGCGCAGGCCCGTCTTACATTCGGCCCTTCCAATCACTCGTCTTTCGTTCATCAAGAGCATTATACATTTACATAGGAAGAAAAATAAACATTGTGAAATGAATGTTGTAAACATAAACAAGGCTAATTACCATGTTATGAAGCCCATCTCCCACCTATCCATACATCACCCCACCCACACAACACCCCCACCTACCCACACACACGCGCACCAAGGGACACATACACACCCCCACCTACCGACACACACGAACACCAAGGGACACATACATACCCCACCAACCGACCCATCCCCCTCCCGCACATCCCCCACCCACACACACTGCCCTCACCTGATCCCCCAACCAAAACACACTCGCCACCCACAAACATTCCCCCACCAACCCACACATCCCACGCCCATCCACATACACATCCTACCCCACACATCCTCTCCCCACCCACACCTCAAACCACCCATCCCCCAGCCACATCTCCATCGACAACATATTCCCCACCCACACACACAATCCCCCACCAACCCACACATCGCACATCCACTCACACATCCCCAAACCATACACACACATCCCCACCAACTGACATGTCCCTACTCCCCCCCACCCCACACACACACACATCTCCCTAACCACCCATACATCCCCAATCCACTCACACACACCCCACCACCCACACATACAACTTCCACCCACCCACACATGCCTTAACCTAATCCCCCACCACACAATCCCCCACCCGCACATCACATACACCTCCTACCACGCACTATTCCCAACCCACGCACCACACACACACATATCCCTCACCAACACATCCCCACTTACACACCACACACATATCCCCCACCCAGATACCACACAATATTCCCACCCACACCCACACAGATACCCTTACCCATCCACCCCACATACCCCTACTCACACACCACAAAAATCCCCCACCCACACACACATACCTCACCCACACAATATCACCAACCAACACACCACACACCTCTCCCCACCCACACACGCATTCCCTACCCGTCCACCAACACACACTCACTCACGCATACATCCTCCACTACGCACCCACACACCCCACCCACCACTCCCAACCAAACATCTCTCGATCACAATACCCCTACCCCCACACACATCCTCCACCCACTCACACATCCCACCCCGACACATACAACTCCCTCACCCACCTACACATCCCTAAGCCACTCACACACCCCCACCCACACACACACATCTCCCACCCACACTCCCCCACATACTTCCCCCAACCACCACAATCCCCTGCTCACCCACACATATACCCCACCCATACGCACATTCCCCGCACCCATCACACACATCCCCACTACCACACACTATCCTCCACCCATACCACCACAAACATACCCTCCACCCACACATCATTCACACATCCCCCACCAACACACCGCACACATATCTCAAACCCACACACCATACACTTCTCCCCACCCGCCCTTCCATCCCAAATCCACCCAACACAATCCCCTACCCACACAACCCCGCCTCCCACACATACTTCCTCAAACCATCCACACATCTCCACCCACATAAACACACATCCCCTGCATCCGTCCCATACACATATCCTCCACCCATACACACATCCCCCACACCCATTCCAACACCCCTACTTTCACCCCCACACATCCATCCACACATCCCACCAACACCCACAAACACCACTACCCACCAAAACCCACACACCCCAACCCATCCAAATGCATACCCCCACCCACACACCCCCACCCACACATATCCCCACACTCACACACATCCTCCACATACACTCACACTTCCTCACATCTAGACACATACAAATGTCTCACGTTAGTATTGAAACTAGTATGAACATTATGTCAATGACAGTATGTCATTGTACAGGTAGACATATAGAGCTGTCCTTTCTGTCACTGTACAGGTAGACATATAGAACTTCTTTCTGTCACTGTACAGGTATGCATATAGAACTGTCCTTTCTGTCACTGTACAGGTAGACATATAGAGCAGCTGTCCTTTCTGTCACTGTACAGGTAGACATATAGAACTTCTTTCTGTCACTGTACAGGTATGCATATAGAACTGTCCTTTCTGTCACTGTACAGGTAGACATATAGAGCAGCTGCCCTTTCTGTCACTGTACAGGTAGACATATAGAGCTGTCCTTTCTGTCACTGTACAGGTAGACATATAGAGCTGTCCTTTCTGTCACTGTACAGGTAGACATATAGAGCTGTCCTTTCTGTCACTGTACAGGTAGACATATAGAGCTGTCCTTTCTGTCACTGTACAGGTAGACATATAGAGCAGCTGCCCTTTCTGTCAGTGTACAGGTAGACATATAGAGCTGTCCTTTCTGTCACTGTACAGGTAGACATATAGAGTTGTCCTTTCTGTCACTGTACAGGTAGACATATAGAGCTGTCCTTTCTGTCACTGTACAGGTAGACATATAGAACTGTCCTTTCTGTCACTGTACAGTAGACATATAGAACTGTCCTTTCTGTCACTGTACAGGTAGACATATAGAACTGTCCTTTCTGTCACTGTACAGGTAGACATATAGAACTGTCCTTTCTGTCACTGTACAGGTAGACATATAGAACTGTCCTTTCTGTCACTGTACAGGTAGACATATAGAATTGTCCTTTCTGTCACTGTACAGTAGACATATAGAACTGTTCTTTCTGTCACTGTACAGGTATGCATATAGAACTGTCCTTTCTGTCACTGTACAGGTAGACATATAGAGCAGCTGCCCTTTCTGTCACTGTACAGGTAGACATATAGAGCTGTCCTTTCTGTCACTGTACAGGTAGACATATAGAGCTGTCCTTTCTGTCACTGTACAGGTAGACATATAGAGCAGCTGCCCTTTCTGTCAGTGTACAGGTAGACAAATAGAGCTGTCCTTTCTGTCACTGTACAGGTAGACATATAGAGCTGTCCTTTCTGTCACTGTACAGGTAGACATATAGAGCTGTCCTTTCTGTCACTGTACAGGTAGACATATAGAGCAGCTGCCCTTTCTGTCAGTGTACAGGTAGACAAATAGAGCTGTCCTTTCTGTCAGTGTACAGGTAGACATATAGAGCAGCTGCCCTTTCTGTCAGTGTACAGGTAGACAAATAGAGCTGTCCTTTCTGTCACTGTACAGAGAGCAGTATGTCTTAATGTTGCATGTGTGGATTTAGTGTAATGTAATGCTCCTGTTTTGGCAGTTGTCAGAAAGTTATAAATAAGCGGTTCTGACTTTCTGTCCAATCACAGAGGTATGTTTGGTCTGTGGATTGACGGAGATCTCAACAAAGGTCGGTCTCACGCGTGTGCCACCTTCAACAATGATGTGCTGGCCAAGGAGGAAGACTTCAGCATCCTGCAGCTGGAGGTCTGGAGGTTTGTGGAGTGAGTATCAGCCTGCTCTTTAACCTAGTCTCACTTCTCTACCAGGTGTGGGTACCCCAGGTCATTCATTTCATATCCTTGAAGGTTCAGAATGATAGTGATGATGATGATCTGTTGCTGGAAATGCTGGAGGGGAAGATCCGGAGCCAGAGAAAAGTCTGGCACAGATCCTGTGAACAACTGTAGCACACAGACATGGACTTTAGGGCAAAGACCTGTTCCAGTTAAAGATAGTTGTGTGTCCTTTACAGGACAGTGCCATCGAGCCCAGCCTTCGTTGTCATGCATACATACAGACAGACATCATTGACATAAACTCACACAGTCATACACCCACTCAATAATGCAATTACACAATCCCTCACTCATATATCCACACACAATCACGGGCACACTAACAAACATTCACTCATATATGCATACTCTCATTCTCTGCCATTCTCTGACTCTCCCTCCCTCCCTCCCTCCCTCCCTCCCTCCCTCCCTCTCTCTCTCTCTCTCTCTCTCTCCTCTCTCTCTCTCTCTCTTTCTCATTCATAAAGTAAAGCAGACACATACACACCTTTACGTGCGTGTGCACACACACACACACACAACAGATACATACACACCTTTACACACAGACACCTAAAAGACACACACATAAAAGACACACACACACCTTCATACACACATACATAAAAGACACACACACATAAAAGACGTACACATCCCTTCACACACACATAAACACACACACACACACACACACACATAAAAGACACACACACACCTTCACACACAAGTGTGATAGACAAAAGAAAAGAGGGGATGATCTGTGTGGGAAGCTGAAAGAGCTGGACAACAAATGATAATCAAAGTCTCACCTCCTACATCAGAATATCAGATTACAGAGTAGAGCGGAGAGTTGTGGTCTCCCATGTCTGCTGCAGCAGAAATACATCAACTGTTAGCCTATGTCTTGTCTTTGTGTGTAAAGAAGACATACATCAACAGTTAGCCCTTGTCTTGTCTTTGTGTGTAGAGAAGAAATACATCAACAGTTAGCCCTTGTCTTGTCTTTGTGTGTAGAGAAGAAATACATCAACAGTTAGCCCATGTCTTGTCTTTGTGTGTAGAGAAGACATACATCAGTGTTTGTCTTGCAATTAGCTGATGTCTTGTCTTTCTCTGTAACTAATTTCCCTCATTTTGTTTTGTCTCCACAGTTCTAGTCTGCTGTAATCCCAGACTACCATTCCGATTATTTGCATTGCATTGTGAAATAACTGTGTGTACACGTCGTCAACTAACTGGGTGTACACATCATCGTCTGGATATACACATTCAAATAGGTGTACAGGTCATCAACTGAGTGTGTGGATCATGAACTGGATGCCAGCATCACATCTGACCTGCGAGCAGCCCTGGATGCATCGAACCCTGCAGGTCAACAGCATGCGGTTGCAGATTAATGCTGATGATGATGTATGGTTGAGGAATGTTATAGCCACATGTTGGTGACACACTGACTCCAGCGGGGCTTGGTTGTGTTAGACAGGATGTTATCATCTTGCTGTGACAGCCATGATGTTGTCATCTTGTATCAACTAGGATGTCACGATGTTGTCATCTTGTATCAACTAGGATGTCACGATGTTGTTGAGATTTGACCACCTGACTATGTGATAATAGTGTACAATACTTGGCATTGTTGTTGTATTATTGTTACCATTTTGGTGTGTTAGTTAGGACACTACCATTTTGTTGTGTTAGTCAGGATGCTGTCATCTTGGTGTCTTGTTTATGATGTTATTAACTTGTTGTTAGTAATGTTATCACTGTTTTATATCAGGATATTACCATCTTGTTGTGGTACGCTATATGTTATCATCTTAATAGATTAACCTAGATGTTACCATTGTTGGTTGTTGAGTTACCCTGGATGTTACCTTCTTGCTGTGTCAGTCCGGGTGTTACCTTCTTGTTGTGTTACCTTCTTGTTGTGTCAGTCTGGGTGTTACCTTTTTGTTGTGATAACTTAAGTGTTACCTACTTGTCGTGATAACTTGAGTGTTACCGTCTTGTTGTGACAACTTGAGTGTTACCTTTTTTTTGTCATAACTTGAGTGTTACCTTCTTGTTGTGACAACTTGAGTGTTACCTTTTTGTTGTGATAACTTGAGTGTTACCTTTTTGTTGTATTACCTTCTTGTTGTGTTACCTTCTTGTTGTGTCAACTTGAGTGGTACTTTCTGTTGTGTCAGCCTGGGTGTTACCTTCTTGTTGTGTCAGCCTGAGTGTTACCTTCTTGTTGTGTCAGCCTGGGTGTTACCTTCTTGTTGTGTCAGCCTGGGTGTTACCTTCTTGTTGTGTCAGCCTGGGTGTTACCTTCTTGTTGTGTCAGTCTGGGTGTTACCTTCTTGTTGTGTCAGCTTGGGTGTTACCTTCTTGTTGTATTACCTTCTTGTTGTGTTACCTTCTTGTTGTGTCAACTTGAGTGGTACTTTCTTGTTGTGTCAGCCTGGGTGTTACCTTCTTGTTGTGTCAGCCTGGGTGTTACCTTCTTGTTGTGTCAGCTTGGGTGTTACCTTCTTGTTGTATTACCTTCTTGTTGTGTTACCTTCTTGTTGTGTCAACTTGAGTGGTACTTTCTTGTTGTGTCAGCCTGGGTGTTACCTTCTTGTTGTGTCAGCCTGAGTGTTACCTTCTTGTTGTGTCAGCCTGGGTGTTACCTTCTTGTTGTGTCAGCTTGGGTGTTACCTTCTTGTTGTATTACCTTCTTGTTGTGTTACCTTCTTGTTGTGTCAACTTGAGTGTACTTTCTTGTTGTGTCAGCCTGGGTGTTACCTTCTTGTTGTATCAGCCTGGGTGTTACCTTCTTGTTGTGTCAGCCCTGGGTGTTACCTTCTTGTTGTGTCAGCCTGGGTGTTACCTTCTTGTTGTGTCAGCCTGGGTGTTACCTTCTTGTTGTGTCAGTCTGGGTGTTACCTTCTTGTTGTGTCAGCTTGGGTGTTACCTTTTTGTTGTGTTACCTTCTTGTTGTGTTACCTTCTTGTTGTGTCAACTTGAGTGGTACTTTCTTGTTGTGTCAGCCTGGGTGTTACCTTCTTGTTGTGTCAGCCTGGGTGTTACCTTCTTGTGTCAGTCTAGGTTTTACCTTCTTGTTGTGTCAGCCTGGGTGTTACCTTCTTATTGTGTCAGTCTGGGTGTTACCTTCTTGTTGTGTCAGCCTGGGTGTTACCTTCTTGTTGTGTCAGTCTGGGTGTTACCTTCTTGTTGTGTCAGCTTGGGTGTTACCTTTTTGTTGTGTTACCTTCTTGTTGTGTCAACATGAGTGGTACTTTCTTGTTGTGTCAGCCTGGGTGTTACCTTCTTGTTGTGTCAGCCTGGGTGTTACCTTCTTGTTGTGTCAGCTTGGGTGTTACCTTCTTGTTGTGTCATTTGGGTGTTACCTTCTTGTTGTGTCAGTCTAAGTGTTACCTTCTTGTTGTGTCAACTTGGGTATTACCTTTTTATTGTGACAACTTTAGTGTTACCTTCTTGTTGTGTCAACTTGAGTGTTACCTTCTTATGTTACCTTCTTGTTGTGTCAACTTGGGGGTTACCTCCTTATGTCAGCTTCTTGTTGTATCAACGTGGGTGTTACCTTCTTGTTGTGTCAGTCTAAGTGTTACCTTCTTGTTGTGTCAATTTGAGTGTTACCTTCTTATGTTACCTTCTTGTTGTGTCAACTTGGGTGTTACCTTCTTGTTGTGTCAACTTGGGGGTTACCTTCTTACATTAGCTTCTTGTTGTATCAACTTGGGTGTTACCTTCTTGTTGTGTTACCTTCTTGTTGTGTCAGCCTGGGTGTTACCTTTTTGTTGTGTAAACCAGGATGTTGCCATCCAGTTGTCTTGGCTAGAATATTATTTTGAATTTTCAGGTATGGCGTGTTTTGTGTGTAGTTGGGTGTATTGGCCAGGGTGTTATCATCTTAATGTGTTGGCCAGAATATCATTTTCCTTATTATTGTGTTAGCTGGGATGTTACCATCTTGTTGTGTTATCTTCTTATTTTTTGGCTGATTCTTTTATTGTGTTACTTGGATGTTAGCATCATTTTATTTTGGCAGGGATATTGCCATCTTGTGTTAACTGAGATGTTAACATCTTGTTGTGACAGTCAGGATGTTACTGTTTGACTTTGTGATAACATTCATAGGAATTACTGGACATGGCATTATCTGTTGTATCACCCATCTAGTTGTGTGTGTGTGTGTGACATTATCTATTGTTTCATCCATCTAGTTGTGTGTGACATTATCTATTGTATCATCCATCTGGTTGTGTGTGTGTGACATGATCTATTGTATCATCCATCTAGTTGTGTGTGTGTGTGACATTATATATTGTATCAATCCATCTAGTTGTGTGTGTGATATTATTGTATCATCCATCTAGTTGTGTGTGTGACATTATCTATTGTATCATCCATCGGAGATAACACCACAACAGTGAGAGTCAAATGTCCTAAGAAACCCCCGGGAAGTTAACCTGGTCAACAAATGCCCGCAGAAGTCGGATGCGTCGGCCTAACGGCGCAAGAACGCAGCTCTGCTGTAAACAGGCACAATGCAATCACATCCAGAAAAAAACTCCGGATGAACGCAGAAGAAGAAGAAGAAGAAGTATCATCTATCTAGTTGTGTGTGTGTGACATTATCTATTGTATCATCTATCTAGTTGTGTGTGTGTGACATTATCTATTGTATCATCCATCTAGTTGTGTGTGTGACATTATCTATTGTATCATCCATCTAGTTGTATGTGTGTGACATTATCTATTGTATCATCTATCTAGTTGTGTGTGTGACATTATCTATTGTATCATCCATCTAGTTGTGTGTGTGACATTATCTATTGTATCATCCATCTAGTTGTATGTGTGTGAAATTATCTATTGTATCATCCATCTAGTTGTGTGTGTGACATGATCTATTGTATCATCCATCTAGTTGTGTGTGTGTGTGTGTGTGTGTGTGTGTGACATTATCTATTGTATCATCCATCTAGTTGTGTGTGTGATATTATTGTATCATCCATCTAGTTGTGTGTGTGACATTATCTATTGTATCATCCATCGGAGATAACACCACAACAGTGAGAGTCAAATGTCCTAAGAAACCCCCGGGAAGGTTAACCTGGTCAACAAATGCCCGCAGAAGTCGGATGCGTCGGCCTAACGGCGCAAGAACGCAGCTCTGCTGTAAACAGGCACAACGCAATCACATCCAGAAAAAAACTCCGGATGAACGCAGAAGAAGAAGAAGAAGAAGTATCATCTATCTAGTTGTGTGTGTGTGACATTGTCTATTGTATCATCCATCTAGTTGTGTGTGTGTGACATTATCTATTGTATCATCTATCTAGTTGTGTGTGTGTGACATTATCTATTGTATCATCCATCTAGTTGTGTGTGTGACATTATCTATTGTATCATCCATCTAGTTGTGTGTGTGTGACATTATCTATTGTATCATCCATCTAGTTGTTGTGTGTGACATTATCTATTGTATCATCCATCTAGTTGTGTGTGTGACATTATCTATTGTATCATCCATCTAGTTGTGTGTGTGTGTGACATTATCTATTGTATCATCCATCTAGTTGTGTGTGTGACATTATCTATTGTATCATCCATCTAGTTGTGTGTGTGTGACATTATCTATTGTATCATCCATCTAGTTGCATGTGTGACATTATCTATTGTATCATCCATCTAGTTGCATGTGTGACATTATCTATTGTATCATCTATCTAGTTGTATGTGTGTGACATTATCTATTTTATCATCTATCTAGTTGTGTGTGTGACATTATCTATTGTATCATCTATCTAGTTGTATGTGTGTGACATTATCTATTGTATCATCCATCTAGTTGTGTGTGTGACATTATCTATTGTATCATCTATCTAGTTTTATGTGTGTGACATTATCTATTGTATCATCCATCTAGTTGTGTGTGTGACATTATCTATTTTATCATCTATCTAGTTGTGTGTGTGACATTATCTATTGTATCATCCATCTAGTTGTGTGTGTGACATTATCTATTTTATCATCTATCTAGTTGTATGTGTGTGACATTATCTATTGTATCATCTATCTAGTTTTATGTGTGTGACATTATATATTGTATCATCTATCTAGTTGTATGTGTGACATTATCTATTGTATCATCCATCTAGTTTTATGTGTGTGACATTATATATTGTATCATCCATCTAGTTGTATGTGTGACATTATCTATTGTATCATCTATCTAGTTGTATGTGTGACATTATCTATTGTATCATCTATCTAGTTGTATGTGTGACATTATCTATTGTATCATCTATCTAGTTGTATGTGTGTGACATTATCTATTGTATCATCTATCTAGTTGTATGTGTGACATTATCTATTGTATCATCTATCTAGTTGTATGTGTGTGACATTATCTATTGTATCATCTATCTAGTTGTATGTGTGACATTATCTATTGTATCATCCATCTAGTTGTATGTGTGACATTATCTATTGTATCATCTATCTAGTTTTATGTGTGTGACATTATCTATTGTATCATCCATCTAGTTGTATGTGTGACATTATCTATTGTATCATCCATCTAGTTGTGTGTGTGACATTATCTATTGTATCATCTATCTAGTTGTATGTGTGTGACATTATCTATTGTATCATCTATCTAGTTGTATGTGTGTGACATTATCTATTGTATCATCCATCTAGTTGTATGTGTGACATTATCTATTGTATCATCTATCTAGTTGTATGTGTGTGACATTATCTATTGTATCATCCATCTAGTTGTATGTGTGACATTATCTATTGTATCATCTATCTAGTTGTATGTGTGACATTATCTATTGTATCATCTATCTAGTTGTATGTGTGACATTATCTATTGTATCATCTATCTAGTTGTATGTGTGACATTATCTATTGTATCATCCATCTAGTTGTATGTGTGTGACATTATCTATTGTATCATCTATCTAGTTGTATGTGTGACATTATCTATTGTATCATCTATCTAGTTGTATGTGTGACATTATCTATTGTATCATCTATCTAGTTGTGTGTGTGACATTATATATTGTATCATCCATCTAGTTGTATGTGTGACATTATCTATTGTATCATCTATCTAGTTGTATGTGTGACATTATCTATTGTATCATCTATCTAGTTGTGTGTGTGTGACATTATCTATTGTATCATCTATCTAGTTGTATGTGTGACATTATCTATTGTATCATCTATCTAGTTGTGTGTGTGACATTATCTATTGTATCATCTATCTAGTTGTGTGTGTGACATTATCTATTGTATCATCCATCTAGTTGTATGTGTGTGACATTATCTATTGTATCATCCATCTAGTTGTGTGTGTGACATTATCTATTGTATCATCTATCTAGTTGTGTGTGTGACATTATCTATTGTATCATCTATCTAGTTGTATGTGTGACATTATCTATTGTATCATCTATCTAGTTGTATGTGTGACATTATCTATTGTATCATCCATCTAGTTGTGTGTGTGTGTGTGTGTGACATTATATATTGTATCATCCATCTAGTTGTATGTGTGACATTATCTATTGTATCATCCATCTAGTTGTGTGTGTGACATTATCTATTGTATCATCTATCTAGTTGTGTATGTGACATTATCTATTGTATCATCTATCTAGTTGTATGTGTGTGACATTATCTATTGTATCATCTATCTAGTTGTATGTGTGTGACATTATCTATTGTATCATCTATATAGTTGTTGTGTGTGACATTATCTATTGTATCATCTATCTAGTTGTGTGTGTGACATTATCTATTGTATCATCCATCTAGTTGTATGTGTGTGACATTATCTATTGTATCATCTATCTAGTTGTATGTGTGTGACATTATCTATTGTATCATCTATCTAGTTGTATGTGTGTGACATTATCTATTGTATCATCTATCTAGTTGTATGTGTGTGACATTATCTATTGTATCATCCATCTAGTTGTATGTGTGTGACATTATCTATTGTATCATCTATCTAGTTGTGTGTGTGTGACATTATCTATTGTATCATCTATCTAGTTGTGTGTGTGTGACATTATCTATTGTATCATCATCTAGTTGTATGTGTGTGACATTATCTATTGTATCATCATCTAGTTGTGTGTGTGTGACATTATCTATTGTATCATCTATCTAGTTGTGTGTGTGACATTATCTATTGTATCATCCATCTAGTTGTATGTGTGTGACATTATCTATTGTATCATCTATCTAGTTGTGTGTGTGTGTGACATTATCTATTGTATCATCTATCTAGTTGTGTGTGTGACATTATCTATTGTATCATCCATCTAGTTGTATGTGTGTGACATTATCTATTGTATCATCTATCTAGTTGTATGTGTGTGACATTATCTATTGTATCATCTATCTAGTTGTGTGTGTGACATTATCTATTGTATCATCTATCTAGTTGTGTGTGTGTGACATTATCTATTGTATCATCCTATCTAGTTGTGTGTGTGACATTATCTATTGTATCATCTATCTAGTTGTGTGTGTGTGACATTATCTATTGTATCATCTATCTAGTTGTATGTGTGTGTGACATTATCTATTGTATCATCTATCTAGTTGTGTGTGTGACATTATCTATTGTATCATCTATCTAGTTGTATGTGTGTGACATTATCTATTGTATCATCTATCTAGTTGTATGTGTGTGACATTATCTATTGTATCATCTATCTAGTTGTGTGTGTGTGACATTATCTATTGTATCATCTATCTAGTTGTATGTGTGTGACATTATCTATTGTATCATCTATCTAGTTGTATGTGTGTGACATTATCTATTGTATCATCTATCTAGTTGTATGTGTTGACATTATCTATTGTATCATCTATCTAGTGTGTGTGTGTGTGACATTATCTATTGTATCATCCATCTAGTTGTGTGTGTGACATTATCTATTGTATCATCTATCTAGTTGTATGTGTGTGACATTATCTATTGTATCATCTATCTAGTTGTGTGTGTGTGACATTATCTATTGTATCATCTATCTAGTTGTGTGTGTGACATTATCTATTGTATCATCTATCTAGTTGTATGTGTGTGACATTATCTATTGTATCATCTATCTAGTTGTGTGTGTGACATTATCTATTGTATCATCTATCTAGTTGTGTGTGTGTGACATTATCTATTGTATCATCTATCTAGTTGTATGTGTGTGACATTATCTATTGTATCATCATCTAGTTGTATGTGTGTGACATTATCTATTGTATCATCCATCTAGTTGTGTGTGTGACATTATCTATTGTATCATCTATCTAGTTGTGTGTGTGTGTGTGACATTATCTATTGTATCATCCATCTAGTTGTGTGTGTGACATTATCTATTGTATCATCCATCTAGTTGTATGTGTGTGACATTATCTATGGTATCATTCATCTAGTTGTGTGTGTGTGACATTATCTATTGTATCATCTATCTAGTTGTGTGTGTGACATTATCTATTGTATCATTCATCTAGTTGTATGTGTGTGACATTATCTATTGTATCATCTATCTAGTTGTATGTGTGACATTATCTATTGCATCATCTATCTAGTTGTATGTGTGACATTATCTATTGTATCATCTATCTAGTTGTGTGTGTGACATTATCTATTGGTATCATCCATCCTAGTTGTATTGTGTGTGACATTATCTATTGTATCAGTCATCTAGTTGTATGTGTGTGACATTATCTATTGTATCATCTATCTAGTTGTGTGTGTGTGACATTATCTATTGTATCATCCATCTAGTTGTGTGGTGTGTGTGAGATTATCTATTGTATCATCTATCTAGTTGTGTGTGACATTATCTATTGTATCATCTATCTAGTTGTATGTGTGTGACATTATCTATTGTATCATCTATCTAGTTGTATGTGTGTGACATTATCTATTGTATCATCTATCTAGTTGTGTGTGTGACATTATCTATTGTATCATCCATCTAGTTGTGTGTGTGACATTATCTATTGTATCATCCATCTAGTTGTGTGTGTGTGACATTATCTATTGTATCATCTATCTAGTTGTGTATGTGACATCTATTGTATCATCTATCTAGTTGTGTGTGTGACATTATCTATTGTATCATCTATCTAGTTGTGTGTGTGACATTATCTGTTGTATCATCCATCTAGTTGTGTGTGTGACATTATCTATTGTATCATCTATCTAGTTGTGTGTGTGACATTATCTATTGTATCATCTATCTAGTTGTGTGTGTGACATTATCTATTGTATCATCCATCTAGTTGTGTGTGTGTGACATTGTCTATTGTATCATCTATCTAGTTGTGTGTGTGACATTATCTATTGTATCATCCATCTAGTTGTGTGTGTGTGACATTATCTATTGTATCATCCATCTAGTTGTGTGTGTGTGACATTGTCTATTGTATACATCTATCTAGTTGTGTGTGTGACATTATCTATTGTATCATCTATCTAGTTGTGTGTGTGACATTATCTATTGTATCATCTATCTAGTTGTTTGTGTGGCATTATCTATTGTATCATCCATCTAGTTGTGTGTGTGCGACATTATCTATTGTATCATCCATCTAGTTGTATGTGTGTGACATTATCTATTGTATCTATCTAGTTGTGTGTGTGTGTGACATTATCTATTGTATCATCCATCTAGTTGTGTGTGTGTGTGTGACATTATTTATTGTATCATCTATCTAGTTGTTTGTGTGTGACATTATCTATTGTATCATCTATCTAGTTGTGTGTGTGTAACATTATCTATTGTATCATCCATCTAGTTGTGTGTGTGACATTATCTATTGTATCATCCATCTAGTTGTGTGTGTGTAACATTATCTATTGTATCATCCATCTAGTTGTGTGTGTGACATTATCTATTGTATCATCCATCTAGTTGTGTGTGTGACATTATCTATTGTATCATCTATCTAGTTGTGTGTGTGTAACATTATCTATTGTATCATCCATCTAGTTGTGTGTGTGACATTATCTATTGTATCATCCATCTAGTTGTGTGTGTGTGTGTGTGACATTATCTATTGTATCATCCATCTAGTTGTGAGTGTGACATTATCTATTGTATCATCCATCTAGTTGTGTGTGTGAGACATTATCTATTGTATCATCCATCCAGCTGTGTGTGTGTGTGACACTGTCATGTAGTTTATTATTCATGTAGATATTCTACTTATTACTCCATCAGTACTGGTAGTCTTTCCTACATCAGACAGGCAGGGCTGACCCTGGGGCAGCACCAGGCTGCCCCCACAACTGGAACTTATTTACTGTCATGCTTGTATTTATCTGTGATTATTCATCATGACAAAAATGTGAAATTGATGAAATCTTGTCCCAGTTTGTGGATGTTTGGATGTGGTTGTGTGTGATAATGTGTGGTTGTGTGATATAATGTGTGGTTGTGTGATATAATGTGTGGTTGTGTGTGATAATGTGTGGTTGTGTGATAGCCTTTCCTCATCTGCTTTGGCTTGGACAGGTTAAAGTTTTTTTTGGGTTTATTTTTTCATGATTTAGCAAAGGAAAGATTGTCAAAGAGCGATGGTATGTGTGTGAGATAGCTGACTCACTCCAGACACATTCAATAAATCATGTATTTGTGAGAGAAAGCTGACTCACTCCAGATACAAGAGTAATGGTACGTGTGAGAGAAAGGTGGTTCATTCCAGGCACATTCAACTAGTGATGGTATGTGTGAGAGAAAGGTGGTTCATTCCAGGCACATTAAACGAGTGATAATATGTGTGAGAGAAAGCTGGTTCATTCCAGATACATTCAATGGGTGATGGTATGTGTGAGAGAAAGCTGGTTCATTCCAGGCACATTCAGTGAGTGATTTTATGTGTGAGAGAAACCTGATTCATTCCAGACACATTCAATGAGTGATGGTATGTGAGAGAAAGCTGGTTCATTCCAGGCACATTCAATGAGTGATGGTATGTGTGAGAGAAAGGTGGTTCATTCCAGACACATTCAATGGGTGATGGTATGTGAGAGAGAAAGCTGGTTCATTCCAGGCACATTCAATGAGTGATGGTATGTGAGAGAGAAAGCTGGTTCATTCCAGACACATTCAATAAGTGATGGTATGTGAGAGAGAAAGCTGGTTCATTCCAGACACATTCAATGAGTGATGGTATGTGAGAGAGAAAGCTGGTTCATTCCAGACACATTCAATAAGTGATGGTATGTGAGAGAGAAAGCTGGTTCATTCCAGACACATTCAATGAGTGATGGTATGTGAGAGAGAAAGCTGGTTCATTCCAGACACATTCAATAAGTGATGGTATGTGAGAGAGAAAGCTGGTTCATTCCAGACACATTAAATGAGTGATGGTATGTGAGAGAGAAAGCTGGTTCATTCCAGATACATTCAATGGGTGATGGTATGTGTGAGAGAAACCTGATTCATTCCAGACACATTCAATGAGTGATGGTATGTGAGAGAAAGCTGGTTCATTCCAGGCACATTAAATGAGTGATAATATGTGTGAGAGAAAGGTGGTTCATTCCAGACACATTCAATGGGTGATGGTATGTGAGAGAAAGCTGGTTCATTCCAGGCACATTCAATGAGTGATGGTATGTGAGAGAGAAAGCTGGTTCATTCCAGACACATTCAATAAGTGATGGTATGTGAGAGAGAAAGCTGGTTCATTCCAGACACATTAAATGAGTGATGGTATGTGAGAGAGAAAGCTGGTTCATTCCAGGCACATTCAGTGAGTGATGGTATGCGTGAGAGAAAGCTGGTTCATTCCAGACACATTCAATGAGTGATGGTATGTGAGAGAGAAAGCTGGTTCATTCCAGACACATTCAATGGGTGATGGTATATGTGAGAGAAAGCTGGTTCATTCCAGACACATTCAATGAGTGATGGGCAGGTCCGCATGGCTGAATGGATAAGAACATGTGTTCTTAAACATCAGGTATGCTGATGCGGAGGTAAGCGGTTCAAACCCTACACTAGACAGCTGGACTAAAATGTTTACCTGTCATCTTTGACTTGGGGATGTTAATTAAAAGTACCTCTGAAGTCGGAGTGAGTTCTCCTAATGGCGAGGGACACTATTAATAGGGAAAGCTAACCCACACGCAAAATTCAGTCCACCACTACTATAAATAGTGTGTATGGACTACGCTTGAGTTCAAAGCGAGCGCCCCAAAAAAATAAGTGATTGTATGTATGTGAGAGAAAACTGACTCACTCCAGACACATTCAATGAGTGATGGTATGTATGTGAGAGAAAACTGACTTGACTGCAGACACATTCAATGAGCGATGGTATGTATGTGAGAGAAAACTGACTCACTCCAGACACATTCAATGAGCGATGGTATGTATGTGAGAGAAAGCTGACTTGACTGCAGACACATTCAATGAGCGATGGTATGTATGTGAGAGAAAGCTGACTTGACTCCAGACACATTCAATGAGTGATGGTATGTATGTGAGAGAAAGCTGACTTGACTCCAGACACATTCAATGAGCGATGGTATGTATGTGAGAGAAAACTGACTCCAGACACATTCAGTGAGCGATGGTATGTATGTGAGAGAAAACTGACTTGACTCCAGACACATTCAATGAGTGATGGTATGTATGTGAGAGAAAGCTGACTTGACTGCAGACACATTCAATGAGTGATGGTATGTATGTGAGAGAAAGCTGACTTGACTGCAGACACATTCAATGAGCGATGGTATGTATGTGAGAGAAAACTGACTCGACTCCAGACACATTCAATGAGTGATGGTATGTATGTGAGAGAAAACTGACTTGACTTCAGACACATTCAATGAGTGATGGTATGTATGTGAGAGAAAACTGACTTGACTCAGACACATTCAATGAGCGATGGTATGTATGTGAGAGAAAACTGACTCACTCCAGACACATTCAATGAGCGATGGTATGTATGTGAGAGAAAGCTGACTTGACTTCAAACACATTCAATGAGTGATGGTATGTATGTGAGAGAAAACTGACTTGACTCCAGACACATTCAATGAGCGATGGTATGTATGTGAGAGAAAGCTGACTTGACTGCAGACACATTCAATGAGCGATGGTATGTATGTGAGAGAAAGCTGACTTGACTGCAGACACATTCAATGAGCGATGGTATGTATGTGAGAGAAAGCTGACTTGACTCCAGACACATTCAATGAGCGATGGTATGTATGTGAGAGAAAATGCACATGTGATGGTCTCTGGAACAGTGTGGATTGGGACTACTCACGGCGGCAGAGAAAGTGAATGTCCTGAGTTCTCTTGGTGGAAGGAGTCACTTTTGCTCCTCACTTTCACCTTCTTCATCATCAGCAAATGATTTGCCGCCAAGATGATTTTTTTTTTTTGAGGCGGGTCATTCTTCTTCTTCTTCTTTCGTTCGCTTGAAATATGTCTATAACTGCAAGTGCTGTCTCTTGTATGAATTGAACTGTCTTTTTCAGTTCACACAGCGGTCCATAGAGTTTATCTTCCACTGTCGTCTCTCTAGGCCAGAAGGTTTGCCTAGATATGTTATATTTTGGGCAGTCTTGGAGTATGTGCTCTGCTGTCTGCGACGCCAATCCACATGTACACATGGCTGTTTCACCAATCTTGAATTTTGTATACATGTGGTTGCGTAATCTATTGTGCCCTGTTCTGAGGCGCAGAATAATGACTTGTTCTGGTCTATCCATAACGTGGTAGTCATCTTGAGCAGGTTTTGGTGGCTTTCTGACTGATTTGATCATTCTTTTCTTTTGGTGGTATGTTACAGGCACATCAGGCTGTTCTTCTTTGGCTCCTTCCTTAGCCAATTGATCAGCTCTGTCGTTCCCGGGTACTCCACAGTGGGATGGTATCCACTGTATGGTGACCTTATGCTGACTGCTAAGTTCAGAAAGTAGTGTCCTTAGTACTGGCAATTTCCCAGACAGGAGCGCCTCGAGTACTGATTTTGCATCTGTCAATAGCACCACAGGTTGTGTACCATTGCTGGTATTTAGTAATTTCTCTGTTGCTATCTTGATTGCCTCAATTTCAGCATCGTAGTTATGGCAGTACTTTCCTGTCGGTACTCTAGCTGTGTCCCTGGTATTATTTGGGTATTCTATGTACACTCCCGCTCCTCCATTTCGAACAGCATTTTGTGCTGACCCATCTGTGTAGACTCGGATCCAGAGGTCCTGTGGGTATTCTTCATCAAGGAAGCTGAGAGTGGCTGTTCTGCGCTGCACACTGTTCTGATCTTCCTTGTCAAATATTCCTCTCACTTTTGTCTGGATTTGTAATGATAGTCTATGCTCATCTTTCCATGGAGTTCGCTCTGGAATAGTTGTTAGGGGGATACCAACTGTGGGCAGATCGGTGGTTTCTCTGCAGAGTCGTTTGGCCTGGTGGATAAAACTACTTCTTTTCAACCGCCCCATAGCTAGGTTTTCAAATCTGTTCTTCATAGGGTGGCCTGGCAAGCTGAGGAACTTTTCTGCTTGTATTAGCGTTTTCGTATCTCTGCGCTCACTCAGTGCTTGTGTCCTCCCCATCTTCTCCATTTCCACTATAGGGGTTGATCTCATCCCTCCTGTGGTGACTCTAAGTGCTTGATTTTGCACTTTGTCCAGCTCTTGTAGTGTGGTTTTTGCTGCCGAACACCATGCAGTTGACCCGTATTCCAGGTGTGGTCGTATGCTCTGTTGATAAACTTTGCTAAGTATTTTCCCACTGGCTCCCCATGTGGTTCCACTTAGCTTTCTCAGGATGGCTATTTTCCTTCTGGCTTTTGCTACTGCTTTGTTGATGTGCTTTCTCCATGTCAGCCTGCCATCAAATGTTACTCCAAGGTATGTTGGTTCTTTATCTTCTCGTAGGGGTGTTCCATTTATCTGGATGGTCCCTGCCTTTTGTTTTGGAGAGAGGGTAAATAGGGTGGTGCTGCACTTGTCAGTGTTTATGCTGACACACCATCTATTTGCCCATGCAACAAATGTATCTACAGCTCTTTGTAGTAATCTGGTGGCCACTGATGCATGTTCATTTGTGCTCCATAGAACCAGGTCATCGGCATACATTGCGGCTTTAATTCCATGCGGTAGATTAGCAACGAGATCATTGATAAAGATTAGAAAGAGTGTGGGGGACAATACTCCGCCCTGGGGAACTCCGTGACGCAGTAGTACTTTCTTGCTCTTTAGTCCGTCTATCTGTACTCGGGCTCTTCTGTTGTGCAAGTATGCTTTCACCCATTTGTACATTCTTCCATTGACTTTGCAGTTTCTCAGTTTATTCATCAGACCTTCTTTCCAGACTTTGTCAAAGGCTTTCTTCAAATCTATCCATGCCGCAAGCACCAGCTTCTTCTCTTGGAATGCATCCTCAATTTCTTGAGAGAGGTAGGTTGTCTGATCTTCCGTAGAGTAGCACTGCCTAAAGCCAGCCTGCTGTGGCACAAGGATGTTTTTACTTTCAATGTACCACTGCAGTCTGTGATTGATGATGCGCTCCAGTGTTTTGCAGAGACAGCTGGTGAGGCTAATTGGTCTGTAGCTAGAGGCAATGGAACTATCTTTCCCTGATTTTAGGAGGGGTATCATGATTGCTTCTCTCCAGGCTTGTGGAACACTGCCTAAGGTCCAGCTGTTATTGAAGATCTGCAACAGCTTTGCTTTGGCCTCTGTTCCTAGGTTCCTGATCATTTCATTGGAGATACCATCAGCTCCTGGTGACTTTCTCATTTTCAGTTTTGATATGGCTAGCTCCAGTTCGCTGATTGTGATGGGTGCCTCCAGAACCTCATGAACTATTTCCTTCTGTCCTGTATGTTGTCGTTTCTCTCGAATCTCTTGTTGTTTCTCTGGACTAATTTTGATATTGTTATCTTGTGCGAATGAGTCCGCAAAATGGTCAGCTGCTTGCTTTCTTGTTAAGATTTATCCATCTTTATGTAGCGCAATTTTTTAGTTTCTCCCTGTGCCCTCGTCATTAAGCTGTTTTATTAGCTTCCACAATTTCCTTGTGTCTCTTTCAAAGTTCAGAGACTCCGTTTTCTCCTGCCAGCTTTTCCGTCTAGCCTGCAGCTTGGCCCTTTGAAATTTGGCTTTTGCATACTGGAATTTATTGTGGTGCTCTTGGCTGGGTGTGGCCTCTGCTTGCTTTCTACACACTTCCACATCATTATGCAACTGTTCCAGTTCACTACTCCAGTAGGGTTTATATTGTTTACGGGCTCCTCTTGGTACTGTTTCTCGCGCTGCCTGTAGTATGCATTTCCCAACTCAACTACTTTATTTATGTCTTTCTCAGTGTTCAGGTTTCTAACCAGTATGCTGGTGCGATGCTTGTACACTGCCCAGTCTGCTTTCTTGTAGTTCCACCTCGAGCGGGTGCTGCTTTCACTTACAAGCTCATTTTCTACAGTTAGAAAGACTGGTCGATGGTCACTGCCACCTAGTTGTTTCCCAACAATTCGTGTAATGTTCCACTCCAGGTCTGGTGAATGAAAAGCCAGGTCAGGTGTAGTTGTAGAGTGCCATGATCTCGAGTAGAAAGTATGTGGGTCGGACGGCTTGTTAACCAAGATGAATCTATTCTCATCCTGCCAGTCTTCCAGTCTCTCTCCTCTCTGGTCCATGTGATCATAGCCCCAACTCTGCGAGTGGCTGTTGAAATCGCCGCACACAATCATTTTTTCTGTTAATGGTAGTGTGTCCAGTGCCTGTGGACGGTCACTTGGACAGTAGTAATTGATCAGATGTAGGTCTGTATAGCCTGTTTTAAGTTTAAGTGTCTGATACTCAGCCCCTTCCATATAGACTTCGATTTGGGAAAGCAGTGATGTTATTTTTTACAAGGGTAAGTATCCCACCTTTTCGCCTGTCCTTTCGGTCAGATCGGTAACACTGGTAGCCTCTGATTTTGAAGGCTATATTTTCATTGAGGTGAGTTTCTTGCAAGCAACATATGCTTACTTTTTCTTTGTCCAGGATGTTTTCTAATTCTACTTTTTTGTTGCTGACTCCCTCCGCATTCCAGTGCATTATTTTAAGTCTTAGTTTAGTATGGCCAGCTGTTCTATTCTCATGTCCCCTGGCTCCACAGGACATCTGAGAAGGACCTCCAGTAGTTGGGGTTGGACCCTTTCGAGACATAGGGCCCGGCACTGCACCTGCCTGGGGGTCCAAAGCAGGGCGAGCACCATAACGTTTAGCAGCAGTCGACATATTCCATTTTGCGTAATTGCGTGGCATCCTGATTTCTGTGGTGCGCCTCCAGGCTGGTTGCCTCCGTCTTCAGCACCTTTCCTTTGCTAGAGCAGACTGTGGTCTCACTCGAGTTTAGATGTGTACACACGCACACACGTGTCTGCACATGCATGTATGTGTATACATATCTAGAGCACACTGGTTATTTTCCGGCGCCAGATACTCGCCGTCGCCCCTTCTCCTGTTAGTTAAAACAGTTCCGCCACGTGAAGGCCAGGAGTTGGACTTTTGCTGCAGAGGTTATGTATTCACGAGCCTGAGGCTGGTCAGAAAGGCGGATATCGTGCGGGGCAGTAAGTCGGAAGTTAAGTTGCCACGCTACTTGAGCAACCGTGACCTGGGTTAATCGTGTCGTATGGGGTCTGGCGTTGTCGTGGAGGAGCAATACTTCTATTGTCAATAGATCTGTGTGGTTGTCTTCACATTACAATGCAGCATTATTATATTGTCACCGTTCTGCTCCACATATTCATTGTCTTCACATTACAATGCAGCATTATTATATTGTCACCGTTCTGCTCCACATATTCATTGTCTTCACATTACAATGCAGCATTATTATATTGTCACCGTTCTGCTCCACATATTCATTGTCTTCACATTACAATGCAGCATTATTATATTGTCACCGTTCTGCTCCACATATTCATTGTCTTCACATTACAATGCAGCATTATTATATTGTCACCGTTCTGCTCCACATATTCATTGTCTTCACATTACAATGCAGCATTATTATATTGTCACCGTTCTGCTCCACATATTCATTGTCTTCACATTACAATGCAGCATTATTATATTGTCACCGTTCTGCTCCACATATTCATTGTCTTCACATTACAATGCAGCATTATTATATTGTCACCGTTCTGCTCCACATATTCATTGTCTTCACATTACAATGCAGCATTATTATATTGTCACCGTTCTGCTCCACATGGGATAACATCGCTCCCTTGGAATTTAGAACACTGTAACGTAACCTCCCCTGCTGATGGCCAAACCTTGAATAATTTTCCAGTGCACAGAAGCACGTTTTGTTTCTGGCCATGATTCATCCCTGTAACAATCATACTGTCTTCTTCTTCGTCTGCTTACTGGGCGAGTTGTTCTAATAAAAAGCCATTTTTTTTTTTTGGTTCTTCGGTCAATTGGGTACCCAACATGAGCACACTTTTCAAAGATGCAATATGTCGTGCACTAAACTTTATGCTTAATTATAATAATGTCCTATTGCTCTTGCAACAGTGTCCATCGTTACCCGCCTGTCAGCTCGAATAATCGTCCCGATCCGCAGCACAGTTGATTCCATCACAATCTGTACAGCTCCGTCTTCACAAACAGTGTCTGGACATCCTTAAGTGAAATTATCTCCTCGGTCATGTACCGCTTTTCAACACAAACACTTGTACCATAGATATTCTTCTTCTTCTTTTCGTTCATCCGGAGTGTTTTTTCAGATGTGATTGCGGTGTGTCTGTTATGCGCCCTTGGGCCGAAACCCGTAGGCCAACACATCGACTTTAGCGTGCTTTTTTGACCAGGTAGCATTCCTGGGAGACTCTCACTTTTGTGGTGCCATCCTGCAACCATGCTGGCCAAGGTTGAACGGTCGAAGACAACGGTCATCCCTCAAAGGAAGGCAGGGACAGTCCATAGCATTTTCCGCCATCCAAGGTTGCTTCCATAGTTGCAGGGCCGACACATAACGCCCTGGATCTGGGCTCACCGAGGGAGATCGTCACGTCCTGCTCATGGCTGCTTTAAATCCTCACTTCAATATATTGGTCATTTCGTTTCCCCGGGTCATTCCCGCACAAACCAGACAGGTTTGCAGACGGCATCCACTCAGCGAGTTTTCGGACATGTGCTTGTCGTTGCGCCCATCAGAGCTTTTCCAGGCACAACAGACATTCGGAAAACTACCCAGTCAGAGCTGTTCCGAACAAGAGCGGCATTCGGAAACTAGGTAGTCAGAGCTGTTCCTAGCACGGAGAGACATTCGGACGAGACATTTCACTCGGACGTAATTGCGTAGTGTCAATTTTTAGTTTGCCACCCGTAGGACGACACTTCCGACTTCAGCGGGCATTTTTTAATGAGGTTAGCCTTCCTCTGGTTTCGAGGCACGTTGGACTGTTGTGATGTCGCTAACATCTCAGCTGGTCAAGATAGAACGATGAACGACATCGTAGTCGGCCCTCAAGGGAAGGCAGGGGCAGACCATGAGCATTCCCTCGCTATCCAAGGAGGCTTCCATAATTGCAGAGCCGGCACATATTGCTCTGTGACTGGGCTCACCCGAGGAGTTGCCACGTCCTGCTCATGGCTGCTTTAGTTCCTCACTTCCATGTGTTGGGCAACTCGTTTGCCACTGATCGCTCAAGCACACACCAGGGACGGTCAGACTGCAAGCGACACCCACTCGGTAAGCTTTTGCTTTTGACTTCGGACCACGCAATAGGTTCGCTCGTCGTGCGTTCCATTTTGCGTCATTGGGACGTTCTTCCACTTTTGTCTACACTCTCTATGAGTTAGATACAGTTTTCGCAGCCATTTTCTTCGACTGGGGCACTTTTTTGACTTTTTTTACTCGCTCACGAGGTAGGCTACTTGTGCTGCCGGCTCAGCACCTTACCTTCGTGCAGCGGTGAACGAGAAACGGCCTGGCCCTCTCAACCGGGGATCTCTCATATCCCCCAGCTGAGAGCCTTCGAACTTCTATCAGACCTGAGCATGTAGCTTGTTCAGTATCACGCCTTTATTTTTCGAAAGGTGGCTATCGGCCCGGCTCTCAGGTCCGAGGGTTTGTGGCTTAGAGGCGTTCAGCCACAGCCCTCGACAGGGAGCCTTTAGTGTTTTGTCCGGACCAAGAACTTCTGCCTTCGTGCGCCTGATTTAAATTTTAGACTGCTATCCTCAGTCTCACCTGCAGAGCAGCAGGTTGTGTCTCTCTTAGTCTGGTCCCTATCCCATAAGCTGTCCGATATGTAGTTTTTCATCCATCAGCAAGCAAATGGGGTCGATGGGACACGCAAGCTCCCCCACCACGTCAAGGTGGAGACACATCGGGGGAGCCATCGACATTTGATAGGGCAGACATTTGAAAGATGCGTCGCCGGCACGTAAGGCCATGCGATCAGCACAAAGTTATCCAGAGTCACCAGTGGGAACGCCGCGCCCCGCGAAGGGCAACGACGATTGGTTTTGAACTAATAAAAGCGCTCTTTCCGCGAGGGTCGGAGCTTGGTAAGCATGTATTAGCTCTAGAATTGCCACAGTTATCCAAGTAGGATCGTGTCATCTAAGGAACCTCGACTGATTTAATGAGCCATTCGCGGTTTCACCGTGAGACAGTGTGAACTTAGACATGCATGGCTTAATCTTTGAGACAAGCATATGACTACTGGCAGGATCAACCAGATATCTATCGGACAGACGGACTATTCACGCACACGCAAGCCAAGAGTAGCATCGCTAAAGCGCGCCCTCCCGGTACAAGGTGATACATGCAAAACCACTGGACGCCTACCGACGAGCTTTCAAGCTACGCCGGCAGGACTAACCGAAAAAAAAGCTATACCAGCTTACTGACTGCAGGCCCACTACTCATCGAGAGAGAGAGTGGGCGCTTATCGAGACTTTGTCGAACGGTCGTACAAATTTTGCTCTTTTGCCCGCTCAAACCACGACCCTGGCTGCACGATGCGGTTACATTCTTGAAACGCCTGCCTCGCTAACTCACGTTGGCTGGGAAGATCCCATTTTGGTGCACCTCACACAGCCATCCGAGACAACGAACGCTAGACGCGGAACTGATCTAGCGAACCAGACCAGCCCCACATACCATAGATATTCATTGCCTGTCTATTCGTTGTGAATATCCTTAGCAGTAAGTCCACAAGTCCCAAGAACCTCACAACAGCACGCTGTTCTCCAAGTGTGGCCAACATTTTCAACACCCGAGCGCGTGAAACTTTGTATGCGCCTGCGGCAATTATCGTCTTTCGCACATAGTCATCAAGCTAGATGGTTATGCCTCATAACGACACCTTTGCCTCATAACGACACCTTTGCCTCATAACGACACCTTTATAAACTGCCAACAACTTTCTTATATCATTCTGTGAGTTATTTACTGGCTTATCTTCCATGAGGTTTGGACTCCTTCAAGTATCAGCACAGCTGTCAACAAAGTTTTGAATCGTTGAAATATGTTGATAACTTTTCAACAAGGTTTTGTAATCTTGAAGTGTCTTGGTACAGTCTCCCACAACAGAAAGCGCAAGATAAGCCGCAGTGTGGGGTGGATAGGAAGAATGAAGCCTGTTATGGTGTGCGAGGAATGTTTAGCCAGAGACAATTTGTTTCAGCGACGTGTGTACACATATACAAGACAACACAGCACATACATTCACGGGAACTGATTGGCACTCGGAGAAGTGAAGGAATTAAGCAAAGGCCAAATGACGAACTAGACCTCAAAGTTTCCCCAGCTAAAAGTTACACATAACTAATAATACGATTTATTTTTTTTTGCACATCCTATTTACAGGACATCGCTGTCAACACCAGTACTGCTGTTGTTGATGTCTTGGCAAGTTTACGTTCAGTAGTTTGCTATTGCTTCCTGAACGACCGGCTCCCATACCAACACGTTAAAACCCAACGCAACACGGTCTGCTGATAAATCGGTCGCAGCTGTGTTTCGAGCGCAAGGAAGCGGCTCACGAATCGCGTTCGCAAGTCTTTAGCCACGGAATAGTACTACATTAAACGTAAAATTGCCAAGAGATTACAGTCAAATAATGCTGAAGTTGACTAGTTTAGTTTAGTTTAGTCGATGGATCAACATCACGGATGTAACCCATAAGTGCTCCGTTCTCCTCCTAACTCAAACCTGAGTCTGGAGAAACTCAGCTCAGTGCACGAACGCCGTAGCACCGGCGAGGCTCCTGAAATACTTGACTGCTGCGTCCTATAAAGGATAAGCAACTAACTTTAACTACATTAATCACACACAAAATCATCGCAACGTGCCCTGCCAAATGGCGTAGATGATCATGTCTCCACAGATCTCGGTCGCAGGGGATCTGGGTCAAATCTATTTTATGTTATCCCTCCACACCATCGTCATACACCATTCTACATCGTTTCCCTCCGTCTGCCGCTGACTCCTCTCCGTTGATCATTACCAGCCGCCATGATGTTCTCCAACGCTTCTCTTCTCATGGCGTGACTAAGATCACCATTGCTTTCCAATAGATATACTGTATACTCGTATATATATATATCACCTTGTCGTCTTGGCGGACGATAGTTTGTTACATTGCGCTTCAAGAACAGGCATCATACCTACCAGGGTCGTGCTGTGCTATGATACAGAGAGGGGCCGCATCAGGCGGCACCGTAAGGTGGCGGCATAAGCAGCAAAGGAGGGGCGGCGTTTCGAAGACTTGCATCATTAAGGGGCGGCATTTTAAAGACTTGCATCATACTGAGAAAATCTAGTTTATCTATCGCACGGCCCTGATACCTACAACAGATGGCGGTAGCGAACGTGACTGATCAGACCAATGGCCTCGCCATAGCACAAAGCCTGGGCTGAATTTAGAGACCATGTGTTGCCCGTGAAGCATGATCCTCTCTCCGTCTGCCTAGTTTACTCCAGAGGAAAGGTAACACCAATACGTATGCAAAAGACCAGCTGCAGAAGCTGCCGAATCAGTAAAGCAATGCTCTAACTCTTCACCTGTCGGAGTTTCCCGCTTCGATCCTACGCCAGCAGCCCCCCCCCCCCCCCCCCACACACATATCATCATCATGAGCCATGCCTGTAAGCGTGGGCGGTCATGTTTCGCCATCTCACTCGATCACCAGCATCGTGGATCAGCTCTGTATTCTTGTCTCGACCATGTCATGTGGCCAAGCCATCTAGATATTTACTTATCTGTCTTCCCTTGTTCTTTTTCCTTCAATCTTGCCAGTTGTCATCAAGTTCCCTAATTTATTTCTTCTCATAACTTGCTCAAAAAATGTTGACTGTCTACGTCTAATTTCTCCAATCAGTTTACGGTTTTCATTTCCTTTTTGTAGGACTTGCTCATTGGTTTTTGATGTCTGTCCATTTGCCCCATTTGTCTCCCACATTCAGATCGTGTAAAACCGAGACCGTGAGAGCACGTATGTGTGCCTTGTCCGCGCGGAATCAATGGATTTTAGTAGAGAGACCAGGATAATATAAACTGAACAGATCCATACACGACCAACTCGGTGCCTCGGAGATAAGAGAAAATAAAAACAGGTGCGTGTAACTCCTGCGAATTATTCAGAGATAAAATAAAACACAGACACATGGTACGTATCTTACAAGGAACTCCACTAAGGCAAATGTAAATAAAATGGGAGGGGAAAAAAACAAACAATGATGATATCAACAAGATAAAATAAGTTACACCACGACACAACGAATCGACGTTTCAATAATAATAATCTTCATCTGAAACAACACACAGAGATCTAAATAAACACAGGAAATTAGAAAATAATATAGAAGATAAACAGAAAATGTATAGGTGCGTAAGAAGACGGTGGAAGCACAGTGTAGAACTGCATGAATTTAATAGAAATAAATATAATATACTTGCCATATTGTCTGGATGGAGGATGGTGGGCAAAGATCGTGTTTCAAATAAGAGCCTACAGTAGGGCAGTTGAAAAGAAGAAGAGAGGGAAATACTCTGTTTTACAATATGTGAGCCTGTGTTTCAAACAAAAACCTACAGTAGAGCAGTTGAAAAGAAGAAGCGAGGGAAATACTGTCAGCTTTACAATATGTGAGCCTGTGCAGAATATGAAACACTGTTCTTCTTCTTACTTTACAACACAATCTTCCTACCAACTCTATGTTACCAATGTCAAACCTGGACAATGACAGAAAAATAGGAAAGAAAAATCACAACAGAAATGAGATTCCTGAGAAGAATACTCAATGTATCAAGAAGAGATAAGATCAGAAATGAAGAAATCAGGACTAAAATGGGGGTTGTAACTGCACTAGATTTTATTAGAATGCAGCAAGTCAAATGGTGTGGCCATGCAAGTAGGTTACCAACAAACAGTATACCACAACATACTCCACCTCGACACCGCTGATGAGATGAGATGAGATTCTTCTTCTTATTATTGTTCTTCTTTTTATTGTTGTTCTTGTTCTTCTCTTCCCCCTCCCCTTTTGTTACTTTCCTCCTCCCCCTTCTCCTTATCAGTATTACATGTCATTAGTCTCCCTCTTTGCTTTCTCCTTCTCCTCTGTCTTTTTCTTCCTCTTCTTATTCTTCTTGTTCTGTTGCCTAGTCTGCGATAGCGGCGCTCACATCCTCCTGAAGTCTGACATCTTAATGAAGTTTATGCTGCTCATATTGTTGTTTCCTGGATGTTTACTCTTTCCACACGCATCTGTCTTCCTCTGATTCTTGTGCCCAGTATTTCCCCACCTAAAGCTAGTGTCTCTGTTCCAACACTACAGCTGGTGTGGCCCTGACAGTACATGTGATTCCTGGTGCGTTTGACAACTGGCAACGCCTACAACTGTCAATATTGTTGAGCTGAGCTGAGTTGAGTTGAGCTGAGTTGAGCTTTATTGAGTTGAGTTGAGCTGAGTTGAATTAAGATGAGTTGAGTTTAGTTAAGTTGAGGTGAGGTATGGTGAGGTGAGCTGAGCTAAGTTGAGTTGAGTTGAGCTGAGCTGAGTTGAGTTGAGGTGAGTCAAGAACTGCCTTCGCACCACTGGGGACATTCCCATACGTACTCCATCATCTTCAATAGCCAGCAAAGAGTCCCTATACTAATGGTTCCAGTCGCAATCTGATCATGTGTCCATCTGGCCTTTCCTGGGAGAACTGAGTGTCGGTCAAATCCTCTGTCAATACAATTAAGGTGTACAAATAAATTACAACATTAAATTATTATGTGCGTGTCCGGGAAAGACAGGGAGAGAGAGAGACAGAGAGGATGGGAGAGAAGGAGAGTTGCGCTTCAGAAGCTGCAGGATGGAATGAAGCAAGTCCCACAGACAGACTGGACATACAGTCTGAGCATCAACACTGAACACAGACATCTTTTCTAGTTGTCGTTGCTAGGTGAGGTGTGACGCATTCTAAACGTCATTCTTGGATGGAGTGAATCAAAAACAAGTGAAGGACAATCCAAAGGTAAGAGCAGAAAGGTATGCTCTTTATGTGTATAGGCATAACATCTCTAGTCATTCATTCTACTTCTTAGGTCGGATCATTGACATTCTGTCCCCAGAACTGATAGAATCGTCGCTAAATGCTGCAACTTGTATTCTAGTGTCACCAGATATGAGATATCACCATACTGTTAAGAGGGAAATGTTAAGTAAAGACCAGACTATGACGTCATTTGAAAATATCACGTGGAAATTAACCTAAAAAACTAGTTATTTATAATATTGATATCTACGTGTGTTGTGGCCAGATTCTATATAATGTGTGCACTAGCACAAAAGTAGGACATTACAGATAAGGTACAACGTTGTTTTACATTTGCTCATGTTTCTTCTTAAGAAATGTGTGCATTACACTGCAATAAATATATTGCATTTATAACAAATATTCGTGCCATATTCGTTGATGTTTAAATTACTGACAATAAATTTCAGTAATGATGCGAAAATGAAACTACAGACGAGTGCCGTGAAGTGGCAGTCTTGAAATGCAAAGTTTGTATAGTTAGTGTTAGGGACGCCATGTTAAGGAAACCTGTGTCTATGTTACACGAAGATGTCAGGGCATTGCGAAAGCAAGTATAGGCAGGGGTTCAGCCTAAGGTTCTATGTGTGTTGTGAACTAGAGCGTGAAAACAGGTTTTTCACTTTCACAGAAAAAGCTGCAGAAGAACGGGGGAGAACAGACGATGGGTAGTTGAAATAGCACGAAGAACTGTTACAAACCGGACAATATTGTGTCGCGAGCGTGTTTAAAGTTTAAAGACTAAAGATGTGAAGTGTAACCTCTGCTAGAAGGTCATTAGTGAAAGTCATTGAAAAAAAAATTTATAACGAAGTTAAGGAGCTGAAATAAATATAGTTTTGATGAGAACGTGTGCCTCTCCAGAAATAATAAAGTGAAGCTTACATACATACAAAGTCATGGAGAAACAAAACGCCTTGAATAAACGATATGTGCCAATTTTAGTGTGGACTAAATGTACACATTACACAATCAGTGGACTTTGGTACATGAAATATAAATCTAAGACTGTGCACTGCCCGCCGTCTGCAGGGGTTATTATTCCATGACATCTATCCCGTTAACTTCAGAAGAGAAGTAATAATTAGGGCCCATCCCAGCCTCAGATTAATAATCCTTTAACCAAATCAGCGGTACTTCGATAATTAATTTGGTATTGGTGTCCATGGAAGGTAGCTTGCCGTCTGCCATTCTACCTACCATGTCCCCTACCCCGTTTAACCTAAGGAGAGAAGTTATATTTTTAGGGTCCATCCCTGGCTCAGAATAATAATCCTTGACCGAGTCAGCCACAAATAGGATATTAATTTGAAGGTAACAGTGTGGCTATCTAATCTGTGTTTGGGCAAGCTGTCTTTATTCCTCAGCACTTGGGAAACCCTGCGGCCCTAAGCAGCAGTCGCACAGGTGCCGTAATGATAGTCGTACGTATATACTTATCGTCTTTATATTGCTGTATTTTTACATGCATGAATAGAAAACAATTTAGCGAAATGATAATTGTACGAGCGTGCCTGACAAAGACTCAATGTAGGACATGACCGCCGAATCACGTGGTCTATCACGTGGGACATTTCTGGTTCTAACCTTGTTCTTGCAAGAACAATTACAGTATATACCCCTACATTCTCTGCAAGATCGTGTTTGATGAGCTCGCATAAATCCTTTAGAAAATGTTACTATGCTCACACAAAGTGGAATATACTGAAGAATGGAAAGAGCCTCCAACAGAGTCTCACATACCAGGCACAGATGCACCCGGTAGAGCAGATGTCACTCAATCATTCAGGTGCCATCTCCACAGGGAAGGTTGACTGCAATGTCTCTCGCCCAGACTGTACATTCTGTGAGATTGATGTTCGTCCATCTCTTGATTTGATCTTCCCACTTGTATCGTTCGGTCTCCCTGCTCTAGAGGTTAACGTCTGTCTCCGTAATCCCGTATATCCACGTGAGGAATATAACCTGCGCGAGAATCGGTAGCGGTTCTCCCCGCGTTGGTAACTTAAGGGGTATGTGAGCCGGTCGCTCAGAAACTAATGGCAAACTACTGAGCGTAAACTTGCCTAGAAATCAACAATCAGCTGAAAGATGCTGATGTTGACAGCGATGTCCTGTAAAGGATATGCGAAAAGAAAAAAACACCACTTGTATCGTTAGATGTCATTAGCCTCCGACAGTTGTCATTGGAATCTGGTACTGGACTTACTTAAGCACACTTGGAGACTAACCAGAAGCTGCGGGTGTGTTTGCCATTTGTTGACAAGACGGATGGTTAGTTTCAAAGTACCAGATTGTGTAGGGGGATAGTTGTCCAGGACGTGTCGTGTCTACATCTGACACTTCTACAACTTACTTTATCCAATATTTGTTGAACAATTGTGTTGTGCCTTTCTAGAGCAGAGTTGCGATGTGTGTACCTGTCGGTCGACACATCCGACTTCTTCCTATCATTTGTTGACCGTGCTAGCTTTCCAGATTGTTTTAATTTTATGGGACATCCCACAGCCAGCCGTATTTATGATTTTAAACATAGAATCAACAAACAACATGTTGCACGATTTATTGCCTGGCATATTTCGCTGCATCTCGTCAGGTGCCTACTGCAGAGTTAGATATCTTATGAAGTGAATAAATGTAAAATACTTTAGATGAAACAATTAAAACTTAGCCACAGGTACGAGTATTGTTCAGTTGTGGAGCATCTGTTGTCCCCGTGGTAATTTCAAATTTAACACGAAATCTTTCTGTTTGCATAAAACGCTGGAACCGCCTAAGAAGGGGTGGAATACATCAATTTGAATCTCCGTACGATTCTGGATCGACGGCCATTTGAGCCTAACTGTTATTTAGTAGGGATCAGGCATTGCACTACCAGCTTCAGGTCCGCATGGCCGAATGGGTAAGAACGCGTGTTCCGGTGTGCTGATGCCGAGGTAAGCGGTTCAACCCCTACACCGGACAGCTGGACTAAAATGTTAACCTGTCGTCCTTGGCTTGGGGACGTAAATTACAAGTACCTCTGAAGTCGGAGTTGGTCCGCCTGATGGCGAGGGGCACTGTTAATAGGGAAAGCTAATCCACACGCAAAATTCGGTCCATCACTACTATAAAATAGTACGTATGGACTACGCTTGAGTACAAAGCGAGCGAGCGCAATAGAAAATGCTACCAGCTCATCATCATGTGCCATGCCGAAAGCATGAGCTGTCCTATTCCGCTTGCTCACGTGATCACCAAAATCTTGGATCGGGTCAGTGGTCTTGTCCCGATTACGTCACGTGGTCCAAGCCATCCGGGTATTTATCTCATTGCCCCCCCCCACCCCCCCCCACCCCTTTTTGGGCTCTATTTCCACACATTTTGTCTGTTAGGTTTTCCCATTTGTTTCTCCCCACATGCCCAAAAATATTGACTGTTTAATTCTAATTTCTCAAATCAGTTTACGGTTTTCATTTATTTCTTGTAGAACTGATCCATTCTTCTGTCCGTCCAAGGTATTCTTTGCGTTTTCCTGTTCCGAGAGAGTTGTACCGATTCCCTTGTTTAAGAATTCATTACGGATTCAAAGATTATGCTTAGTAAGGTGGAGAAAGGAATGTTTCGTGTGGAATGGCTATCGTCGCTTCAGATGTCACAGATTGTGAGAATTGTCTGAATATTTTGCCTTGGCCATGCGGGGGTACGGGGGAATGAACAGGTTGATAGGCTAGCAGGGAATGCACCTCTTGGTGGTAGATTACCTATGGACAAGGGGGAGGTGGTTGTGCGCTTGTGGGACCAGGTGGAGAAGGCGGAGGAACAGATTGAGAACCCATATGTGGAAAGAGTGAGATTGCAAGGGTTCTGGAAGAATCTCAAAACTGAGAGGGAAGACTAGGAGAACTTTTAATCAGATAGCAGTGGGAACGATTAGTAGTATGACTCTTCGCTGGCCGTTGAACGAGGGGACGGAGCACTATGGGAATGTCCTGAGTGCAGTGATGTCGGTTCTTAAAACTCAACTCAACTCAACCCTTGTTTAAGAATGTTCAATTGCTTGGATGTTACACTGTGGTATTTCTTTCTTCTCGGAGATGACCATAATGTATGTTTTCTTACAATTTAATTCTACTCCTAGTTGTTCATTCATGAATTCAGTAGCATGTCCTTTGCAGAACCTCACTCTCATAACAGCCTTCCGGAAAGCCTCTCGATCATAAGCAAGATGTCTCACGTCCGATACACCCATCTGGAGATCATCTGCCACATCCTGCACCCATCTTCTCTTTGGCCTTCCTCTTCCTCTCTTCCCAGGCATATACCCCTCCATTATTGTTCTCTTAAAACTTTCGTGATGTTTCAAGTGATCAAAATATTTCAAGTTGTTCACCGTGTACAATAACCACATCTACGAAATGTTACAGATCTCGTAGTCTGCAGTCATGTATTACCTGCATATATTATATTAGTGCTGGGTCTTTCGATGGCGATTAGTCTCTTATCCTCTTAAGTGTCTCGTAATATTTTGTGGTAATTTTCTTCTTAGAGATGACCATAATCTAAATTTTCTTACAATTTGATTCCTACCCTAGTTGCTCAGTGTATGCATTAGCCGCGACTACTAAATGCTGTAGAACCTGTTCATTGTATACAATCAATACTGTATTACCTGACATCTTTGATGTTATATTCCCCGAAAGCAATTCCTTTCATATCCTTTAAATTTATCATATTTTGTGGAATTTCTTTCATCTTGGCAGCGACCATGTTCTGTTTTCTTATAAATTATTCTCACTGTTGCTTACAAATTCTTTAAATTTAGCATATTTCGTGGTATTTCTTTCATCTTGGCAGCGACTGCAATCTGTTTTATTATAATTTTATTACCACTGTTACTCACAAAGACTTTAAATTTACCATATTTTGTGGTATTTCTTTCATCTTGGCAGCGACCATGTTCTGTTTTCTTATAATTTTATTCTCATTGTTACTCACGACTTTAAAAAATGTTGCATGTCCTTTACAGGACATTGCCCTATGTTGATCCTCTAAGTCATTTTAGTGAAGTAGTTTGCCATTGCTGAAGAAGTCAACGTATGAATGTATCTGACATACAGAAAAGATTATTTAAGCCGAGCCTATGTGGGGTGATGTTTTGAAGCTGCCGCATATCTCGTATTTCGTTTGTGGGCAGCGGGCAGACGGAGAGCGTGACAGTTTTGTAGAGACAGACACTAACGTGGCGGCGATCGTCTTGCAGTAGACTCCACGCTAGGTATGCCATTCGTTTCTCCCTCTTTCCTCGCCTCGGACGGCCTCTTTCTGTCGATATTTCACGACTTTAGTTACTAAACCACATTGTTAAATATGCCATGATGTAGTTTGTCGAGTTAAATGTGTAAAACCCCGCGTGCAGGCCGCCCGTGTGGCCGGAGAAAGGAAGTGTTACGTGGGCGGTGTGGGGGATGCGTGGTTGGCCTACATCCACAGCTCCATGCTGTCCTCTAGTCTTTGTTTGTCGATTCTAGTCGATGTTGTAGCTGATTGATTCATCTTTGTCGCGCTGTTTCACTACGTTTGTGTTTGAATTTTATACATAAATCGTGTATTTGTACATTATGACACTTTGGTTGGTGATATTGAACTTTGCTTTCTAACTTCCTACTGAGTTTCGTAGACGGCATGCTTCCGTTTTCTACCATAGCCTTACTGATTCTTCATTCTGCCGTGAATTGTCTTGTTTCTTTAAATTTATACATAAACGCTGAATAATACTTACAGAATGGGCAAATAAACATAATTTGTATCACTAGACAACAGAAATGTGTGAACTAGATATTTTAATAGAAGCCACATGGTTTCATCAAGGAAGCAAGTTTGGGCCAGTTTGTGTGACATGACAGATGAAAGTAATGAAATGACCCTTCAAATAAAATCCATGTTACTGAACAAGTGCATGCAAGAACAGCGCCATATGCTGCAATGAAGTTAGGACCCTGCTCGAGGTGACTGGGCACCTATCTTGTTAATAGTTTAACGGTAGGAATTTTGCCTTCATGACGCCAGGTTTTACCCCATGTGGCTAGGTTTCCCTTCACAGAGCGACCTACTGAAGCTATCTTACGTAGTCCGTAGCTCTCACTAGAACCCCCAGAAGTATCCAAAAATATTTCACCACCAGATTGCGGTGAATCAGTTTCTGTGTATAAATAACAAATCACATCAACGTATGAGATGGTCATTACTGGTCATGTAGGGACTTTTTGACTGAAAAGTTGTTAATTAGGGCAGCTGGTTGTGTCTTGCTGGAATCAGTGGTTTTAATGTGATTAGAATAGTTGTTCCTGTGTTTGCTGTTGTTAGTCCAGAAGTGTGCCAAGTGTCACATGGTAAAACTTGATGGGGGTGTGGCCAGTATATGTTAAAATTAGGTGTGGCCTGGTGGCAACATTTGATGGGGGTGTGGCCTGCAGCAGATGGTAAAACTTGATGGGGGTGTGGCCTGCAGCAGATGGTAAAACTTGATGGGGGTGTAGCCTGCAGCAGATGGTAAAACTTGATGGGGGTGTAGCCTGCAGCAGATGGTAAAACTTGATGGGGGTTTGGCCTGCAGCAGATGGTAAAACTTGATGGGGGTGTAGCCAGCATTAGATGTTAAAATTAGGTGTGGCCTGCAGCAGATGGTAAAACTTGATGGGGGTGTAGCTTGCAGCAGATGGTAAAACTTGATGGGGGTGTGGCCTGCAGCAGATGGTAAATCTTGATGGGGGTGTGGCCTGCAGCAGATGGTAAATCTTGATGGGGGTGTAGCCTGCAGCAGATGGTAAATCTTGATGGGGGTGTGGCCTGCAGCAGATGGTAAAACTTGATGGGGGTTTGGCCTGCAGCAGATGGTAAAACTTGATGGGGGTGTAGCCAGCATTAGATGTTAAAATTAGGTGTGGCCTGCAGCAGATGGTAAAACTTGATGGGGGTGTAGCTTGCAGCAGATGGTAAATCTTGATGGGGGTGTGGCCTGCAGCAGATGGTAAAACTTGATGGGGGTGTAGCCAGCATTAGATGTTAAAATTAGGTGTGGCCTGCAGCAGATGGTAAAACTTGATGGGGGTGTGGCCTGCAGCAGATGGTAAAACTTGATGGGGGTGTGGCCTGCAGCAGATGGTAAATCTTGATGGGGGTGTGGCCTGCAGCAGATGGTAAATCTTGATGGGGGTGTAGCCTGCAGCAGATGGTAAATCTTGATGGGGGTGTGGCCTGCAGCAGATGGTAAAACTTGATGGGGGTGTAGCCTGCAGCAGATGGTAAATCTTGATGGGGGTGTGGCCTGCAGCAGATGGTAAAACTTGATGGGGGTGTAGCCTGCAGCAGATGGTAAATCTTGATGGGGGTGTGGCCTGCAGCAGATGGTAAATCTTGATGGCGGTGTGGCCTGCAGCAGATGGTAAAACTTGATGGGGGTGTAGCCTGCAGCAGATGGTAAATCTTGATGGGGGTGTGGCCTGCAGCAGATGGTAAAACTTGATGGGGGTGTGGCCTGCAGCAGATGGTAAATCTTGATGGGGGTGTGGCCTGCAGCAGATGGTAAATCTTGATGGGGGTGTGGCCAGCATTAGATGTTAAAATTAGGTGTGGCCTGCAGCAGATGGTAAAACTTGATGGGGGTGTGGCCTGCAGCAGATGGTAAAACTTGATGGGGTGTGATGCTTGACTGACATGTAACCAGCATCGTGAGGTAATACTTGGTGTGGTCAGCTTGATTGAAGTACATGTCCATCTTCTTTGACAGTTATGTGAGAGAAATTGGTGGTGTCTTTAACTTTCATGTAGACATTAAGTATGTAAAACTAATCATCTATGACCGTAAATTGTTTGTTATATCATTCATGCTAATGTGTACCCACAGAAAACAAGTGCCCAGAAATCTCTCCAACTGGAGGAGACCCAAACTGCGGCTACACGACAGCAGTGTGTGAGAAGTCATGGAGAACAACAACGCTATAGCAGCCCAGGGGCCAGATGATGAGGCCAAGATTGAGAATGTCAAGCCGACGGCAGATGAAGAGCCAGTCAGCAAGGAGCGGGGCAGTCGCCCACGCAGGCAGCCCTACCGAGAGGTCCATCCAGAAGATGGTCAGTATTCTGTGTTTGTGTAAACTCTGGTAGTGTTAAGAAATTATGCGCAAAGCCTGAGTAGACTTGTAAGTCGGTGTTACCCACCATCCACTCCATGGTAGTGTGCTTTCACTCTCACTACCAGTCTATACACAAACACATGTAATTCAACGCTGTGTGCTCATGAATGTTGAGTGCTGCCTGAGTTTTACATTATTATTTTCTCCTCCAACAGCATGAACTTTATGTTGAATTATACATTCTTTCTCTTAAGCTCGTTAATTTCTTCTGGCTGCACCTTGACGACTTCTTATCCTTAAGTGGGGCTGTTAACGTCTCACAATGTTGCCTGGCCACATATGCATGTGACCTTTTGTTTATGTACCAACTTAACTATAACTGTCAGAACGCAACTATCAACAACTCAACTCTGGTAACATTTTCTACATTCTGTTCGTCTACGAACACAACACAATTCATTTATACCATTACAACTGTCTGACGAAACTAACACACACTTATAAATAATATTCTAACAATCTAGTAGCGGCACAATCTGTGGCCATCAGCTACTTGCAACCAAACCAGGTCCACACTTGACCGTGACTCAACCCCCAACTGATCTTGAAGGTGACGCTTTGTCCTTTCACTGAGCGTCCCGGGTGCTTTTCACGCTCTTGTGACCAACACTCGTGGCGGGTCACTTCGCACGGTCTTATCATACAGACCGCACTTTTTTTGTTCTGAACAGTGCCTTGACCTATGACACTATAAACCCGGTCATGGCACACACACACTCGTGAGCACGCAGCATTGAATTACGTGTGTTTGTATAGATGCCTGTAGTGAGAGCGATAGCACACTCTTGAGCGCGCAGCATTGAATTACGTGTGTTTGTATAGATGCATGTAGTGAGGACGATAACACACACTCATGAGCACGCAGCATTGAATTACATGTGTTTGTGTCTATTCTTTGGTAGCGAAAGAGCACATTTATGAGCACGCAGCATTGAATTAAAAATATTTGTGTATAGACTCTGGTAGTGAGGACGAAAGCACACATTCATGAGCACACAGCATTGAATTACATGTTTCTTCTTCTTCTTCTTCGTTCATCCGGAGTTTTTTTTTTTCGGATGTGATTGCGTTGTGCCTGTTTACAGCAGAGCTGCGTTCTTGCGCCGTTAGGCCGACACATCCGACTTCTGCGGGCATTTGTTGACCGGGTTAACCTTCCCGGGGGTTTCTTAGGACGTTTGACTCTCACTGTTATGGTGTTATCCCCCATCCCAGCTGGTCCATATAGAACAGCCAAAGATCCTGGTCAGCCCTCAAGGGAAGGCAGGGGCAGACCATGGGCATTCCCCGCCATCCAAGGAGGCTTCCATACTTGCAGAGCCGATACATAGCGCTCTGGTACTGGGCTCACCCAAGGAATCGTCACGTCCTGCACATGGCTGCTTAGCCTTACTTCCGTATATTGGGCCTTCCGTTCACCATAGGCTGTTCTTCCGGAAACCAGAAGTATGCAGTCTACAGATGACATCCACACAGTGAGCTTTCGATTCGGACTTTCCATGTAATGGATTTGCTATCCAAGCAATATTCCATTTCGTGCCACTAGGACACTTTTCCACCTTTTATGAAGCCCACACAGTGGGCTTTTGATTCAGGACTTTCCACGTAATGGATTTGCTATCCAAGCAATATTCCATTTCATGCCTCTGGGTCTTCATGCACCTTTAAATTTCAACCTGTATGTAGTTAAAGTAAGCTGCGGTCAACTTTAGCTTGTTGATAGTCTCCATAGAGCTTGTCCTCAAATGAAGCAGGTGTGGGCCAACATATCTTTCTCTGTTCTGCATACGTTGGGCAATCCTGCAGCAAATGTTTTGCTGTCATTTTTCCAGTTCTACAATTACATTCATCAGTATCTCCTATCTTTAGTTTATTGAACAAGTGGTATTTCAGCCTGTTATGTCCTGTGCGGAGTCTGAAGATTGCTACTTGTTCTCTTCGGTCGAGTTTGTAATATGCATCATCCTTCTGATGGCCTGGATGCTCTGATTCCCATTTGGTTCTATAAGTGCTTTTTATCAACCTCTTTGCCTCATTATAGGTTATGTCTATGTCAGGCTGTGGTAGTCGTCCGCCCTCTTTTGCCAGTCTGTCAGCCTCTTCGTTTCCAGGTATACTGCAATGTGATGGGATCCACTGTATTACAACTTTTTTGGATTTCTGGCATAGACCATGGAGTGCTGCTCTTAGGTCAGTTAGTTCTGTGCTGTTATTGCTCTTCAGCATTGAGACAGCTGACTTTGCATCTGTGAAGATAGCTATTTGCTTCTCTTTATTTTCCTCCATCAGGAGCATTTCTGCTGCAGTTTTCAAAGCCTCTACCTCCGCTTTGAAGTTACTTGAAAATTTTCCAGTTGCCATTGAATGTGTTTTTTTCGCTCCATTTTTTAAATTTAGGAGAATTCCTCCTCCATTCTCTATTGAATTTTTGGCTGATCCATCTGTATATGCATGGGTCCAATTCCTGCTTGGGTAATGTTCTTTTATGTAGTTTAGGGTTATTTCTCTTCTTTCAGTTTCATGCTGAGTGTTTTTTTTCTCAATACCAGGAATGTTTTCTATCATCTCAGGCAGTTGCTGCTGTCTCCAAGCTGGGAACTTGTGTGCATTGTATATGGGCTTGACTGTTGATATGTTAAGTATAGGATCTGCCCTAATCCTTCGTTTTGCAGTTTCTACAAAGTTGCTACGCTTCAGTCTTCCCTTTCCAAAACCATTAAATCTGTTGTACATAGGGTGGTCTGTCAACCTTCTAAATTTTTCTGCTTGTTGCTGGGCTCTGCTATCTCTTCTATCCTGCATTGGTTGTAAACAAGTGATCTTTTCTAGTTCATTAATAGGCGTTGTCTTCAGGCTTCCAGTTATGATTCGCATTCCTTGATTTTGGACTCTACTTATTTTGTTAAAGTTTGACTTAGCTGCTGTTGCCCAAGCTGCAATGCCATATTCCAGTACTGGCCTCACCCGTCCAGTATATAACTTCTTGAGAACTTTCTCATCTGCTCCCCATGTTGTACCAGCAAGCTTTTTCATGATTGCCATTCTCTGCCTTGCTCTTGTTCGATTTTTCTCAACCTGTGTCTTCCATGTCAGGCGACGATCAAAGGTGACTCCTAGATAGTTTGGATTTTCTTCATGGTGCAATATTTTTCCATTCAATACCAGCTTAGGTTGCTGAGTTTTATTTGAGAGGGAGAACACTGTGCATGTTGTTTTCTCCTCACTTATATTCACTAGCCATGATTTTGACCAGTCCTCTAGCGCTAATAAGGCTTGCTGTATTCTGCTGTTAGCTGTACTAATATATTCTTCAGATGTCCATATGGCTAGGTCATCTGCAAAGGAGGATGTGTGTACTCTGGCTGGAAAATTTTCTGTGATGTCATTTATATATGCTAGGAATAATGTTGGTGAAAGAACTCCTTGGGGGACACCTTGCTCCAGCAGCATCATTTTGCTTGTTTGTCCTTGTACTTTTGTCCTGGCAGTTCTATTCTCAAGGTAGTGGCTGATCCATTTATACATTTTTCCACAAACATGCATGTTTTGCAGTTTTACTTTCAGTCCTTCCTTCCATACTTTATCAAATGCTTTTTCTAAATCTATCCAGACCGCTAGTGTGTGCTTTTTCTCTTGGAAGGCATCCTCTATTTCCTGAGCTATATAGGTTATTTGATCTTCAGTGGATCTGTACTTTCTGAATCCTGCTTGGTGAGGTGTTAAGAGTTTGTTTTCTTCCAGATGCCATGTTAGCCTGCCATTGATAATGCGTTCCATTAATTTTCCTACACAGCTAAGTAGACTGATAGGTCGATAGCCATTTGGTTCTTCCAGGTCTTTTCCTTTCTTTGGGACTGGTATTAGTATAGCTTCCTCCCGGGAAGGTTAACCCGGTAAACAAATGCCCGCAGAAGTCGGATGTGTCGGCCTAACGGCGCAAGAACGCAGCTCTGCTGTAAACAGGCACAACGCAATCACATCCGAAAAAAAACTCCGGATGAACGAAGAAGAAGAAGTATAGCTTCCTTCCATGCCTGTGGGACTATTCCTCTCTTTCAGCTGTTATTTAGGACTGCTAGTAGTTTCTTCTTTGCCTTGGTGCCTAGTCCTATTAGCATTTCATTTGTGATTCCATCCTTTCCTGGTGATTTCTTCTTTTTTAGGGTATTCATTGCCTGTTCCATTTCTTCCATTGTTAGATTTGCCATCATATATTCTGCTGCTGTCTCTGTATTTCTATGATGTATCTGTTTGTCTTTGATTGCTTTCTTCTGTTCGGTTGTAATATCAATGTGGTTTGCATTTGCATAGTGTTCCATTAGTGCATTTGCAGCCTTTTTGCCTGTAAGCAAGGCATTTCCTTGTTTAATTGTTATTTGTTTGTTTCTAGATCCTTCATTGTTCATGGCTTTCACTAGTTTCCATAGTTTGTTTCCATCCCTGTCAAAATTCAGGTTTTCTGTTTTTTCCCTCCAACAATCTCTTGTTGTTTGATTTACTGTTCTTTTATATTTTGCTGAGATGGCTTTGAGAGAGATGTTCGCTTCAATTGTTTGTTCTCTCTCTGCTGTCTTCCTGGCATCTTCAACTTTGTCCTCCAAACTTTGTAGTTCTTCATTCCAGTATGGTTTGTAATTTTTCCTCGCTCCTCTTGGAATGGAATCAGTGGCTGCCTGTATTATCGCTCTGTTTAGACTTTCCACCATTTGCTTTATGTTGCCAAATCGTGTATTTATGTTTTCACAATATTTGTCTGTTAGTATGGCAAATCTGTCCCAATCTGCTCGTTTGTAATTCCAGCGGGGCAAGGGCTTTTGCTCCTGTGGAACATACTCCATATTCATTACAAGCGTGATTGGTCTGTGGTCACTACCTGCTAATTGGTCCAGCACATGGCGCTCGATTTTGTGGAGGATGTCTCCTGTGCAGAAAGCTAAGTCTGGAGTAGAAGTGGTAAGCCATCTTCTGGAGTAGAAGCTCGGTGTGTCATCCGCTTTGTTGAGTAGATGGAGATTTGAGTCTATTTCCCAGTCCTCCAATTCATCTCCTCTTTTGTCAGTATCTGGGTATCCCCATCTTTCTGAACGGCTATTAAAGTCTCCGACAATAATGCAGTTTGTGTCAGTTATTTTCATGTTTGAGAGTGTAAGGTCCTTATCTGCTGGGCTATACAGATTGTAGATTCTTATTTTCATGTCCTTTATAATTATATCAACACCTATAATTTCCGTTTGGTTGTCAGAGATCACAGATACTTCGCTGCAAGGTATTGTATTTCGTGTAAGTATTATAGCTCCTCCTTTGTGGCCTTCGCGGTCGAACCGTATTGCCTGATATCCTCTGACTGAGAATTTGCGATTGGCGTTGAGGTGTGTCTCTTGAATGCATGCCAAATCTATTCTATCTTTATGAAGACGCTGTGTTAGGGAGTCTTTCTTCTTGTAAACTCCTTCGGCATTCCACTGTAGTATGTTGAGTGTCCGGGGTATTTGTTCAATAGCTCTTAACCTACTCCTCTGTGCCTTGACTCCACAGCACAGGGGAAGGTGACCACCAGTAGTCATGGGTGGACCCCCTCGAGGCAGGGGGCCCGGCACTATCGCCGCCTGATGGGACTTCATGGGATTAGCACCATAACGATTAATTTTGATTTGTGATTACATGTGTTTGATAGTTCAGTGTTCATGTTGAGCGTCACTTCAATACATCTTGTATGTTTTATTGTGTTTTGTTGTTGCAAATTTGAAAGCATATGCATCTAATGATGTGACTTATTGGCTCTTTAAGCCCAGGAAGTCATGTGTATCCACATTCATTGTTTTTCTGTTTTCCATTATTCCATTACCCATACCCCATTCAACCTCAGTAGAGAAGTTATATTAGGGTCCATCACATCACTCAAATTAATCATCCTGTGATTGAGTCAGCCACAAATAAGGTATTACTTTGAAGGTGAGTTATCCAAAAAGGGTAGTGGTAGTTATCAAAATCTACAATGTGTTTGTTATATTGGTCTTTCGTCTTCTTTTGTTCACTTGAAATTTGTGTCTGCAATATTGTCTCTTGTATAAATTAACGTCTATTTTAGTTCAGCCAGTGGACTCTAGAGTTTTATCTTCCATTGTCTCTCTAAGCCAGAAGGTATGCCTGGGTATGTTGTAGTTTGGGCAGTCTTGAAGTATGTGATCTGCTGTCTGCAGCGCCAATCCACATGTGCACATGGCTGATTCGTCAATCTTGAATTTCATATACATGGGTGGTTGCATAATATATTGTCCTATTCTGAGGTGCACAGTAATGACTTTTTCTGGTCTGTCCATAATTTGAACTGGATCAGGACAGCATCACATAGCTTCGCACAGCATCACACAGCCCGCCTTGGCTTCCTAGGACATCTTCTGGCACCCATTTATAGACTGGGTTGACCGGGTGGCCCGGGTCAGCTGTTCAACATCCCCTCAAGGATTCAAACACACAATTAGTAGGCAAGTATGCTCACTGGTGTATTACCGCTGGTCCCAGCCTGTAGAATGACTCTGTATATTTTTCATTATTAGAGACCTTGGGTGCAGACCTGCTGTTTATATTTCTCATTATTAGAGACATTGGGTGCAGACCTGCTGTTTATATTTTTCATTATTAGAGACCTTGGGTGCAGACCTGCTGTTTATATTTCTCATTATTAGAGACCTTGGGTGCGGACCTGCTGTTTATATTTCTCATTAGAGACCTTGGGTGCGGACCTGCTGTTTATATTTCTCATTATTAGAGACCTTGGGTGCAGACCTGCTGTTTATATTTCTCATTAGAGACCTTGGGTGCGGACCTGCTGTTTATACTTCTCATTATTAGAGACCTTGGGTGTGGACCTGCTGTTTATATTTCTCATTAGAGACCTTGGGTGCGGACCTGCTGTTTATATTTCTCATTAGAGAGAGACCTTGGGTGCGGACCTGCTGTTTATATTTCTCATTAGAGACCTTGGGTGTGGACCTGCTGTTTATATTTCTCATTATTAGAGACCTTGGGTGCAGACCTGCTGTTTATATTTCTCATTATTAGAGACCTTGGGTGCAGACCTGCTGTTTATATTTCTCATTATTAGAGACCTTGGGTGCGGACCTGCTGTTTATATTTCTCATTAGAGACCTTGGGTGCGGACCTGCTGTGTATATTTCTCATTATTAGAGACCTTGGGTGTGGACCTGCTGTTTATATTTCTCATTATTAGAGACCTTGGGTGCGGACCTGCTGTGTATATTTCTCATTATTAGAGACCTTGGGTGCAGACCTGCTGTTTATATTTCTCATTATTAGAGACCTTGGGTGCGGACCTGCTGTTTATATTTCTCATTATTAGAGACCTTGGGTGCGGACCTGCTGTTTATATTTCTCATTAGAGACCTTGGGTGCAGACCTGCTGTTTATATTTCTCATTATTAGAGACCTTGGGTGCAGACCTGCTGTTTATATTTCTCATTATTAGAGACCTTGGGTGCAGACCTGCTGTTTATATTTCTCATTAGAGACCTTGGGTGCGGACCTGCTGTTTATATTTCTCATTAGAGACCTTGGGTGCGGACCTGCTGTTTATATTTCTCATTAGAGACCTTGGGTGCTGATTTTCTAAACCAGGTCCTGCCACTTTAAAAAAACTATGTTTAACAAATTGAAAATGCATGTCCTCAATTATGTTCGTTTGTTTTTCACCCAGAAACTGGAAAATGGGCCATCAGACGTAAGATTTGGGACTATCTTGAGGACAATAATCTGGTGAATGCACCCAGGCCGTGTCACTATCGCATACCAAATTTTGAGGTTAGTGTCATGTTTGTCCAACCCAACCTGATGGCAACTTGTGTGCTCGGAGATGTGTGCCTGACAAACCTTCAGTGTGTTTGTGTGTTGTTGCTTTTGTATATGTCAGGAAAACCCCAAACTAGCGGAGGTAACTAACCTACTGCAACTTACCAGCAGAGGTAACAGTAATTTACCTTTTTCCCACCGGCACATGTTATCTACACTTATAGGGCAGCAGTAGAATAAACACATCATTCAGTAGCCAGCCCTTTTTTTCTCAGAAGTTGGCATGTTAATTTTTGCAATTGTGGCCTAAAAATGATTAAAAACTCTGGCATCATGGTGACCAGGCTCCTGAATGTGTATGCAGGAATCAAGAAACCCACAGGAACATTATTAATTGGACTGTCTAAAAACCATTTGTCCTGTAAAGATGGTTGTATTTGTGTTTAAAATAAGCACGCATGCTTCCACTGGGCATCTTTAGGTCTCGTAGACCCAGACATGTGTTACTTTAACTAATTCACTACGTAATTATTTTACACTTTGCCAGGAATGACTACCAGCCCACATATGGCTGGCTGTATGTTTCATATATTGCTGCTTCTACAGACAGAAGTATACTTTAATGCCAAGCCTACTTCTAGAGGCACACAAAATACCTCTATAACCATGCCTACTTCTTTAGGCTGAAAAATTAACCTCTAAGCCATGCCTACTTCTAGAAGCAAAAAAATTAACCTCTAAGCCATGCCTACTTCTAGAAGCAAAAAAATTAATCTCTAACCCCTGCCTACTTCTATAGGCAGAAAAATTAACCTCTAACCCATGCCTACTTCTAGAAGCAAATAAATTAACCTCTAAGCCATGCCTACTTCTAGAAGCAAAAAGATTAATCTCTAACCCCTGCCTACTTCTATAGGCAGAAAAATTAACCTCTAACCCATGCCTACTTCTAGAAGCAAATAAATTAACCTCTAAGCCATGCCTACTTCTAGAAGCAAAAAGATTAATCTCTAACCCCTGCCTACTTCTAGAGGCAGAAAAATTAACCCCTAAGCCATGCCTACTTCTAGAGGCAGAAAAATTAACCTCTAACTCTAACTCATGCCTTGTTCTATAAGGGTCATTCATTTGAAACCCGTTGCAATGGCTTGATTACAAAAGCATGAAAGAAACATTAACAGGTGTGGTAGAATTAAACAAAGCATTCATTTTGAATGAATTATGCACCATGGATTGGTCAGAAGTCGCCGTAGGCATCCAGGCAAGCATCCCATTGCTTAGGTAGGGTAGGCGGTGAATGCCGTCCACAAAAAAGGATTGTGATTGCTCACTGAACCATGGTGGTTGGTCAACATCCGTGGTACCCACTATGAACACACCTTCCAATATTGCAGTTTCTTATGAACGACCTTTTGAGTTGTCCCAATTGACACATCTAATTCTTTCGCTAGCGAACGTATGCTTCGACAACGGTTCATCTGTACTGCTGCATCAATTTTTACGATGGTTTTTTCAGTTGTAACAATATGCGCTTGACCTGGCCGTCAAAGATCTGTCATGAACTGACGTCCTTTCCGAAACATTCATGCCCAGTCTGTCACTGTTGTCTTCAACACACATTTGTTACCGTACGCTGCCTGCATTCTTCGATGAATGTCTACTGGTCAACTTCAAATGAAAGAAACTGATTCACCGCTCTTTGAGCTTCTTTAGATGGATTTTGGATCAACCCGGCCATTTCCTCAACGGTCAGAAACAACCTATGCATCATGGGACGATAAGCACTTGCTCTTTTATTCATTGGTCAGTACTTATCACATGACTAGATCATGTTCAGCGTACGCAATTACGTGTGGTGCGGCGCGAACGGATTTCAAATGAACGCTCCTAATAGAGGCTAAAAAATTAACCTCTAACCCATGCCTACTTCTAGAGGCAAAAAAAAATAACGTATAAGCCATGCCTACTTCTAGAGGCAAAAAATTAACCTATAAGCCATGCCTACTTCTAGAGGCAAAAAATTAACCTATAAGCCATGCCTACTTCTAGAGGCAAAAAAATAAACCTATAAGCCATGCCTACTTCTAGAGGCCAAAAAATAAACCTATAAGCCATGCCTACTTCTAGAGGCAAAAAAATTAACCTATAAGCCATGCCTACTTCTAGAGGCATAAACTTCATAGTTCCAGTGACAATACCTAAGGGTTTACACGCACGCACACATGTGCATTACACCCAAGAAGGAACGAACGAAATCTTTATTTTCAAAGGGTTAAGAATTTGGCACGCAGGCCCATCTGACATTCTGCCCTTCTTCTCTATTTCCTCTCATAATTCTTTTATTCAACATCACTTATGAAGCAAATTTTTGACAAGAAGAACAATAAGCATTAAAATGCATAAAAAATGATCAATAATACATGACTCATTGAGGCTATGTCTAACATGGGCATTATAAATACCCAAGGAAGGTGTAACGTGCCATACACATGGGAATGTTTTTTGGCTAGTTGTCGTTTGAGATAATTTACCATTATTATTGTCTTTTCCAAAGAACCGAATGACAGGGACCAAAAATGAACCTTGGCCTTAGGCTTAACCTCTAAGCCACAAAGACCCCCTGATTAAACAGCCAGTGGTGGAAGAGGCGTGTCTTGTCTGTTGTGCAAGTTTCAGCTGTCACAACAATAGATGAAACCCCCCGTGCCTTACTGGATGTGTTTAAGCTGGGTCCAACGTCAGCCCCCCACATTGTAACCCCTGATCAGCTGTTTACGATGTAGGGTATGCTGTACGAGTGTTTCGTCAGCATATACCCTGTGAGCACAGTATGAGGTAGGGGCCCTCCCCAGCAGCTTGTTCTTATAGCAGAAATCTGTGGTGCATGTGATTGGGTGGAACAGCTGCAAACACAAATCCATTTACGATTGAACTCGGGCTGGCAGGGAGGCTGGTCGCTGTCCTATGACATGTCCATGTTGGTGGATGTGGAATGTTAGCATGTTACGATGTATGACCGTCAGTGTCTGCCAGGTGTACTGTGTTGATGCCATGTATGTTTTATTTCATATCCAGAATGCTGCCGCCGCCAATGACAAGCTGGCCACTCTAGAAGTCTTCAAGCAGGCCAGGACTGTGAAGGTCAACCCTGACAAACCACAGGAGCAAGCCAGGTTTCTGGTGTTGGAGGTATGCCTGTTCGTGCCTGGTGTGTGGGGGTATTTCATGACTGGAGACTTCTCTCTTGAACTTGTCTAATGTTGGAGGTATGTCTGGTGTGTGGGAATATTCCATGACTGGAGACTTCTCTCTTGAACTTGTCTAATGTTGGAGGTATGTCTGGTGTGTGGGGGTATTCCATGACTGGAGACTTCTCTCTTGAACTTGTCTAATGTTGGAGGTATGTCTGGTGTGTGGGAATATTCCATGACTGGAGACTTCTCTCTTGAACTTGTCTAATGTTGGAGGTATGTCTGGTGTGTGGGGGTATTCCATGACTGGAGACTTCTCTCTTGAACTTGTCTAATGTTGGAGGTATGTCTGGTGTGTGGGAATATTCCATGACTGGAGACTTCTCTCTTGAACTTGTCTGGTGTTGGAGGTATGTCTGGTGTGTGGGGATATTCCATGACTGGAGACTTCTCTCTTGAACTTGTCTGGTGTTGGAGGTATGTCTGGTGTGTGGGAATATTCCATGACTAGAGACTTCTCTCTTGAACTTGTCTAATGTTGGAGGTATGTCTGGTGTGTGGGGGTATTCCATGACTGGAGACTTCTCTCTTGAACTTGTCTAATGTTGGAGGTATGTCTGGTGTGTGGGAATATTCCATGACTGGAGACTTCTCTCTTGAGCTTGTCTGGTGTTGGAGGTATGCGTGTGGTTCTTGCCTTGTGTGTGGGGATATTCCATGACTGGAGACTTCTCTCTTGAACTTGTCTAATGTTGGAGGTATGTCTGGTGTGTGGGGATTATTCCATGACTGGAGACTTCTCTCTTGAACTTGTCTGGTGTTGGAGGTATGTCTGGTGTGTGGGAATATTCCATGACTGGAGACTTCTCTCTTGAACTTGTCTAATGTTGGAGGTATGTCTGGTGTGTGGGGGTATTCCATGACTGGAGACTTCTCTCTTGAACTTGTCTAATGTTGGAGGTATGTCTGGTGTGTGGGAATATTCCATGACTGGAGACTTCTCTCTTGAACTTGTCTGGTGTTGGAGGTATGTCTGGTGTGTGGGGATATTCCATGACTGGAGACTTCTCTCTTGAGCTTGTCTGGTGTTGGAGGTATGCGTGTGGTTCTTGCCTTGTGTGTGGGGATATTCCATGACTGGAGACTTCTCTCTTGAACTTGTCTGGTGTTGGAGATATGTCTGGTGTGTGGGGGTATTCCATGACTGGAGACTTCTCTCTTGAACTTGTCTGGTGTTGGAGGTATGTCTGGTGTGTGGGGATATTCCATGACTGGAGACTTCTCTCTTGAACTTGTCTAATGTTGGAGGTATGTCTGGTGTGTGGGGATATTACATGACTGGAGACTTCTCTCTTGAACTTGTCTAATGTTGGAGGTATGTCTGGTGTGTGTTGATATTCCATGATTGGAGACTTCTCTCTTGAACTTGTCTACTGTTGGAGGTATGTCTGGTGTGTGGGGGTATTCCATGACTGGAGACTTCTCTCTTGAACTTGTCTAATGTTGGAGGTGTGTGTGGGGGTATTCCATGACTGGAGACTTCTCTCTTGAACTTGTCTAATGTTGTTGGAGGTATGTCTAGTGTGTGAGGGTATTCCATGACTGGAGACCTGGTGTGTGGAGATATTCCATAACTGGAGACTTCTCTCTTGAACTTGTCTGGTGTTGGAGGTATGCATGTGGTTCTTGCCTTGTGTGTGGGGATATTCCATGACTGGAGACTTCTCTCTTGAACTTGTCTACTGTTGGAGGTATGTCTGGTGTGTGGGGGTATTCCATGACTGGAGACTTCTCTCTTGAACTTATCTAATGTTGGAGGTATGTCTGGTGTGTGGGGATATTCCATGACTGGAGACTTCTCTCTTGAACTTATCTAATGTTGGAGGTATGTCTGGTGTGTGGGGGTATTCCATGACTGGAGACTTCTCTCTTGAACTTATCTAATGTTGGAGGTATGTCTGGTGTGTGGGGATATTCCATGACTGGAGACTTCTCTCTTGAACTTATCTAATGTTGGAGGTATGTCTGGTGTGTGGGGATATTCCATGACTGGAGGACTTCTCAATTGAACTGATTTACCAAGCTGATTATGTTGACTTTGCATCATACACGTGGGAGTCTCGAGGAGGAAGTGGTTATATTGCGTGCCTCGTGTTCCGAAGGTTATGAATTCGATTCTTACCTACGACTTTCATTTCACAAGTGCAGTTTTTTCATAGACTTCTGGGAGTTGTCGCTGAAGCTTTGGAGTTCATACTTTGTATGACGCTTTCGGCAGGTGCCCTGCAGAAAGAGACCGAGCCATATGGGATCAAACCATACATTGAAGTCAACCCTCTTAACTTTCAGACCCAGTTTTTGTGGGTAGCATAAAACACTTAACTTGCCCTAGTCCAGACCTGTTAGAATTTTCATGAACAGATGTACTCAAACTCAGCCCAGTACCAAAAATCTGTCTGTATGGGGACCTGTGCAGAGCTTTTATTGCCCTCTCTATGCTCAGGCACCAACCAGCACGATCTGTAAGATTGGTTGTGAGACTTCACATCTGTAGAGGCATGTTTGATGTAACTGTGCCGTGCTACAGCAGGGGTATAGTGGCTGGGATGACACCTATGTTAGTGTCTCCTCCAACTGTGCCTGGCTACAGCAGGGGTATAGTGGCTGGGATGACACCTATGTTAGTGTCTCCTCCAACTGTGCCTGGCTACAGCAGGGGTATAGTGGCTGGGATGACACCTATGTTAGTGTCTCCTCCAACTGTGCCTGGCTACAGCAGGGGTATAGTGGCTGGGATGACACCTATGTTAGTGTCTCCTCCAACTGTGCCGTGCTACAGCAGGGGTATAGTGGCTGGGATGACACCTATGTTAGTGTCTCCTCCACAGGATTCAGGTATTTCACTGTCAACACTCCAACCCCATGTCCACAGGGATATAGAGAGAGACAGCGCTGGCCTGGCTGACACCAAACCAATCATCATTGCTTCCCTTCGGAGGTCACGGTAGCAAGCATCACCTGGATCTTTTCTCATGTCGGTGTGCTGGGGAATGAACAGGCGGACAGATTGACTGGCTCGACAAAACTTGGTGGAGTATTGATGCATGACAAGGCAGACGTGGTTGCAGCCTTGTGGGAGCACGTGTACACCTCGGAGGAGCAAATGGATCACCATAGTCTGGTAAGAATGAGACAGCAAGGTGTGATGAGGGGATTTAGCCGACGATCGACGCTCAGAGGAAAGGCGAGACGGACTTATAATCAGATTGCTACTGGAACTATTAGTGTTGGAACTCTTCGCTGGCTGCTGAGGATGGGGACGGAGCGCTTATGGAAATGTTCCGAATGCTGTGATGTCGGTTCCTAAATCAATCAATCATCATTGGTGACATCAGAATGTGCCATGTTCAGCGTACCCGGTCTTGGTCTACCATCTTGCTTGTGCCATCACGACCTGAATCTTGTGTGAATGTGTGTCCTCATGCTATGTGGCCAAGCCAGGTATTTATCTCTGTGTCCTCTTGGTCTTTTTCCATCTAGTTTGCCAGTTGACACAAAGTTTTTAAGTTCTCATAGCATGCCAAAAACATTTTGACTGTCTGCTTCTCTCTCTCTAATCAGTTAAGTTTTCATGGACTGCCTCATTTGTTTTTTTTTTGGGTATTTGTTGAATTTTTCTCAGAAGTGACGTGAGGGTTTT
>JACEFZ010000283.1:0-143630 GCA_014155875.1 Cepaea nemoralis | reverse complement strand
CACAGGCTCTCAGTTTTGACAGGCAATAATGGAGTAACTCATGGGAAATGTGAACAGGTCATAGTCGGTTGAATGTTAATGTGTATGAAGAAAATATTAATCATCCCTAACTGATAGCTGCTGATCTTCCAACTAGAATATAATGAAGCTGAAACCTTTGCTTCCAGGAGTTGAACGGTCTCAGGATTGCCATTGACAGTTTTACAATATATCCTTCTCTTCAGTTTGCTGGTATTTCTTCAGTCTCCCAGACTGTGCTAAATAATCTGTATAGTAATTCAGCTGGATCAAGTCAACAGACTGCTGGACACAATATATGATACTGGAGACATGCCTCATGAATTATGCAATTCTATATTTATTGCAATCCCGAAGAAATCATGAGCCTTGGAATGTGATCTACATCGAACATTTAGTATAATGAGTCACATCACGAAGAGTTTGCTAAGCATTATCATGCAAAGACTTAAGATGTAAATACAACCTGAACTAGGAGAAGAATAATGCAGGTTTGTAGGAGGCTAGGGTGCAGTAAATACTGCTTATATGCTGAGAATAGTAATTGAATGTTCTATAGAAGTAAACAAAGATCTAAATCTTTGCCTTATTGACTATACAAAGGCTTTCGACAGAGTAAGATATTTCAACATGATAAGGATGCTTGAAGATCTACAAATTGATGGAAAAGACCTTGCACTTGTAAAAACATATATTGGAAACAACAAGCTGCCATAAGAATTGATAATGAAGTAGTTCATTATCAGCTTATTAAGAGAGGGGTGAGAAAGGAATGTGTAATGTCTTCAGATATTTTGTCCCTGTACGGTGAACATATTTTCAGAAATATTGAAGTTAAAAAAAAAAACGAATTATCATTGGGTGAAGAAACATCAATTATATTAGATATGCAGATGATACAGTATTTACTGCAGACAATGAGCAGGATCTGCAACATTTAGTAGATGCGTTTGTTGCACACAGTGAATAACTAGGGTTAGTATTAAATTGTAAGAAGACACAGATTATGGTCGTCACTAGGACAAAAGAAATACCACAATGTAATATACTAGTAAATGGGAATATTCTTAAACAGGTGAATCTGTACAATAATCTTGCATCAGTCTGAAGGAAAACACACACACACACACACACACACACACACACACACACACACACACACACACACACACACACACATCGGCCATGAGATGAGAAGAGAGGCATTGGAGAACATCGTGACAACTGGAAAGATCGAGAGGAAGAAAGGCAGAGGCAGACCAAGAGAAATGATGCTGGATGGATTGAGATGGTGGCATGGAGGAATATCACCAACAGAGTTGATCCAGAACACCAGACCGAGAATATGGAGAGCCATGAACGCTTACGCCAGCTGGCAGGGCACTTGATGATGCTGTTGATATGCATTCACAATACAGATGTCACTGTCTGTCTATATTACCTAGGATAGACTTATATAAAACAAGCTTAGCATACTCTGCCGCTCAGTTGTGGAACAATCTTCCACAAGAAATCAAAGACACCACCAATCATGATACCTGTTTGAACACTACCTTAGTACAGACTACATGCCCCCATAACAAATAACACAAAAAAGACAATAATGGTAACTTATCTCAAACGACAACTAGCCAAAAAACATTCCCTTATGTATGGCACGTTACACCCTCCTTAGGTATTTATAATGCCCATGTTAAACACTGCCTCAGTGAGTCATTTGTTATTGATTATTTTTCATGCGTTTTAATGTTCTTTTGTTGTCAAAAGTTGCTTCATAAGTGATGTTGAATGAAAGAATGTATGAGAGGAAATAGAGAAGAAGGGCAGAATGTCAGACGGGCCTGCGTGCCCAATTCTTAACCCTTTGAAAATAAAGACTTATTATTATTATTATTATTATATTCACAATAAAGATGTCATATCTGTCTATACGGCAACCGTCTGTAGTCGGCGCTGTTATGGCACCCTGCCACGCCCACTTCACACCTGACCTGATGTTGTCCTTGTGGATGTGAGTCGCCGTGGCCAAGAGGTTGCACCGCCTGCGTTCGATCCGAAAGTTATGAGTTCAATTCCGGGTTACGACATGCGGTTCATGAGTGCAGTTCTCTCGGAAGATTTCTGGGGGGTCGTCGCTGGAACTACGCAGTTCGTGCTTTGTGCGACACTTTCGGCGGAAAGAGACCAAGCCACATGGGATAACACCCGGTGCAATGAAGTCGATCTTCTGGTCTTCTCTACCATTTTCCCCTAACGGATATGAAAGCGACCTGGTGTCGCTAAAACCGAAACAGAATGTATCAACAGTTGAGCATTTCATTTCTGCCTAACCAGGATATCACAGGTATCGCAGGTAATACAGATATCCTTGTTTAAAACGAAACCACATGTCACCACGTCATCAGTACTCGCTGTCCAGCATTGATTTTAGTACAGAAAGAATCAACATCACGTGCCAGGCCAGCTGGCGTAGGCGTCCACGTCTGTCCACGGATTACATTATTTGGTGTTGTGAACGAGTGAATAAACTCTGGTTAAGGCATTCTTCTGTGCCACAGTAACCGTCTTCCCAGCGCCGTTTTTCTCCGTCTGCCTCTTTTCCCACTGATCTTCCAGTCGTCACGTTTTCAAGGGTCTTTCTTCTCATTATGTGACCACATAATGCCTCTTGTCTCTTCCTCAAAGTTGTATATTGTTTGTCTCTTCCTGAAAGTTGTATATTGTCTCTTCCTCAAAGTTGTATACTGTTTGTCTGTTACTTAAAGTTGTAATAGTTTCATGAGCCTCTTCCACTTGTTATTTTCCATTGTTAGTTTCTCAGGCAGTTAAAGTTGTTGGCAACATCTGTCTCAGGAACCACATCTGTCTCAGAAATGACATCTGTCTCAGGAACCACATCACACAGACAGACCACACACAACAGCGGAGTTTCTGCTTGTCGGGATATTTCTGAAGTCACGACGTAGTTCGTTCTAGTAACATCTAACGGTTGTTGCTTATAAAGATCTAGATTCGGTTTGTAATTACTTAGTTTAACAATAATAATAACGTGTATAAATGGGTGATACCTACATCTTTCTCTGCTTCTGTTTTCCCACGATCCATTGTGAAGACAAAATGAACAACAATCGCGTGGATAAATGTCTCCTACAAATGGCCTCACAAATGCTCCAACACAAAATGACAGCGTCGGTCAGGTGATACTGTGTTGAAAATCAAACGCTTGACGCACTCGAGAATGGGCAGAACTGAAAACGAAACAAGTGTTCGTTATAAGGACTTCAATTCCCAGAACTAGGGGACATCACTCCAAGAAATCTTTTAAAGGGGATATAATTGCTATTAGAAGTCACGCATTGATAGTATTAGTTGTTTCCCTTAAACATATTTCCACTGAAATAATAATTCTCTCCACCCCCTCCTCCTCCTCCTTCTCTTCCTGCTTCTCCTCCTCCTCTTCCTGCTCCTGCTCCTCTTCTTTTTCTCCTCCTCCTTCTCCTCCTCCTCCTCCTCCTCCTCCATCTTCTTCTTCTTCTTCTTCTTCTTCTTCTTCTTCTTCTTCTTCTTCTTCTTCTTCTTCTTCTTCTTCTTCTTCTTCTTCTTCTTCTTCTTCTTCTTCTTCTTCTTCATCATGGTCTTAGTTTAGTTTAGTTTAGTCGAGGATCAACATCACGGCACGCGGGTGTAACCCATAAGTCCTCCGTTCTACCCCTAACTCAAGCCTGAGTCCGGAGAATCTCAGCTCAGTGCACGACCTCTGTAGCACCGGCGAGGATCCTGCCTGAAATCTTCGTGGTCATAATTACCCTCCAATCCTCTGGTAAATTTGATATTGTGATGAAGTTGGTCGACTTCCCTCTTCAACACTGCCAGGTACTAAAAGCAGTAATGATAGATGCAGTCGGTGATGCTGATATTGTGTTTTGTTGTTGCCCAAACACCTTTCTCTGCCTGTCTCTGCCTCTCTTGTCCGGTAGTTTCCCAATATCAGTCTAGTTTCTCTAGTCTACCTCTTTAGTACACTTGCCTTATAATTTCATTTCTCTTGATGTCAAGGTGTTAGATACCACTAGGACAGACTAGGGACAGAAGAGGGGCAAGGACTGAGAGGACAGAGAGACAGGACCTCTATAAAGATATAGACAGAGTATGGACAGCACCCAAGCTAGGACTTAAGAACAGTTATAAGACTAGACTCGGGTGGGGACACTAACGTGTCATGTTTAGGACAATAGAGGGACCAACCCCGAGAATAGGGGATGGGTACATTAGGTCACGGGGAATACCGTGACGACGTAAACAGTAATAGAAATTTAGGGTTAACCAGTACTAAGACGACAGTACTACGTGACAAATACAACAGCACGCAGAGTTGCTGACCGCACGAGGGATTTTGACCTCGTAGGCAAGCGACGAACTGAGTTGGGGCAGACAGCGACCAGACGCCTTCCCGACAGGACATAGTGTTTTTCTGAAGCCATTATCTAATGTTCTGAACGCATGTGATATTAGAGAGAGAGAGAGAGAGAGAGAGAGAGAGAGAGAGAGAGAGAGAGAGAGAGAGAGAGAGAGAGAGAGAGAGAGAGAGAGAGAGAGAGAGAGAGAGAGAGAGAGAGAGAGAGTGATCATGTTTAATGATATATATACTGTGTGACGAGTGGCGACCGTTGTATTGATTTGACAGGCAGATAACGCCTTGTCGTAAATGTATGATTGTCAGGCTTGCCTGAAATAAAATCCGTGTATACCATCTGTACAAGCGAAGTTATATTTGAGGTATAGATGAAGTCGCGAGAATGCCTGTGTGGGTAACGCAAGACTGTGACACTTGATCTTATCCTAGAAGTCGCGAGAATGCCTGTGTGGGTCACGTAAGACTGTGACACTTGATCTTATCCTAGAAGTCGCGAGAATGCCTGTGTGGGTCACGTAAGACTGTGACACTTGATCTTATCCTAGAAGTCGCGAGAATGCCTGTGTGGGTCAAGCAAGACTCTGACACTTGATCTTATCCTATCTTGGTGAATCCTATTATCACGGGTACCTTGGATGGAATCTGTCTAGAGCAGTGGTTCTCAATCTCTTTTAGCCCATGCACCCTTTCACCATATGTTCATAACGTCACCCTCCCCCCTTTCGTATTTCCTCCCTATAAATTCGCCCCTTACACAGTATACGTAAAAATAGAAACAAAATTTAATAACACACTAGAACAAGTCTAGAAGTCTACATATCACGTGATTTGCGGGTCTACTTAAGTTATAAAACGAATTTCAGAAAGGCAAGAAGTACAGAACTGTAAAGTATGAAGGCAAAAACAATATCAAGTAATCGATTCTTTTATTAAAGCGATCTTGAATAATCTTAATTCCCCCGTGGAAACCCTAAAATTCCCCCCTGGGCGGAATCCCCACCGGTTGAGAACACCGGGCTAGACGAAGCAAACTTGACACAGATGTATGCCGAAGTTGGACACACTGACCTGTGGGATGCATGACCCCTCCAACCAGGACCGAAGTGGGACACACTGACCTGTGGGATGCATGACCCCTCCAACCAGGACCGAAGTGGGACACACTGACCTGTGGGATGCCTGACCCCTCCAACCAGGACCGAAGAAGAGGAAGAAGTAACACACGCAGCACTGTATAGCTCAGTGTCTATCGGAAACAGATGTCTGTGTTCTACTCGGTCAGGGACCTTCTCAGCCACACATGTCTGTGTTCTACCCGGTCAGGGACCTTCTCAGCCACACATGTATGTAACAGCCAATCACACATCATGGGAACGGACAACCAACCAGACATCTCGGGAACAGTCAATCACACATCATGGGAACGAACAACCAACCAGACATCTCGGGAACAGTCAATCACACATCATGGGAACGAACAACCAACCAGACATCTCGGGAACAGTCAATCACACATCATGGGAACGAACAACCAACCAGACATCTCGGGAACAGTCAGTCACACATCGTGGGAACGAACAACTAACCAGACATCATGGGAACCACAAACCAGACATCACGGTAACAACAAACCAGACATTACGACAACAACAAACCAAACATCACGGTAAGAACAAACCAGACATCACGGTAACAGCAAACCAGACATCACGGGAACAGCAAACGAGACATCATGGGAACCACAAACAGACATCAGGGGAACGAACAACCAACCACACATTACGCGAACGAACAATCAACCACACATCATGGGACTAACAAACCAGACATCATGGGAACGAACAACCAACCACACATTACGCGAACGAACAACCAACCACACATCATGGAACCAACAAACCAGACATCAGGGGAACGAACAACCAACCACACATTACGCGAACGAACAACCAACCAGACATCACGGGAACAACAAACCAGACATCAGAGGAAAGAACAACCAATCGCACAACACAGGAACAGTCAATAACACATCACGGGAACGAACAGACAGACAGACAGACAGACAGATAGACAGAAAAACAGACATACAGACAGACAGACAGACAGACATCCATCCATCCATCCATCCATCCATCCATCCATCCATCCATCCATCCATCCATCCATCCATCCATCCATCCATACATACATACATACATGTACATACATACATACATACATACCTACCTACCTACCTACCTACCTACCTACCTACCTACCTGCCTACCTACCTACCTACCTACCTACCTACATACATACATACATACATACATACATACATTACATACATTACATACATACATACATACATACATACATACATACATACATAAATACATACATACATACATACATACATTACATACATACATACATACATACATACATACATACATACATTACATACATTACATACATTACATACATACATACATACATACATACATACATACATACATACATACATACATACATACATACATTACATACATACATACATACATACATACATACATACATACATTACATACATTACATACATTACATACATACATACATACATACATTACATACATACATACATACATACATACATACATACATACATACATTACATACATACATACATTACATACATACATACATACATACATTACATACATACATACATACATACATACATACATTACATACATACATACATACATACATTACATACATACATACATACATACATACATACATACATACATTACATACATTACATACATACATAACATACATACATACATACATACATACATACATTACATACATACATACATACATACATTACATACATACATACATACATTACATACATACATACATACATACATACATACATACATACATACATACATACATACATACATACATACATACATACATTACATACATACATACATACATACATACATACATTACATACATTACATACATACATACATACATACATACATACATACATACATACATACATACATACATTACATACATTACATACATTACATACATACATACATACATACATACATTACATACATTACATACATACATACATACATACATACATACATACATCACATACATTACATACATTACATACATACATACATACATGCATTGGCACCTTGCCGTCTTGACAGACGATAGTTTGTGCTTTAAAAAGGCATAATAACTTTTAACTATGGCGGTAGCGAGTGTGACTGATAAGGCCAATTTGCGCTGTAAATGTCCGTTCACAGTGGGTGCATGTGAACACGTGGTCATTTCCACCATCATGCACCATCTTACGTCTCAAACGCTTGGTGTGTGACTTTTCTGCAATAATTTTCTCCTTTGACTTTATTCCATTTCTGATATTTGCCCTCCATGTAACACGTTCAGCGGCGACTTGCTCCCAATGTGCATTATCAATGCCTGTATCAATCATGTCCCGCTTACACACATCTTTGTATCGTAGTAGAGGCCGACCCTGAGATCTCTTACCCATCTGTAATTCACCAAAAAATATATCCTTTGGTATTCTACCATCATCCATCCTCCTAAGATGTCCTATCCATCTAAGTCTACGAAGACTGAGCATGGAATAAACTGTCACACAACCTGATCTTTCCAATACTTCAGTATTTGTGATTTTGTCTTGCCACTTAATACCAAGAATTCTTCGCAGACACCGCATATGAAAGCTGTTTAAGTTGTTCTCTTGGTGTGAGTAAGTTGTCCAGGTTTCACTGCCATAGAGAAGAGTACTAAGGACACAGGCTTGATAGACAAGGACTTTTGTTTTGGCAGTAAGCTTCCTGTTCTCCCAGACTCTTTTTCTTAACCTGTTCATTGTTGTTGCTGCCTTACCAATCCGGATGTTGATTTCCTGATCTAGGGATAATTTGCTATTTACCACTGATCCTAGATATGTAAAATGGTCTACTATCTCTAGTTCGGCGTCATCAATAAAGATTGATGGTACCCCATGTGCACCTTGTGACATAATCTGTGTCTTCTTTTTGCTAATTGTTAAACCAAATTCAGAACAAGCATTGGAGAATGCAGATAGTAGACATTGCAATTCTTCCTCAGAGTGGGTCGTAACTGCAGCATCATCTGCAAAAAGCAACTCTCTGATCAGTACCCTCCTAATTTTGGTCTTAGCCTTCAATCTCTGAGCATTGTAGAGGCCGCCATCTGAGCGTGAGTGAATGTATATACCACCATCCTGATCACGAAATGCATATTTCAGTAGAAGTGAAAAGTATATTCCAAAGAGGGTGGGAGCTAGTACACAACCTTGCTTAACTCCACTCTTGATTTCAAATTCTTCAGAAGTTGCACCATCAAACTTGATTATACCCTTCATGCCTGTGTGGAACGATTCCACAATGGACAGAAGAGTTGGTGGGCAGCCAATCTTCTTTAGTGCCTTGAACAGACCCTCACGACTGACCAAATCAAATGCCTTTGTGAGGTCGATGAAGGCAATAAACAGTGGTTGATTCTGTTCACGGCATTTTTCTTGCATTTGTCGCAATGAGAATATCATATCAGTGGTAGACCGGTTCTGTCGAAAGCCACACTGTGATTCGGGGTAGACTTGATCTCCTAGGACTTGAAGTCTGCGCAGAACAATTCTGGCAAATACTTTTCCAACAATACACAGAAGTGAGATACCCCTATAGTTGTTGCAGTCGCTCCGATCGCCCTTGTTCTTGTACAGTGTTATGATGCTTGAATCTTTGAAATCCTGTGGGACTTGTCCTTCACGCCAGCATAGCTCTATTAGCTGGTGGATCTGTATAGTGAGTGTGTCTTGCCCACTCCTGATAACCTCTATTGGAATCCCATCCTTACCTGGAGCCTTGCCAGATGCAAGTTCATTTATAGCACACTTAACTTCTGTTATGGTGGGAAGTGTGTCCAGGTGGTCAAGAGTTGGTAGAGCCTCTATGGCGTTGAGGGCATCATCCGCTAGTTTGGTCTCACTTGAGTAAAGCTCCAAATAGTGCTCTACCCATCTGTCCATCTGCTGTTTCTTATCAGTGATGATTTCTCCAGTCAAGGTTTTCAATGGTGCACTTCTTTTGATCACTGGACCACAGGCTTTCTTTATTCCTTCATACATGCTTCTTATATCTCCCTTATCACTTGCGATTTGAATGGACTCACATAACTTGATCCAATAATCATTTGCACACTGCCTGGCAGCCTTTTGCACATCCTTCCTAGCTTGCCTAAGCTCACTCAGAGTGTTACGCGTTGGTCTTTCCTTGTTTCTTAAAAGAGCTTTCTTCTTCTTATCAATCAAGGGCTGCAGAGTCTCGCTGTTGGCCGCAAACCAATCCTGCCTCTTATGATCCACAGTGCCGTAAACCCCTACGGCAGTTTTATAAAGAGTTTCCTTAATTTGACCCCACTTTTCATTTTAAGACCAGGGATGGAGTTATTGCCTCTCCATAGCACAAAGCCTGGGCTAAAATATAGAGATCATGTGTTGCCCATGCAGCATGATCCCTCTCTCGGCCTACCTAGTTTACTCCAGAGGAAAGGTAACACCCCTACATCTGGAACAAGACAAGCTGCAGAAGCTGCCGGATCAGCAAAGCAATGCTCTAACTGTCCGCCTGTCGGAGCTTCGATCCTAGACCAGTCGCCAACCAAGGCTTAGGGCCTGGTCTGCCCTGCCATGACATTTTGTCTTTAGCTTGCATTTCCTCGCACCAGGGTAAGGCTTGTACCCTCCCAATTGCACTCTTCCGCCCGAAGCCGTTGGCACAATGTGGGGTGTCGGGTTTGGTAAGCGCCGCCCAACGTTCGGCGCTAACAGAAACCAGGTAGTACCGTCTACTGTTATACGGTAGCTCAGTCATATCTGACTAAGACCTGACTAATATATATCTATATATACATACATACATACATACATACATACATACATACATACATACATACATACATACATACATACATACATACACACTCATACACACACACGCATACACACACACACCCACCCACACACCCACCCAACCACCCAAACACCCAATCCACCCAAACACCCACCCACCCATCCATCCATCTATGCACGGACGCGCGCACACACACACAGACAGACAGACAGATATACATACATACACACACACACACACACACACACACACACACACACATGTTTTCATTTGCGTTTTAGTTAAGATAATTTAACGATCTTTATTTAGTTAGATATTAGCTAAGAACTGATTCGGATTGATATATGGACAATTTGACGTTACATTTTACAGACATATAATAAAAATTGAACTTGTATAAAAACCAACAAAGGTTGATTATTGAGGTCTTACGCACAGACAGACAAGACATATAGCGATCTCTGGTGCATTCAGGAAGATTGATGAATTGATGGCAATAAATCAGTGTTGAACCCTCAACCCACATTGACGTAGAGAGAAGACATCTCCGCCCATGAACAAATAGTCCATGTTGCCAGATTGGTATCACTTCCTAACGAGCATACCATATGATGGCATTAAGGCTTTTAACCACGGTTCCCCGGGCCTCCTATAGTTCAGGAGATAAGACAGAACCCCACCACGCATGCTTCCTCAGAAGGGACGCCACTCTAACACCACGGACTACATGTTGATGACGGAGACACCCGTCTCTCACCGCCGATGTCACTTGAGGCTGTTGACCACTAATTGATTGACATGCCCCACCAGGCTAATAGATTATCGCGCGGACCTCACAGAGGCGTGTCCCAGTAGAACATCATGTCCAGAAGCCCGCTCTTCAGGCGGACGTAACGGACAAAGCCGAATTTGATGAATACAAGCGCGCGGATGAAGACAAGTGGTCGAATAGAGACCTATGATCGACAGGCGCGAATGTACCTACAAGGTTAGGGTTGGAGTTAGGGTTTATGGTTAGGGTACAGTTAGTTTTAGGGTGTAAGGTTCAGGTTTAGGGTTTACGATCAATCAATCATGTGCCATGCCGGAAAGCGTGGGCGGTCATGACTCGCCATTTCACTCGATCACCAGAGTCGTGGATCAGCTCAGTGTTCCTGTCTCGTCCATGCCATGTGGTCAAGCCATCCAGGTATTTTCCTCTCGGTCTTCCTCTTGGTCTGTTCCCTTAGATCTTGCCAGTTGTCACCAAGTTCTCCAATCCATTTCTTCTCATAACATGTCCAACAAATTTTGACTGTCTTCGTCTAATTTCTCTAATCAAGTTACGATTTTCATTTGTTTCCTCAGAAACCACATTTCTGCAGCTATCAGATGTTTTTCAGCTTGACTGCTCATTGTCCAAGTTTCACATCCATACAAAAGAACAGGTTCTATGTTGTCACAGACTCACCTAAAAGGCGGTACCAACCTAAAAGAACGAGACACTCGCGAAGGGATATAAATCCAGCACAAGGGAAAGAATTGAGTCACTCGAAGGCTCGAATAATCTAGAGCCTTCTCGAAGGAACGGTCAGTGGGTCCACAGCCACGTGGACATTGATGGGGCCCGCCGATTGCGGGGTCCACGAGAAACTCAGAGAGAGTTACCACCCGTGTCGGATTGCGACACGTGTGGTCAGACAGACACGGACTGGACATCGAGGAAGCAACAGGGCTTACCTTAGGGGACTTGATAGTTTCAGACCCAAGTGTTTTAGGGGTCTTATACCTACATTATTATATGTTAGATAGCTGCTAGAGTTATTGTGATACTCATGTTCATTGTACACTCCTGTGATACGCAATCTGTTAAATGCTGGCGTGTGAAAACTCACTTCGCCAGCGTACTGTAATATAACTGTAAATAAATAATGCTCTATCGTATCTGAACGGAGTTTGTTGCCTGTATGAGCCCGAGTTTCAATCCCCTAGATATCTAGGACTGTGACAGGCTATTTGGGGGTAAGCGCCGGTTTTGGCATACACAAGCTTTACTTTGCAAACAAGCTCTTGGTTGTGCCAAGTAAAAAAAAGGACTGTGACATATGTATCCCCTCAACACTCTTTTTCTCGTTTCAATTGACACCTTTTTATTGGGCACCCGGAAAACGCGGCTGTTTTGTGGTGCTCTCTGGACAACAGGATTGTGAGAGCGGATGTCCCAAGCCTCGCGATAGATGGTAGAAATATCAGCAGAGAGAACAAACTGAAGTATCTGGGGATCACATTTGACAGGAGCCTATCCTTCAAGGACCATGTGGAGACGGTTGTGACAAGATCTCAAAAGGGATTCAGTGCACTTAAAACTATGGCTGCAATGGATACAGTGCAAAGAATGCTTTTTACACTATACCAGCACTTGATCCTCTCAGTGATTGATTATGTATTAGGTCTGCTCACTGTCTCAGAGAGTCAGCTGGTGAAGTTAGAGCGCATACAGAACGAAGCTATGCGGGTCATTCTGGGATGCACTAGAGACACTCCAGTAGTGTGTATGCATTATATCCTTGGTCTGCCGAGTGTTGCTGGTAGGCTCAAGGTGATGCAGGCGAAGGCATACCTCAGAGTAGCTGTAGACACAGACCACACACTGCATGAGGCGCTGGACGCAGTTAAGGGTCAGCGACTGATAAGAGGGAAAATTGGATGGCTCAGGCGGAGGATACGATCAGACAGGTGTGCATCTTGGAGAACATTAGGCGTGGAGAGGAGTGGGTCAGAGTGCCAGCGGAGCAGTCAGAATTGTGCAGAGTTATAATCACATTGAGCCGGGAGTGCAGGGGGTGGCCAGCAGGGGCCACGGAAGTGGAAATCCAACAACTAATTCAGGACAATGCTCACTCGGGTGATATGATTATCTACACAGATGGTTCGGGGTCAAGAGGTGAGAAAAGTGGCTGGGGGTTCATTGCCAAAGCCAATGGTCGACGTTTGGGGTAGGAGAGCCTGGCATATGATACCACAACATCCAGTTTAAGAATGGAGGTGGAGGCGGTCACTGAGGCTCTCCGCTGGATGGAGAATATGACACACACACACACATCGTGATTGTAACTGACTCATAAAGCATGCTGACGAGGGTGAGTACGGGCAGGCTTCGTGCGGAGTGGCTTGCTTCGCTTCGGAGGTCACGGGTGACAAGCATCGCCTGGATCTTTTCTCCGGGGCATGTCGGTGTGCTGGGAAATGAACAGGCGGACAGATTGGCTGGCTATGCAGAACTTGGTGGAGTATTGATACATAACAAGGCAGACGTGGTTGCGGCCTTGTGGGAGCACATGCACACCTCGGAGGAGCAAATGTATTACCATGGTCTGGCAAGAATGAGAAAGCGAGGAGTGACGAAGGGATCTGGCCGACGCTCAACGCTCAGAAGAAAAACGAGACGGACATATAATCAGATTGCTACTGGTACTATTAGTATTGGAACTCTTCGCTGGCTACTGAGGATGGGGACGGAGCGCTTATGGGAATGCTGTGATGTCGATTCCTAAATCAATCAATCTATTGGTCAGTGCCTCTGAGCCATTTGTTAGCTCGCTGTCTCAGCCTCACTGACAGGTTTAACAGGAACATCCACATGATATGAATAATGAACAAAATGACGTCCTTGGTACTCCTAAATATTTATTATGGACGATTATCACAGCAGTCACATTCACACGTTCCCGTATATGTGGGAGGGCGTGTGATAAATATACAAAAATACATATTCAGAGCTGCTGAGTAAAGTTCATTAATTTAATGAGACACAATCGTTTCATTTGCACAGTAATTCCTATCACGATGTCTGACTATGCTAAGGTCACACTTACGACAGTCTGCTCTTGGCGTCTGTGGTGGAGCATCGCTGAGCTGCCATAAATTTGGTAAACTGCAACCAAGCTTTGAGTGGCTATTCACTTAGCCGTACAAGCTGGACGGAACATTTCCGATTCTTGATGGAGAATCATTGCACGAATGGCGTTGATAATCTTTCACAGCTTCAACAGTTATTTGCGTTTTGCTCTATCTAGACCAGTGTTTCCCAATCTTTTTTGTGCTATGCCCCACCTAAGCCTTTCTAAAATTCTTATTCCCTCCCCCCCCCCCCCCCCCAACATTACATATACATTATTTTTAATATTCAAAAATTGAAGTGTTCACTAAAGAAACTTGAATGATAGGTTTTAGGAACAAATCAGTAGGAAATTATTGAGCAAATACAGTAAGTAAATTTTCGAAACATATAATGGAGAACTGAAATTCAAGTACAAAATAATTTTAATGAAAGATTTGTCTATATTATTTTAATTATTAGTAATTATTTATTATTTAAATTTAGTGAGATCCTTGTGCTTGATACTTGCTGCAAAGAGATTTTATGTCAGGTTCCAATTTAGTTAACTTCAGTCGCAAGTCAGCCCATTTTGTTATATCCAGCCGATTTCTTCCATTTTCGAATTGCCCCCCTTAACAATCGAATTGTCCCCCTGTGGGGCGTGGGCCCCACGTTGGGAAACACTGATGTAGACCCTGGCCTGAGTCCAGCTGTCTCCCTTTCTCGTGAACTAGGCCTGTTATGGTCACGTGATACAAACTTCTGGAGCGTTTCTTTACGGTAAACCTACTCTTAATATATAAGCTTAATGCTGTATACCTTGTATTCACACATGGCAGTCAGAATGTTTTTCATCTTGCTAAACGCTATTCTTTTCTATATATTCTGCTAAAGGCTACTTTCGCCATGGCGATTCTTGTTCTAATCTCTTCTTCTAGGCATCTCCCATCAGATGTTATGACTGTTCCGAGATAATTGTACCGATTCACTTGTCGCAGAATATTCCCATTTACTTGTATATTACATTGTGGTACATCGTTCTTCCTAGTGAGGACCATAACGTGTCTTCTTACAATTTAATTCTTACCCCAGTTGCTCACTGTGTACAACAACCGCATCTACTAATTGTTGCAGATCCTGCGCATTGTCTGCAATCAATACTGTATCATCTGCATATCTAATGTTATTGATGTTTCTTCCCCCAATGCTGATTCCATTTATATCTTCTACATTTCTGAAAAAAATATTTTCACTGTATAGGGAAAAAAGATCTGGAGACATTACACATCCCTGCCTAACACCTCTCTTAATAGGTTGATATTGTCCCACTTCATTATCAATCCTTATGGCAGCTTGTTGTTTCCAATATATGTTTTTTATAAGTCTGTCTTTCCCGCCGGCTTCGTGGCTTAGAGGTTATGACTTTTCTCCGTAATCTCGTATACTCTCGTGGGTAACGTGATGACGGTGAGAATTAGCAGTGGTTCGAATCGCATCGGTAACTTACGGGGTATGTGAGCCGGCCGCTCAGAAAGCAATGGCAAACTACTGAGCGTAATCTTGCCAAGAAATCAACATACAGCTGAAAGATGCTGGTGTTCACAGCGGTGTCCTGTAAAGGATATGCCCAACAAACAAACAAAAGTCTTTCCCGTCAATTTGTAGATCTGCAAGCATATCCACCATGTTGACAGGTCTAACTCTATCAAAAGCCGTTGTGTAGTCAATAAAGCAAAGATGTATATCCTTGTTTACTTCTATAGCACGTTCAATAACTGTTCGCAGAATATACACAACATTTACTGTACCTTTTCCTTCTACAAACCCACATTTTTCTTCCCCTATTTCAGGCTGTATTTTCTTCCTCACTCTTTGCATGATAATTCGTAACAAAATCTTTGTGATGTGACTCATTATACTAATTATTCTATGTTGATCACATTCCAAGGTTCCTGATTTCTTTGGGATTGCAATAACTACAGAATTACATAATTCAGAAGGTATATCTCCAGTATCATATAATGTGTTCAGCAGTCTGGTGACTTGCTTTAGTCCAAATTCTTCTTACTCTTTAATCATTTCTGTTGTAATGTTATCTGCACCGGGAGCCTTGCCAGCTTTCATATGCTTAAGAACATTTTGAAAATCCATCTTTAAAATTGGTAGTCCTTCATTATTAAATTTAATATCATACTGTTCCTCTCTGTTATCATTATACAGGTTTTTCACATAATCTGTTCATACAAGTAGAATCTAATCCTTTTCTATTATGATTTTGCCATCTTTAGTTTTTAGACAGCCTGTTGATGTACTTGTTCTTTTATTAGTAAGTTCCTGAATTCTTTTGTGCACTTGCTTGCTTGCTTGTGTTCGTTGGCTTGAGCTCCAACGCAAAGTCCTGTATGTCGGATGAAGGCATCCTGTTGTCCAACATCAGTGTGATGTCATACAGGACCTGAGATTTGCGTGAGTATCCGTTGTCCCATGTCTGGCTTATTGGTGTGCAGACTGGTGGTTCCTCGCCATACAGGCAGACACTCTCCGACTTCGGAGGAATCGGCGATCCTATTGACTTCAGCCAGGACCCCGAAGGGACCTGTTGCCCAGGACGCTCGACGAGGACGCGTCAATAGGTCTTGGCCAGTATATAACCCGGCCCTGGTGCCTTGGAAACACCTCTGCGTCCCTTTTGTGCACTAATTTGTTATTTTGACTGTTGTGTTGTGTTTCAATTTCTAAGCACTTTTCCTCAAGCCATGATTCATGTGCCTTCCTACATAATATTCTGACTTGTCTGTGAATTTCTTCATATTTGGCAGAATTATTTTTGTTGAGTCTTCTTGTTTCCATAAGGTGTAAAATTTCTTCAGTCATACATTTCTTACGACCCACCTTCTTTAATTTTGGAATAGCTGTTTCTGCAGCCAAACTAATTGAATTTTTAACATTTCCCATTGATCATTGACATCATGGAATAATATCTCTAGATTAGACAATATATAATATCTGTTCTGTACTTCTATGTTGAATTTGTTTTGTATTTCCTTGTCATTACTCAATGTACACAAATCATATTTAGTGTTTCCTGTTATATACGTGTGAGACAGTATGGGAAATGACTTTCACAAACGGCCCAAGCTTACCGGGGGGACATGGACTGAAATATTTGTGAAACAGAAAGTTCAAGGACCAGGATTGTTTTAAAAATATTCAGAGGTTGAGCGGGAGTGCATGGCCGAATAGCCGCAAAGTCACCTTCCATTGTTAACTAGTGGCTTCTCAGGGAGAGGAATGCCGGATGTAATCTAAACTTTGGGTTCAAGCTGTCAGGTGGACAACGGTGAACTTTGGAGGCAGCAGAATTTATGAGTACCAGAGGGGTCGGAAGTGACCCGGGCTGTCGGAAAGGAACGTCATGCTCCAAATTACATGAACTCAGGACCATGAACCCGACCATGAACCCCGGAAACAATGTCGATTTGAGTTAATGATATGATGCAGAGTGAGTATGCAAATTAATCAGGGTACATGAGGTACGGATTGGAGGACCTTCGCGGGATGCGAGAGGCCATGGTCACGTGATTCCAGGAAATATACTTGGTACAGGAGGCATTTGGGAAGATAAGCAGGTTTGAAACGGCTGAGGCGCCTTACTTCTCCTTTGATAGGGGATACCCCTACCCCGCTACCCAGCACTATTGATGAACGAAAGACGAGTGATTGGAAGGACCGAATGTTACCCTTTGAAAATAAAGTTTTTTTTATTATAGTGAAAGAATTGTACACACACAGGTTGGGGGGGGGGGGGGGGAGATGGTTGATGACTGTCAGAATTAAATACAACCACATCATGCTTACATAATGTGGGGTCTTGGTGGCTGCAGAGAGTTGGGCTGTGTCAAGCTTTTGAAAGGCAAGCCACAGTTTCAGCAGGAATGGTGTTTCAGTGACTGTTCAGATTATCAGAAAAGTCAGGAGTTGATGTTTAGGGTTGTCCCACTGCCGATTTATATGTGGTTGTCCGCTGTGGGAAGACTATCAGTGTCGGCGTGGGTATTGTATTAATATTTCTTCTGTTCGGTTGTAATATCAATGTGGTTTGCATTTGCATAGTGTTCCATTAGTGCATTTGCAGCCTTTTTTCCTGTAAGCAAGGCATTTCCTTGTTTAATTGTTATTTGTTTGTTTCTAGGTCCTTCATTGTTCATGGCTTTCACTAGTTTCCATAGTTTGTTTCCATCCCTGTCACAATTCAGGTTTTCTGTTTTTTCCCTCCAACAATCTCTTGTTGTTTGATTTACTGTTCTTTTATATTTTGCTGAGATGGCTTTGAGAGAGATGTTCGCTTCAATTGTTTGTTCTCTCTCTGCTGTCTTCCTGGCATCTTCAACTTTGTCCTCCAAACTTTGTAGTTCTTCAGTCCAGTATGGTTTGTAATTTTTCCTCGCTCCTCTTGGAATGGACTCAGTGGTTGCCTGTATTATCGCTCTGTTTAGACTTTCCACCATTTGCTTTATGTTGCCATATCGTGTATTTATGTTTTCACAATATTTGTCTGTTAGTATGGCAAATCTGTCCCAATCTGCTCGTTTGTAATTCCAGCGGGGCAAGGGCTTTTGCTCCTGTGGAACATACTCCATATTCATTACAAGCTTGATTGGTCTGTGGTCACTACCTGCTAATTGGTCCAGCACATGGCGATCAATTTTGTGGAGGATGTCTCCTGTGCAGAAAGCTAAGTCTGGAGTAGAAGTGGTAAGCCATCTTCTGGAGTAGAAGCTCGGTGTGTCATCCACTTTGTTGAGTAGATTTAGATTTGAGTCTATTTCCCAGTCCTCCAATTCATCTCCTCTTTTGTCAGTATCTGAGTATCCCCATCTTTCTGAACGGCTATTAAAGTCTCCGACAATAATGCAGTTTGTGTCAGTTATTTTCATGTTTAAGAGTGTAAGGTCCTTATCTGCTGGGCTATACAGATTGTAGATTCTTATTTTCACGTCCGTTATCATTATATCAACACCTATAATTTCCGTTTGGTTGTCAGAGATCACAGATACTTCGCTGCAAGGTATTGTATTTCGTGTAAGTATTAGAACTCCTCCTTTGTGTCCTTCGCGGTCGAAACGTGTGGCCTGTTATCCTCTGACTGAGAATTTGTGATTGGCGTTTAGGTGTGTCTCTTGAATGCATGCCACATCTATTCTATCTTTATGAAGACGCTGTGTTAGGGAGTCTTTCTTCTTGTAAACTCCTTCGGCAGTCCACTGTAGTATGTTGAGTGTCCGGGGTATTTGGTCAATAGCTCTTAACCTACTCCTCTGTGCCTTGACTCCACAGCACAGGGGAAGGTGACCACCAGTAGTCATGGGTGGACCCCTCGAGGCAGGGGGCCCGGCACTATCGCCGCCTGATGGGACTTCACGGGATTATCTCCATAACGATTAATTTTGATTTGTGACATCATGAATTAAGTTACGTTGCACTGCTTTGTCAAGCCAGTGGCTCAGTACATCCGATTTTGACAAGCATTTTTCGGGATGCTTTCCCTAGCCTTTGACTGTCCCCAGTCTACTTACTAGGCAGCAGGTTTGTGCGTCGCTTCGTCTGGTCCCTCTCCCTTGACCTGTCCGACATGGGTGACCCTACCAGTAGCTGTGCTACCGTCGGCATAGCTCTTGGGGTCATTGGAACGCGCAAGCCCCTCTACCTCGTCAAGTTGGACGCACGGCAGAGGGGTTGTATTAATATCACCTGATTATGGCACATGGTGCAGTGTGTTAGGTTTTATGGGTTGATGTTGGCATCGGGGAACACTAGTTGATGGTGTACGACCGCTCCAGGCAGTAATGGAATATCACTGACCCGATGTCAATACACGTAGCTGAAGACGGGGGTGAGCAGTAGGTTGATGACAACCGATGATGCTGTTCACATAGTCAAGGGTGTCTTTTTGTTTAATTTTCAGGTTGTTGCTTGATCGATTGCCTGGGTAAAAGTAAGTGGGTGGTCATTTTACGGTGGTAGTCCGGTGTGTGTTCTTATTAGATTTGCACACTTTCTTGTTATATTCCCCTGACTGATGTTTGACTAGTTACTAGCTTAATTGCATTTCCTTAGTGTTTATATTCGTTTGATGGTATTTTCTTGGTGTTAGTAATCTGACAGGATTTGCTCATATTAATTGGAACTGTTTTCGCACGATACTTTGTAATTTCATTTGAGAAGCAAATAAACTTGATTCAGTGTTAGCTTATTCTTTTGAGTGCCTGTACTAGTGTCAGTTAGGACAGTGTTGCATTCGTGACCTGCATACCTGTATACTTGTGAAGTTGGTAGATAAAATAAGAGTTTCCACACATTAGTGGCTATCTCTACGACCGGAAGACGGACAATCTTTATCTATATCTATCTATTCTTTACACCTCTCCTTTCACTTATTCTTTCCCTCTCTCTCTCTCTCTCTCTCTCTCTCTCTCTCTCTCTCTCTCTCTCTCTCTCTCTCTCTCGCTTTCATCCCTCCTTGTCTCTCTTTCTCTTTCTATCACAGATGGCGCTGCGAACAGGATGTTCCAATGTAGCTTTTGTCTGCCTGCCTCCAAGTTAGGGTTGGAGACAGATTCACATAGAAGTTGTTGCATATAGTTGGTAGTTTATTGTTGTTAGTTTGGCAGTTGTGAGTGCTTGTTCTATTAGGTATACTAATCTTACAATTGTTCAGTAGGCTGTCCAAACTGTCAGTAGGAGTTTCTAATAAGTCTACTCGGTTAGGGACTCTTGGTTTCAGCACACCCGGCAAACTCACTTTACAACAAAAGAAAAAAAAAACCAGAAGGAGCCGAAGCAGCAGAGTCAGTCCTGTCCGGGAGCGAGTCCAGTAAGTTGTCCTAATAGATTTCAACGAAAATATAAAACATGACTACCAGAAGTACACGCTCTTCAGCGTTAGTCGAAAACAGCGAAGGGGCGACTGCCTCTGTGCAGGGCAATATTGATTCTCAACCCACAACATTGCCATGTGAACAAGTGAGATATGTCATGGTACCCACTCGAAAAAACATCAATACTTTCGGGGGCCCACACGGCCCCACTGTTAATGAGTACCTGCGAGAAATTCGTTCAGCTTTCAGAGCGGGCATGATGGGGACAACTGACAAAGTTGATCTTATCATCGACACGATTTCACCGCATGTGCACAGAGAATTAAAGCTGCACACCTCGGAGAAGGACCCTGAAAAAATGTTGGGGGTTTTAGCGACCATCTATGGTGACAAAAGAACCCTCCAAGAACTAACAGCGACATTTTTTTTCCACCAGACATGGTAGCCGGGAGTCGATCATCGACTTCTCCCATAAACTGCACCGGGAATTCGAGGAGGTGGTTTGCGCACAAGAGAGACAGAAAGTCTCAACGTTTCACGAGTCAATGCTCAGAGACCAGTTTGTCGCGCAGTTGAGAGACGATTTACCTCGGCAGATGATAAAAGAAAGGCTCATTGAAGAGCCTTCCATGTCGTTTCTAGCTGCTCGTGATTGTGCAGCTGCGATGGGCCAGCGCTAAACACACTCCGCAGACTGTGGTGTACAACGTTGAAGCCACGGTGGTGAACCGTAACAGCGACCGCAGGCAACAGGGCACTGGGCATGGCCGGGACAACGAACAGAGGGGCATTCCGGCAGAAAATGAAAGTAGAGGGCCAGAACAGTCTGGTGAAGTAGACGAACTTAAGCGGGAGATGACGCAATTAAAGATGCAGTTTTCGCATCTTATGAATGGTCGGGAACAGCCACCGAGACAGCCCCAGAGACAGCTACGAGAGATCCGCTGTAGACTTTGCGGCCGGATTGGACACATTTCCAGGTTATGTAGTGCAAATTTAAACTAGAATCCAGTACAGCTACGAGTCAGGCCGCGACGGGAAGGTTTAAGGACTCACCCGATAAAAATGCTGGGCGAGCGCCCAGAAACAATAATAAACATTGACGGTAGAAACGATAAGTGTGTTCTGGACACTGGCTCACAAGTTTCCACGATTTCAGAGGAATGTTTTAATAGACTTTTCAGACATTATATGTTAGATTTAGATAATTACATTAAATTGACATCAGCAAATGGCGTTTCAATACCATATCTAGGGTACATCAGTACCAGTGTGCAAATAGGGACAGATTGTGTAGATAGATGCGGAATTTTTGTCTTAAAAGATGTGAGGGGCACCGAAAACAAAACGCCCTGTATATTAGGGATGAATGTGCTGGCAGAGTTGCGAAATGTTAGCAGGTTTTTTCCAGTTCAACAGGCCAGCAGACAACAATACAAGTGTTGACCTAGATCGGAAGAAAGTGTGGGTGACAGGGGAGGTCAGGACCCACATACCTGCCCGCTCGCTGGCTGTCCTGCTAGTTAGGGGTCGCGCGGGGTTAACAGACAGAACGGTCGTGTTCGAACCAGCAAGGGACCTTGACCACAAGGGTTTAATTCTGCCTTACTGTTTTAATAGGTTAGAGGGGGGCGTGTACCAAATACAGATAGTTAACATGGGTGACGAAGATGTGTTTTTAGCGAGAGGTACTCGGGTGGGGGAGATATCCGATGCCACGATTGACCTGACTAGACATTTTAGAATGGTAAGAACACAACAAATCGAGTTGTCGACTAAACCAGACAGTGGGGAACAGAGACCAGACCAGCCCCTTTTTGACTTAAGTGGTTTTGAGGGAAGTGATGAGGAAAGAATGTGACTCGAGGGACTCTTAGCTAAATACAACTGTTTCTTCGCCAAAGATGACACCGACATTGGGTTTACTGACAGGGTAACCCATAACATACTGTTGACGATGAAGTCCCCATAAAACAGCCGTACAGGAGGATTCCTCCTGCCCTGTATCAAGAAGTGAAAGATCATTTACAGGGGTTGTTAGACAAGCAGATTATAAAAGAGAGCTGTAGTCCCTGGGCCTCTCCAATCGTTTTGGTCCGAAAGAAGGACGGTAAATTGAGAATGTGCGTGGACTACAGGGCCTTGAACATAAAAACTAAAAAGGACGCATATCCACTTCCAAGGGTAGATGACTATCTAGATGCCTTAGGGGGCGCAAAACTTTTCTCGTCTCTTGATTTAGCTAGCGGGTATTACCAGGTAGCGATGAATCCAGCAGACCAGGAAAAGACAGCGTTCACTACACCCTTTGGGTTATATGAATATTCACGACTTCCAATGGGACTGGCAAATTCAGTGAGTACATTCCAACGTCTAATGCAGTCTTCGCTTCATGATTATATGTTTAAGTTGCTTTTAGTTTACCTAGATGACATTCTTGTGTACTCCAGAGATTTTAGTGAGCATTTAGTGAAACTAGAGGCCATATTTGGTAGGATATAGATGTTGGGCTTGAAACTAAACCCAGCTATATGCAATTTCTGCAAGAAAAAGGTGCAATTCCTAGGCCATACTGTGCCTGCAGAAAGCATAGGAACGTTAGAAGATAAGGTACTGGTGGGCATATTGAGATTTACACTGATAATATGAATTTAACAATGGAGCACAAAGCGAAACTGGGTGCCATTAAGCAAAGGTGGATCGCCCAAATGTCTATGTTTGATTATGTAATAAAACACAGACCTGGACGGACTAACGGTAACGCTGATTACTTGTCTCGATTCCCGCTGGAAGAACCGGGGGGGGAAAAGACGAAGAAGAAGGCCTGATTGTGGTCAGACGAGGGTTTGGTATCTGCACTAGTCGTTCCCTACAGGAGGGACAGACTGGCCACCTATTCCTCCAAACTTTTAGGACTATGAAATGTGATTGTCCTAGCACTTCACATACCTACAGCTACTGAAAGTGATTGTCCTAGCCCTTCACATACCCACAGCTACTGAATGTGATTGTCCTATCACTTCACATACCCACAGCTACTGAATGTGATTGTCCTAGCACTTCACATACCCACAGCGACTGAATGTGATTGTCCTAGCACTTCACATACCCACAGCTACTGAATGTGACTGTCCTAGCACTTCAAATACCCACAGCTACTGAATGTGATTGTCCTAGCACTTCACATACCCACAGCTACTGAATGTGATTGTCCTAGCACTTCACATACCCACAGCTACTGAATGTGATTGTTCTAGCACTTCACATGCCCACAACTACTGAATGTGATTGTTCTAGCACTTCACATACCCACAGCTACTGAATGTGATTGTCCTAGCACTTCACATCCCCACATCTACTGAATGTGATTGCCCTAGCACTTCACATACCCACAGCTACTGAATGTGATTGTTCTAGCACTTCACATACCCACAGCTACTGAATGTGATTGTCCTAGCACTTCACATACCCACAGCTACTGAATGTGATTGTTCTAGCACTTCACATACCCACAGCTACTGAATGTGATTGTCCTAGCACTTCACATACCCACAGCTACTGAATGTGATTGTCCTAGCACTTCACATACCCACAGCTACTGAAAATGTTTTGTTTATTTTATCTTTTAAAAAACTTGCATGCACTGCCTATTGTACCTTGTGGTGTAGGACAGGAGGTCTTGAGACTGAGGAATTAAGGCCGCCTGGCTAGTGAATATCAAGAAAACAGTAACAATGGTGATATCAAAGAAAATGGTGACATCAAAATGCAGCATAGAAATAGAAGGAAATATTCTTATCCAAGTGGATAATTTTAGATACCTAGGGGCATTTATAACATCAGATGGAATATGTAAACAGAGATTAAGAGCAGAATAGGGCAAACAAAAGCCGCATTTCAGAAAATGAAGAGTATCTTATACAATAAGTCACTATCACTGAATGTAAGAAAGAGAGTGCTGAAATGCTATGTAGAACCAGTTTTGCTGTATGGCAGTGAATCTTGGAATGTAAATGAACAAATTAAGAAGAAATTAGAAGCAACAGAGACGTAGTTCCTGAGACGAATGTTGCGAATTCCTTGGACTGCCAGAGTAACTAACAACGACTGCCTGAAACAGGTTAATGAAAGTAGAACATTATATATAACAATAAGAATGAGACAAACATCTTTCTTCGGTCATGTGATGAGAAGAAAGGCATTGGAGAACATCGTGACAACTGGAAAGATCGAGGGGAAGAGAGGCAGACCAAGAGAAATGATGCTGGATGGATTGAGATGGTCGCATGGAGGAATATCAGCAGCAGAGTTGATCCAGAAAATCAAAGACAGATCTGTGGAGAACCATGAATGCCTATGCCAGCTGGCAGGGCACGTGATGATGATGATGGCTAGTGCAGTCACTGTGAACTGTGCAGGTTAGGGTTTTCTGTTTGCCCCCGACAGAAAAAAATCCACACCATACCGAGGATTCAAAACCATATTGTGGCACTGTGATGAAGGGATTACGAACATAATTTGCCACCCTGTGTACCGCCTTGTGCTGGTTTTCATATTATTTCATTTAATGGTATGTGTGCTGGTTGTTTAGAAACTGCTGAAAGGTAATCATACCAAGAAATTACAAACAAACAAATGCTAGGGTTGACAGTGACGTAATGTAAAAGGATATGCAACTAACTTGTATCTATTGCAGTGCAGCCTATCTGCAAAGGGTGCCTTGGTTCGACTAGCATTCAAAGGACAGTCATGCTTCTCTGCAGATGTGCAAGTCCAAGCCCCTGTCTGGCAAATATTGCTTGTTCCCATGCTTGGAGAGGGGATGGAGAACTCTGCAACACACTAACCCATGGAGTTGGCAGTAGGGTGGAAGGCAAGTCTCTGCACCAGCCTCATCCCAATACATGCAAGCCCTTTCAAGGTTCAGATGCCGAACATCAATGTATCAGACTCCAGCATTAGATCTCAGCCTTCCAGGTGCTTGCAAAGCAACGACATGCAAACACACAAGGTCTCATTTTCTTCTATACCATAAGATAGAAGAGACACACAAAATGAAAAACACTATATGGAATTTGTAAATGTAAGTCTTATATTTAATTTACAACAACAATTTTATACAAACAAAAGTATTACAAAAACTGGGAGGTGGAAAAACATCACTTGGTGATATCAAGGTGAGAAAATAAAAATGATTTATGTTGACATCAGTTATACCGGGAATTTACGTGCCTGTTCTGCCCTTCCATGCATCAGCCGTCCCAAAGTTTTTCTCATCACTGTACCCATGAGGAGTTTGTTTTGATATCTCATCTCTCGACCTCAGTGACGATGCACTGATTATATCAGCCCTGTCCATGCTGCTTCCCATTTGTATTGGTGAATTCAGCTGGTCTGTGCGTACATTACCTTTCACTACATCATGTCCAGGTGCATACATCCAGGTGAGTGATGTGAAACATGACTTCTGAATGCTGTCAATCCATTCAGGGCAGAGACTACAGGCTGTGATTTTCTACACCATGTTCATAGAGTCTGATATGATTATCACGCGTGTGTCTGCTTGATCTGTTTCCATGGAAGTGCTCTTTAGGCAGCAATATCTCCCTGGTCATACTTTCAGCCATATACACAGACATAGTACATGCATACAGCCAACATCCAGAAGTGGACAAGTCTTGAGTGCATCATAAAGATGCAGGACATTGTAGAGGGTCATTACAATCAACCTTCAGTGTGAACATAATGCCGGATGACAGATAAGACCTCACTTTGTACCAAAACACACACTGCAAGCACCTTGCATCTTGATAACTGATGGTTTGTAAAATGGAGTAAACCCCTCTCCATAGCACATTTAGAGACCATATGTTGCCATGCAGCATGATTCCCCCTCTTGGCCTGCCTAGTTTACGCCAGAGAAAAGGTAACACCAAACAAAACAAGCTGCCGGATCAGCAAAGCAATGTCCGCTTGTCAGAGCTTTCATCCTAGACCAGTTGCCGACTAAGGATTAGGGCCTGGTCTGCTCTGCTTGCTCTGCCATGACATTTAGTCTGTAGGTTACATTTCCTTGCACTAGGGTAAGAATTGTACCCTCCCAATTGCGCTCCGGCGTGCAAAGCCTTTGGCACAATGTGGGGTGTCGGGTTTGGTGAGCTCGACCCAACATTCACCGCTAGCAGAAACATACATGCGTGCCTACAATATTTGCTATTGTTAACAAAATGCTCTCAAACAGTTTTTATGTCTCTATCTTGTTTGTTGACAAAGCAATCACAGCTGTCACATGCTGGGCTGCGACAAACTCCTACTATGTTTAACCCACACCCAGCCACTATAGATCTAAACTCTATCCTGTCACATGTGTCTGACTTCACACTCAGACTCTGTAGATGATCTCAACTTTGTCTTGTCCCATGTCTGACCCACAACCAGCCACAGTAGATGATCTCAACTGTCCTGTCCCATGTCTGACCCACAATCAGCCACTGTAGATGATCTAAACTTTGTCTTGTCCCATGTCTGACCCACACCCAGCCACAGTAGATAATCTAAACTGTGTCTTGTCCCATGTTTGACCCACACCCAGCCACTGTAGATGATCTCAACTTTGTCTTGTCCCATGTTTGACCCACACCCAGCCACTGTAGATGATCCCAACTTTATCTTGTCCCATGTTTGACCCACACCCAGCCACTGTAGATGATCTCAACTTTGTCTTGTCCCATGTTTGACCCACACCCAGCCACTGTAGATGATCTCAACTTTGTCTTGTCCCATGTTTGATCCACACCCAGCCACTGTAGATGATCTAAACTTTGTCTTGTCCCATGTTTGACCCACACCCAGCCACAGTAGATGATCTAAACTTTGTCTTGTTCCATGTTTGACCCACACCCAGCCACTGTAGATGATCTAAACTTTGTCTTGTCCCATGTGTCTGACCCGGTGTTCATACTATGCAATACTTCAAACCTCTGTGTTACTACTACTGGCAGGGTCAGTGGTACCATAACCTCTTCCCTCCTGCTATCATGTTGATTTAATCTCTCTAGACTAAGGCTAACGGAGTGAAGCCATAAACAAACTGATGGAAATCAAAGGGAAACCACCATTATATATCCCTAGTGTATTATGAATTCTTTCTGTATCTCTCTTTCCATAAATGGTTCCATTTATTACGTGTTCCAGTTTTCATGTCTCATTATGTGGCCATAAAATGTCAAATACCTCTTTCTGATGTTTGGGATAAATTTCCAACTCAACTCCAGCATTTACCTTTTATAATCATGTTCTAACATGTCGAGAACAAAAGACTTTGACATCAGTGAATCTACATCGCTGTCCAGGATGAAAGACTTGGGAGTAAGAATTGGCACAGCCAGACACGAGAGGTGCATCGGGGAAACGAGGTGTCTCGTTAACCAACACAGAACTGGCACTGTAAAAAAAAACAACTGTCATTTACTGCCAATATAGTACCTTGCGGTGTATGGCAGAGGGGTCTTTGAGAACTGGCACTATTAGCACTATTTGATGCTTATGCTGGAGGGAGGATCTGAGCACCTATGGACCTGTCTGGAGTGCAATGAAGATACCCCAACTGATAACTGATAATCATGTTCTAATCTACTAGGCTGACACTTGTCAGTTACTCTTTGCTGCTAATGAACACATCTGTCTTAAAGTTCACTGCTACTCAGTGCTGTTAATTTCTTGAATACTTACCCATGGAATCCACTGCCTGTACAAACATTGAGAACTCAATTTTCCATTCACGGAGAAGTGGCTCCAACGTACAACAGTAACTGCACAGCAGCTTGGGTTACAATCTCATCACAAGTTGTGTTCTGTGAGCTCACTGCAGCCAATGGGTGCCAGTATAAACAAGACTTCCCATCACAAGGTGTGTTCCGTGAGCTCACTGCAGCCAATGGGTGCCAGTATAAACAAGACTTCCCATCACAAGTTGTGTTCTGTGAGCTCACTGCAGCCAATGGGTGCCAGTATAAACAAGACTTCCCATCACAAGTTGTGTTCTGTGAGCTCACTGCAGCCAATGGGTGCCAGTATAAATAAGACTTCCCATCACAAGTTGTGTTCTGTGAGCTCACTGCAGCCAATGGGTGCCAGTATAAACAAGACTTCCCATCACAAGTTGTGTTCTGTGAGCTCACTGCAGCCAGTGGGTGCCAGTATAAACAAGACTTCCCATCACAAGTTGTGTTCTGTGAGCTCACTGCAGCCAATGGGTGCCAGTATAAACAAGACTTCCCATCACAAGTTGTGTTCTGTGAGCTCACTGCAGCCAATGGGTGCCAGTATAAACAAGACTTCCCATCACACGTTGTGTTCTGTGAGCTCTCTGCAGCCAATGGGTGCCAGTATAAACAAGACTTCCCATCACAAGTTGTGTTCTGTGAGCTCTCTGCAGCCAATGGGTGCCAGTATCAACAAGACTTCCCATCACAAGTTGTGTTCTGTGAGCTCACTGCAGCCAATGGGTGCCAGTATCAACAAGACTGCCACATGGCGTTTAGACAGAATGACGTCATCGGAATGGGCGGTAGAAAATCATATAGGGAAGATCCACTCGGACACTAAAGTGGACGTCAACAAAGGAATCCAAGGAAAATGTGGAGAACGTAATTGGACAGCAACGGGGAGACGCTGGGACTTCGTGATACGAACAAGATGTGTTTCTGAAGGCTCGAGGTGAAGGTGACACCTGGATGCCGTGATTTCGGGATGAGACAGCAGGGAGTCGGGTAAGGAATTTATTGAGGACGACACAACAGTGAAAAGGACCGGGAATGGAAAATCCACCTAGACTGAATCTTAGTATCTAAGAAATTGAGCTGAAGAATGGATAGGAAGGCTTCAAGGGCGACGAGCTGGTTTGGGAGCTCAGGGGTAGATGTATTTGAGTAGGTGCCGATCCTGTGGTTAGGGATCAGCCTGCTTTTCTGCCAGAGTTTTAATCCTATTACCGGTGGCGGAAAATAAACGTCTGGAAAAATCGTTCGCTTCACTTGAGTATGCTATTCTGAATCGTTCTGTTATCAAGTTCCGATTTTTCGATAATGCTTTTTGTGTTTGCTCCAGTTGCCTTTAGCGGACAGGCACTTTAAGACATGTGGGGGTCGTTTCTGGACACTGTTTGTTGATCGACATAAATTCCCGCCAGTTTCTAAGAGCTGAACATAAGGAATTACGTACCAGCGGCGCAGTTCACACCGTGCTACACAGAAAGAAAGAACGCACGAAAACTCCACGTCACAAAAATGGTGAAGATCAGGAAGTATTTCAAGTAAGTTGAAGATCTTAGACGTTACAAAGTTTACAACAGTAAGTGAAAGTGTATATATTATAAGAACAGTGCAATGAGAATTAACATATCAGGACGTAAGAACAACATTACGTAGAAGAAGTGCAGTAGAAATATAATAGTCGCACCATACGCGCGAAACTGCACGATATGAAACAAGCCACAGCGCTATAATATATTTGTAACAACTGACATTTAGAAAGATCACAGCATATTTAAGAACATTATTGTGTTTTGAAAGAATGTACGGGTATGACTACAGTGCTACTTAAGAAAGGAAGATAGTACATAGATATGAAATGTCCGAAACATTCGACACCATGGTCGATATGGAAAGTAACTATGTTGATGTGAGTAGGCCGTAAGATCTAAAGAAACACTGCGCTGCCACAAGTCTACACCACAATATTGTACGATAACACAACGATGGACACTGTACATTCGAGAATTGATGATTTGCTCACAAATTTGATTGCAACTGCTCAAAAGTGACCTTATGCTAAACAATCTGCGGAATTTATGAAGTTCGTCATGATTCAAGATTATTATCACATTTATCGTTAGGACTGTTCCACATAGGATGGAGTGTACTACCGATCTGCAAGTATAGTTTACTCTATCAGAAAGACATTCGTTATTTTACGAACATTATTAACAGTTTTAACTTGGTTGTTTAAAACGCCAAAAGATTTTGCCACCTACAAGTGTGAGGCATTTACACGCTCGTTACAGTTGCCGAAGCAGCATTTCGGTCGTCTCACGGTGCCAGTTCATTATATTAGACTGACACCTCACTGGCATAGAATCAACGGACACGAAGTTTCTTCACAGAATATCGCATTCTTTATCGTCAACACTACACATTATACGCGCACCATTTGAAACATACTGTCCACGACGCTATATTAAGGAAGAAACGACGATACAAACATTAACTCATTACGTCGACATCTACGGACAACGGTAACGTTTGGACACTGATTGACTGTACACGGATACACTACACACGTCAGGAGGCTACTCACTTTACACTTCAGCGGGTACACATCGGAACGTTATACGGAGTGACATTGTTCTTATTGGGCGTGATACCATTCGTCTTCACGCTAAACTTTACGACGCTATACTCCATTGTGGACATTAAGCGTTCCAGTACCCACAGCATTCAGCTGCTATAACTCAAGTATCGTCGAAAACACCCAAGCCAATCACGTTTCTCAGAGATTGGTTACGAACCGCGTTGGTTCGGGTTTAAGTACAAATTCATTGTACTTTCGTACAAGCAAGGAGCGGTCTACTTCCTTATACAATTCCTTCCCTTGGCATATCATGGTTAACATATAGGATGTAAATTATCGAGCATTATATTTACGGACACGAGAACCTGAAAAAGGCCAGTATATGTTATTGTTGGTTAATGTGTTGTTGTTGATAAATGAGGTGCCTATTATTTAATATTAAGTAAATTAGTTCAAAAATGGATAGTGTGAGCGTTTCTACATTAAGCAAGGACACTTGAATATTGTAGGGTCAACACATAATTGTTGTCTTAGGTTAAGTGTAGTAGTAAGAGAGGATATTTACGGCAAATTTCTGTAAAAGTACTATTGTCTTTTATGAAAGAAAATATCTATTTACGTCACTCGTCAGTCGTCTTCTGTCATTGTTGACTGTCTAGTATTATATATTCTTTATACTGAATATATTTCTTATATTAATTTCTGTTATTTACAGATAGTAACACTTAAGATATATAGATAGCAAGAAGTTACTGAATTTCGTTATTGTTCAATTTTACATTGCTGTTGAGTTGCAGTTCACATTTTGTTCAGCAGTTGTTATATCTGAATTGAACATATTTACATTTTTGCATACTCTTCTATCATATTTCAGCTAGATTATTATACAGGTAGGACAAGATGTCTACACTACAATATCTCACGGATTTGGGTGAGAAGAATGGATTGGCTGGAGCAGAACTTAGAAATTGGGTCATACAGGAATTTAGAGCTCAAACCGCACATGAAAGGGAGGAACAATTGAAAAAAACTAGCAGCTTAAAGGGAGGCAAAGCAACTTCAAGCTAAGCGTGAACGACAAGAACGAATAAAGGCTAGAGAAAAAGAATTAACTTTGCAACGTGAAAAGATATCTGCAATGAGGAGAGAGATGGAAGAAAGACGAATAACAGCAGAGGCAGAGTTAAAGGCAAGACAGATAACTGTAGAGGCAGAGTTAAAGGCAAGACAATTAACCGTAGAGACAGAAATCAAGCAAAAACGACTCGCACTTGAAAATGAGAATCTTGCAAAGGAAGCAATGTGGAAGGAGCGTATAAGACAAATGTATGAAATAAAAGAAAGTAATCACACAAGTAAAGTATGTGCTACAGTAGTGAAAGAACCAAACGCCAGAGATTTCGTTCAGAAAGGAACTATAGAACACAAGTCTAACGAAACACTTACAAGTACAAATGCCCAAATTGAAACAACACAAGAAGAAGAAAAAGAAAAGACGCAAATAGAACAGGGTACATCAACGGTAGACATGCATGATACAATGCTACTGAGTGATAGCATAACGGTAATTAATTGCAAATACCAAGATTTGCACAAAGTCAACGAACCCAAACATGAAGAAATAACTGATACTCAACAAAGCAAACGAGATTATTTGTCGGTAAATGACATATTTTTGAAACATTCAAAAAAGAAACCAAAAGTTACACGCATTGGTTGTTACACACAAAAGTTACATGCACAACAAGCGAGGAAACATAGTGTAAACGGGTTCATACAAACAAAAACGCATATCATAAACATGCACACAGAAGTGAAGAAGCATAGCACAAATATACACACAAAAGGCAAGAAATGGATTACATACATACGCACAGAAGTCAAGAAGTGTGTCACAAACGTACATACAGAAGTCATTAGGTGTATTACACACATACACGCTGAAGTTAAACAGTATGTCACTAACAGATACACACAATCAAAGAAATACGTTGCGTGCGGCATTACAATTATCCATTCACAAGTTAAAAGAAGATACACAAAGTTACCATGTACAAATATTGGCATGCGTGCAAAAGAGAGATTCTATAGGTTTGAAACAAAGAAAGAAAGAAAGAAAATAAATGAAAGGAAGAATAAAAGAAAACAATAAAGAAAAATAAAATGGGATGAATGTGAAAGTGTTAGGTTCATATCAACACATAGTACACTACAGACACATTAGGGTCTTATTACTTAGTTATCCCAGATGTCACTGTGTAAGGTTATACTTGTCAGAATTATTCTCACTATCTTTCTTCACTTAAGTGTGTGAAAATATGTTGGTTCTCTATTCTACAGATAATTGTTCGTAAATATTTCGTTATTAGAGAACTTAATAATTTTATGAAGAGTATTTGATTTAAATATTTATTATATTTCTGATTTATTATCTTAGAAATCTTGAATCTGGGAGATATGATTCTTCACAAAACTGTAGGATCTACAAATCAATTATAATCTTGCCGATACTCTAAATCAACTATAAATATAAATATTTTATTCAATTTATTCAATTCTAGTTTATTATATTTGTTTGTTCATAGAGTGTTTGGAAATGTGTTAGATAGCACCGAATTTACTGGCAATACACACACAGATCAACAATTACATATTATTAATGCAAATAGCTAGTTTAAGTAGTTGGATACTTCTGTCAATATGTGATTTTGACAGGATGATAAGAAATTTACGTGAGGAGGAACCGTTGAGGCATGGAGAACTTTGAGAACTTTGACTTGTGTGGCTTTTCTCCTGTGTCGAGTTTTCACTTGGATGTTTTGTGACTGGGGGTGACTACTTTAAAGGAAAACCGGTGAACACGTATTGTGATATGAGTTGAACATTGTATAATATTAGTATGTGTATATAGAGTTAATTTAATGAATTGTGATAATAGTTGATTAGTTAACGTAGTTAGATTAAATACTATGTTAGTATAGTTATATTTTGATCATTGATCGTTAGTTATTATTACTTAATTATGGGTTGTCAATTTTATTGCGATCGCCATTTCCAAGTATAGACACCACTACATATAGCATAATGAAATACGCCGTTGAAGGATATTGTCACTCGGTCATTATTGCCACACCTTCACAGAGAATTTATGATGACTTCTTTAAGGAGCATTTACCTCGATTACACCTAAAATTATGACGTCATAATACTAGTCCCCTACCTACCCGTTTGATGAGATTAAGATTTACGACATAGCGGTCGGGATAAAAGTCATTGTGTCTACACTGCTATGTGTCAGATTAATTCTCTTGATGAAAAAAAAAAATGATTACATCATTTTAAAAGGGAGGGGGGCATACTGCCATATGGCGTTTAGACAGAATGACGTCATCGGAATGGGCGGTAGAAAATCATATAGGGAAGATCCACTCGGACACTAAAGTGGACGTCAACAAAGGAATCCAAGGAAAATGTGGAGAACGTAATTGGACAGCAACGGGGAGACGCTGGGACTTCGTGATACGAACAAGATGTGTTTCTGAAGGCTCGAGGTGAAGGTGACACCTGGATGCCGTGATTTCGGGATGAGACAGCAGGGAGTCTGGTAAGGAATTTATTGAGGACGACACAACAGTGAAAAGGACCGGGAATGGAAAATCCACCTAGACTGAATCTTAGTATCTAAGAAATTGAGCTGAAGAATGGATAGGAAGGCTTCAAGGGCGACGAGCTGGTTTGGGAGCTCAGGGGTAGATGTATTTGAGTAGGTGCCGATCCTGTGGTTAGGGATCAGCCTGCTTTTCTGCCAGAGGTTTAATCCTATTACCGGTGGCGGAAAATAAACGTCTGGAAAAATCGTTCGCTTCACTTGAGTATGCTATTCTGAATCGTTCTGTTATCAAGTTCCGATTTTTCGATGGTGCTTTTTGTGTTTGCTCCAGTTGCGTTTAGCGGACAGGCACATTAAGACAAAGACTTCCCATCACATGCTCACTGCGCAAGAACCACACCAGCCAGTTGGACAACAACAGTCAGTCTTGTAATCATCAATTGTTCTTCCTACCCCAGAAGACTTTGTAGCAGCTACTAATGCAGAGATCAGCAGTCCGGCCAACATTGGGTATGGCACATCCCTGCTGCAGCCAACATTGGGTATGGCACACCCCTGCTCCAGCCAACACTGGGTATGGCACACCCCTGCTGCAGCCAAAATTTGAGCTACCGCTGCCTCCAAAAGCCAGCTTGACCACACATCCTCACAAGAAAATTAGAAGTGCACCATATGAATTCAGTCAGCTCATGCAACGTTACCTGTTGGCTTTGACGCTCGTCTCTTTCCCCCAGTTTCAAATCAATCGCTCCAACTTGAATACAAAGTTGGTACTGAAATCAACTGAAATGTTTCCAATAGTTTGGAACCCAGGGTGCAGTCATCTTCTGAAACTCTTTCAAATTCTGCTGTAGTTAATTCTGGTATTGTAGTGAAGAACTACCAACCAGCCAAAGTTCCGCAAAGGTTTGTGCCCAGGCAGGCATTGAAGGCCACAGAAGGGAGAGCAAAAAGTGACACACTGATTCACAAACCAACAGATCCGCTGGATCAGGAGCTCAGAAGAAATGCTTTTCATCTGGGGGAGACACAAGGTCCTGCTGTGGTTCCCTAGAGAAAGAGGACTTTGACAACAGCTGCACAACAGTCTGTGAATGAAACAATCATGGAGATTCGGAGCAAGATCTCCAAGGTGAGATGTGTGTCTCTTAGTTTTGCTGTTATTTGTTAACATATAAGTTTTTATTGCCTTCTGGACTGATAACTGAAAATCCAGCAACTAATTCAGGATAATGCTGGCTCGGGTGATGTGATTATCTACACAGATGGGTCGGTGTTGAGAGGTAGGAGAAGTGCCTGGGGGTTCTAAGCAAAAGCTAATGGTCGACGTTTGGTGCAGGAGAACCTGGCATATGATACCACAACATCTAGCTTAAGAATGGAGGTGGAGGCGGTCAGTGCAGCTTTCCGCTGGATGGAGAATACGATACACACACACATCGTGATTGTAACTGACTCAGAAAGCATGCTGAGGATGGTGAGGACAGGCAAGCTTCGGGCAGAGTGGCTTCCTTTGCTTCGGAGGTCACGGGCGGCAAGCATCGCCTGAATCTTTTCTCCGGGGCATGCCAGTGTGCTGGGGAATGAACAGGCGGAAAGACTGGCTGGCTCTGCAAAACTTGGTGGAGTATTGATGCATGACGAGGCAGACGTGGTTGTGGCCTTGTGGGAGCACGTGTACACCTCGAAGGAGCAAATGGATCACCATGGTCTAACAAGAATGAGACAGCGAGGAGTGATAAGAGGATCTGGCCGACGCTCGACGCTCAGAGGAAAGGCGAGACGGACATATAATCAGATTGCTACTGGTACTATTGGTGTTGGAACTCTTTGCTGGCTGCTGAGGATGGAGACGGAGCGCTTATGGGAATGCCCCGAATGCTGTGAAGTCGGTTCCTAAATCAATCAATCAGTCAATCTGGACTGATAAGTGTGCTCAGTCTTGCTTAGGTAAAGAAGGATAATGGTAACACAAGGCAGACATACTGTAGAGGTGTGGTGAATACAGACAAGATAAACTACCAGGACAGCTCTACAAAAACATGTTCACAAAGGACATGCAAGTGTGACTTCAGTTGTTTCTATGGGTATCTTCCATATTCTTGAGAGACACTTTCTTATGGAAGGTTACATCAGCCAAATAAAGTTGAATACAGACAAATGGACACAAATATAATGTAATAGGGCCATGGCTTCAGAAAACAAACAAACAAACAAAGAAGTTTTACAAAAACTGGGATTGAAGAAAACTACTCAGTGAGATTAAGGTCAGACATTTAATGTTCTTCAATCGAATAAAGAGATACTGCTCATTGTTAAAGTATTAACCAGTTAGTGGAAGTGCAGTAAAGCTGTAGAAATTGAATAATACTGGTGAATTAACAACACTGTTGGATATTAAGTCCTTATATATGGAGGCATTCCATCTGAAGAATCTTGTGATATCTATAATGAGATAAGGTATGATATGACAATTAGTGTCAAAGATCTGAATAAGAGTTTACAGAGTTAAGAATATAAGAAATAGAGCTAAGACAGAGACCATTAGAGAACATCAGACAGAAGAGACACCAGCGCTATAAATAGCTTTACCACGGGACACACTTGTGTCAACCAAGAGGGCATTGAGTGTAAGTGAGCGAGGGTTTCCCAAGACACTAGGAAACTCGCCTCGACGAGTAACCATGGAGTACAGGTTACTCTAGTTAACTGACCAGCGTGCTGGGACACCATGCACGCAAGACTCGCCAGCGCACGGAGGATCCAACGTCCGTGTTTGAACACGCAACTAGAAGCGTGGCTCAGATTGCGACTGAGACGGCTAGAGAGTAGACGTGTTCCTTATGAATACTATAGGTTTATAGACAATAGTGATTGTTAGGCTGTAGATTCCATTCAGTGATTAATAGTATCATTATCACCTCTTCATTGCATCTGTGTAACGTACTATGATGTTTATTGTCAATGAAGTATTCCACTCGCGGAGCTTGTTTGTAATCAGCTCTAAATAAATTGTATCCCTTTTGCAAATTACACGAGTTATTATTTCTTGTGTTGCAAAAGTAGGGGAGTCCTGAAATACCTGTCGCAAGTAAGTTGCTGACAATTAGGAATGTAGTAGCAATCACTTAAGCCTATCTAGTGATTGCCGCTAGATTCCTAATTTTCTGCCTTAGTTCTTACAAATGAAAATATTTGCTTATATATAGAAATGTATGGTATGTTATTATTGACATCATCATAAGTGTTTACCTTTTACCAATAATTGTTTTACATCATTGATTCATTTGTTGTCTTTTCTCTGATGTATAGGGGCAGCTGGTTGCCATTGTAGTGTTATAGTGTGTGTAGGTAAGGGATGGGTGGCGTGTGTGTGGGTGGGTGGGTGGGAGAGATTGTGTGGGTGGGGGATGTGTGTGTGTGGGTTTGGGATGATTGGATTGGTGGGGGATGTGTGGGTGGGGGGATGTATGTTTGGGGGATGTGTGTTTGGCTGAGTGGTTGGGGGTGTGTGGGTGGTGAGGTTTTGTGTGTGGGTTATGGGATTGGTGTGTGGATGGGGAATGCATATGTACGTCTGGGTGTGTGTGTGTGGGTGGGGGATGTGTCTCATAACATGATAATATGCATTGGTTATGGTTACAACATTCATTTGACAGTGTTTTATTTTCCTATGTATCATGCACTATTGATGAACGAAAGACGAGTGATTGGAAGGGCCGAATGTTACCCTTTGGAAATAAAGTTTGTTTGTTTTTTATTATAGTGGAAGAATTGTACACACACAGGTTGGGGGGTGGGGGGGGGGGATGGTTGATGACTGTCAGAATTAAATACAACCACATCATGCTTACATAATGTGGGGTCTTGGTAGCTGCAGAGAGTTGGGCTGTGTCAAGCTTTTGAAAGGCAAGCCACAGTTTCAGCAGGAATGGTGTTTCAATGACTATTCAGATTATCAGAAAAGTCTATGGTAAAGAAGTAGCGAATGTCATTTGCAATCCTGCATACCACGTTCAAAATCAGCTGCAGACATTTTGCAAGCTGTCAGAGTCTCACATGGAGTCGGTAGAAGGTTTTCGCCAGCTAGCAACCCTCATGTTGCGTATCACAGGAGTTTACAACAAAGCAATAATACATGATTATTATAACAACTCTATCAGCTATCTAACGTGTGCATAAGACCCCTAAATACACTTGGGTTTTAAGCTATCAAGTCCCCCTTAAGGTAAGCCCTGTTGCTTCTTCGATGTCCAGTCCGTGTCTGCCCTCTAACGTGTCTCGATCGGACACGGGCTGTAACTCTCCGTGAGCTTCTCGTGGAACAGGTCCTGGCACGCGGTCAGCGTGTCCACGGAGCTGTAGGCGAACTGACCTATGCTCCTCGAAGGCTCTGGATTGTTCGAGCATTCGAGTGTGTCTCCCTTGTATTGGGGTTATGCCCCTTCTCTAATTCCCTTCTATCTTTATGTTTCTACCGACTCCATGTGAGACTCTGACACAAGCAGACAGCCTTGTGTTGACTCTTACCAGTAGCATAAGCGTCAACCGTTCAGGAAACAATGGCAAACTACTTGACGTAAACTTGTCTAGTAAAGCACAAATAGCCAGTAAATGCTGGGGCTGATTGCAACATCCTGTAAAGGACGTGTAACTAACTTAACTATACTTTATGTACAGTTTTAATTTGCCAGGCCGCAGTGAGGCAGCTTGTCAGGAGCTGAACCCTTCACTTTCACTGTGAAAGGTGGCTCAACTGCCATGTTACCACTGCAGTATTGTGCAGACAATTTACACTCAGAATAATAAACAATAATTGTGATTCTGAACTTGTTACTCTCCCATTCGTATGTAGGTCATTACAGAGAGTGTGAAACAGAATGAGCAGTTCAGCTGCTGGTGGCTGTGGTCTTCCTGCGTTCTCTGTTTAAATAAATGGATTAAGAACCTGACTTGTAGTAACTGACTAACAAAGAAAATAGGGTAAATAACATCAGAATAATGAACGAACAAACTTTATTTTCAAAGGGTCACAAATTAGCCATGCTGGCCTGTCTTACATTTGGTTCTTCCAATCACTCATCTTTCATACGTCAATTATTTATTATGCATGTTACATTCACATAGGGAAGAAACAGTGTCAAAAAACGTGTTGCCAGAAACAATGCAAATTACCATGCTATGAGACAGGCAGGCAGGCAGACACACACATACATAAACACACACATGTGCACACACACAAACACACATACATTACTTACACAAACTCTCACAGTTATGCACCCACTCAATAAAATACAAATACACACTCCCTCGCATACACACATACTCACTTACAATCACAAAATTACTAACAAAAGTTTACTCTCTCTCTCTCTCTCTCTCTCTCTCTCTGGTGCGCGCACGCACACACGCACGCACGCACACACACACACACACATACACACACACACACACATATATATGCGTTTAATAATAGAGAAGTGCAGAGAATTTAATGTAAACCTATTCTCATGTTTTGTGGATTATTCAAAGGCATTTGACTGTGTACAGCATCAGAAACTTTGGGAAATCATGAGGAATATGGGCTTTCCATCACATGTAGTACAACTCATAAAAATGCTCTATCTAGAGACCAACAAGCAGCAGTTAGAATAGATGGCGAGGCATCAGATTGGTTTGACATCAAGCAAGGAGTCCGTCAGGGCTGCGTGCTGTCACCCTATTTGTTTAACCTGCACGCCGAAAATATAATGAGAAATGTAAGAGATGATATAAACAGGGAGCCATATGATGCTTTAAATATCGGTGGTCATGACATACCAGAGATTCGGTATGCTGATGATACAGTATTACTCTCCACAACACAGGATGGCATAGAAAATCTAATAGCATCAACCCAATTGAATAGTGAAAATCACAACTTATATCTTAACATAGCAAAAACAAAAATAATGCATACAGATAAAACTACTATGGAGAAAGAAATATACATTAATGGGGAAAAATTGGAGGTGGTGGAAAATTTTGAATATCTTGGGTCATTGATTACTAACAACGGCGACACAATGAAAGAAATTAAACGGCGACTATCAATTGCTCTTCAAAGACTAAAACAGCTGAATAAATTATGGAGTGGGACAGACAGAACTACAAAAATTAGATTTTTAAGAGCATGCATCTTTCCCATTGCAACATACGCCTGTGAGACATGGACACTTCTTACTAAACAAGCTGAACAGCGCATAAACGCCTTTGAATATAAATGTTATAGACGAGTTATAAGAATATCTAGGGTAAAGAAAAGAACAAATGCATCCATACTTCAAGAGTTGAATATTGAAGAAGGTTGGGTATTAAAGACGATAAAACAAAGAAAATTGAAATATTTCGGTCACTTGAAACGTCACGAAAGTTTGGAGAGAAAAATAATGGAAGGATATATGCCTGGGAAGAGAGGAAGAGGAAGGCCAAAGAGAAGATGGGTGCAGGATGTGGCGGATGATCTCCAGATGGGTGTATCAGACGCGGGACATCTTGCTTGTGATCGAGAGGTTTTCCGGCAGGGTTGTTATGGGAGCGAGGTTCTGCAAAGGACATGCTACTGAATGAATGACTGAATGAATGACACACACACACACACACACACACACACACAAACACACACACACACACACACACACACACACACACTCTCTCTCCATCTCTCAGAAGATGATGAAGTCTCTATTAGACAACAGAAACATGTCAAAGCAACTGACAGACAGGACACAAAACAATGACATCAAAAGACACAAAACCCTTGGTGAAAGGAACTAGTGATAAACAGATCAACTATGTAAGGCTTTGGAATAAAACAATGTTATCACTACTAAAAGCTCAAACACCTCTGAACTGATGCAGTCACATTGTGACAAAATACATACATCCGAGTTCAGGGTGTATACATGTTATATCACTCATTCGTTCATTCATTCATTCTCTCTCTCTCTCTATCTCTCTCTCTTTCTTCTAACTCTCTCTCTCTCTTCTTTCTGTTTCTCTCTATCTCTTTCTTCTTTCTGTTTCTTTCTCTCTCTCTTTCTTCTCTCTCTCTCTTCTGTTTCTCTCTGTTTCTCTCTCTCTTATTTCTGTTTCTCTCTCCCTGTCTCTCGCTCTCTCTTTCTTTCTCTCTTTCTTCTTTCTGTCTCTCTCTCTTTCTTTTGTTTCTCTGTCTCTCTCTTTCTTCTTTCTGTCTCTCTCTCTTTCTTTTGTTTCTCTGTCTCTCTCTTTCTTCTTTCTGTTTCTCTCTCTCTTTCTATCTGTTTCTCTCTCTCTCTCTTTCTATCTGTGTCTCTCTCTCTTTCTTCTATCTGTTTCTCTCTCTTTCTTCTATCTGTTTCTCTCTCTCTTTCTTCAATGTCTCTCTCTCTCTCTCTCTCTCTCTCTCTCTCTCTCTCTCTCTTTCTTCTAACTCTCTCTCTCTCTTCTTTCTGTTTCTCTCTATCTCTTTCTTCTTTCTGTTTCTTTCTCTCTCTCTTTCTTCTCTCTCTCTCTTCTGTTTCTCTCTGTTTCTCTCTCTCTTATTTCTGTTTCTCTCTCCCTGTCTCTCGCTCTCTCTTTCTTTCTCTCTTTCTTCTTTCTGTCTCTCTCTCTTTCTTTTGTTTCTCTGTCTCTCTCTTTCTTCTTTCTGTCTCTCTCTCTTTCTTTTGTTTCTCTGTCTCTCTCTTTCTTCTTTCTGTTTCTCTCTCTCTTTCTATCTGTTTCTCTCTCTCTCTCTTTCTATCTGTGTCTCTCTCTCTTTCTTCTATCTGTTTCTCTCTCTTTCTTCTATCTGTTTCTCTCTCTCTTTCTTCAATCTCTCTCTCTCTCTCTCTCTCTCTCTCTCTCTCTCTCTCTCTCTCTCTCTCTCTCTCTCTCTTTCTTCTATCTGTTTCTCTCTCTCTCCATTTTTTTGTTTTAAATTAGAAGTAAAGAAAAATGTCTGATATAACAATAGTACAGTCACTGTCTGCATTATATGACTATATCCAGATTTAGGAAAGAAAGAAAGAAAGAAAGACAAAGGGAGTGCTAATGATGTCTGGATAACATCCTAACATTATCCTGAGAAGATCAAAGAATACCCAACGGACATGAACACACTTTTATAAAAGCATGTATATTTGTGGTGTGTAAATTCCTGTATAAAAGTTGTCCACCTGGTAAAACGCTATTCTCATTGGCCCCAGTGATGTGCAAATGCTGACTGTAAGAATGTGAGATGGCAGGAATTTCACACATACTAGGTTACACTGTCATGCAGTAGGACCCCAGTGATCAGCACAATTAGGCAGACTACTTCAGTAGAGTATATCCAAGGATAGATTTGTTAAACTTATCATCTTCATCATGTGGCATATCCTCCGTATCCTCTCATCATGGCCCACCAGAATGACTTCTGATCCCTTGTCAGTTCCACCGCCACAAGCATATTTGTGTTTGTCGTTTTTGGTAAACGCATTAATGATGGTGTCCTTGATCAAGCTGAAACAATACTTTTGTGTCATTTAGCTGTCATATCTGTTTTAGGTCTTCTCTTTTATATAGAGATTGGAGGCAATAGGGATGTTGTTTCTGAGACGGCTCTGTCACAAACGGTTTACGGATACAATTTGTAATCCTGCATACAGTCCGTGTCTGAGACACAGATACTGGTGATTTGACAGCAGACCGCTCTGTGCTGGTTTTCATAAAATGGTATGAATGCTGGTCATTCAGAAAACAGGCGCAAACTACTGAACGTAAACTTGCCAAGAAATCACAAACAGCCAAAATATGTTGAGGTTGATTGCAACATCCTGTAAAGGATATGGAACTACCTTTTCTAAGACAAATGTTGCAATTGCCTTGGGCTGCTAGTATAACTAACCAGTACCTGGAAAGGACAAATGAAAGTAGAACTATAAGAAAGATACAAGCAATGTTTTCAGTCATGTACTTAGAGGACATGTAGTGGACTATACTGTGATGACTGGAAAGTACTTAGAGGACATGTAGTGGACTATACTGTGATGACTGGAAAGTACTGAGAGGACACGTAGTGGACTATACTGTGATGACTGGAAAGTACTGAGAAGAGATGCAGTGGAATATGCTGTGATGACTGGAAAGTACTTAGAGTACATGTAGTGGACTATACTGTGATGACTGGAAAGTACTTAGAGGACATGTAGTGGACTATACTGTGATGACTGGAAAGTACTTAGAGGACATGTAGTGGACTATACTGTGATGACTGGAAAGTACTTAGAGGACATGTAGTGGACTATGCTGTGATGACTGGAAAGTACTTAGAGGACATGTAGTGGACTATGCTGTGATGACTGGAAAGTACTTAGAGGACATGTAGTGGACTATGCTGTGATGACTGGAAAGTACTTAGAGGACATGTAGTGGACTATACTGTGATGACTGGAAAGTACTTAAAGGACATGTAGTGGACTATACTGTGATGACTGGAAAGTACTTAGAGCACATGTAGTGGACTATGCTGTGATGACTGGAAAGTACTTAGAGGACATGTAGTGGACTATGCTGTGATGACTGGAAAGTACATAGAGGACATGTAGTGGACTATGCTGTGATGACTGGAAAGTACTTAGAGGACATGTAGTGGACTATACTGTGATGACTGGAAAGTACTTAGAGGACACGTAGTGGACTATACTGTGATGACTGGAAAGTACTTAGAGGACATGTAGTGGACTATGCTGTGATGACTGGAAAGTACTTAGAGGACATGTAGTGGACTATACTGTGATGACTGGATAGTACTGAGAAGAGATGCAGTGGAATATGCTGTGATGACTGGAAAGTACTTAGAGGACATGTAGTGGACTATGCTGTGATGACTGGAAAGTACTGAGAAGAGATGCAGTGGAATATGCTGTGATGACTGGAAAGTACTTAGAGGACATGTAGTGGACTATGCTGTGATGACTGGAAAGTACTTAGAGGACATGTAGTGGACTATGCTGTGATGACTGGAAAGTACTGAGAAGAGATGCAGTGGACTATACTGTGATGACTGGAAAGTACTGAGAAGAGATGTAGTGGACTATACTGTGATGACTGGAAAGTACTGAGAAGAGATGTAGTGGAATATGCTGTGATGACTGGAAAGTACTGAGAGGACATGTAGTGGACTATGCTGTGATGACTGGAAAGTACTGAGAAGAGATGCAGTGGACTATGCTGTGATGACTGGAAAGTACTGAGAAGAGATGTAGTGGAATATGCTGTGATGACTGGAAAGTACTGAGAAAAGATGCAGTTGAATATGCTGTGATGACTGGAAAGACCAGAGATAGAAGTTGCAGAGGGAGACTGAGGGAAATGATGCTGATGGTCTATGATGGTGGCATGAAGGAATAACATCAACAGAATTTATCCCGGCCACACATACACAAAATGGAAAGTGTGTCATACAGGATGAAGGGGGCAAAGAAATGTAAAGCATCCAATGATGCAGCAGGAAGCAGGCTGCTGGAAGATGTAATCAAATAATAATATAACTGGATGGAGCACCTTAGAAGTTGTTGCAAATATATGGTCATCAGAAAAGCATACAATTAGTTCTCTAGAGAACTAATCTGTATACAAACCCTCACATGATAATAGAGGCTGGGCACTTATAGCTTGGCCTAAAGCAGGGGTCACCAAACTACGGCCCGCGGGCCGGATCCGGCCCGCGACGTCATTTCATCCGGCCTGCGACGGTACTCAAATTTGCTTGATATAACGTTTGAAACACGAGACGTTGTGATACAATTTAAATGTAAATATTATGTTTAGAATAATAGGAGATCTTCACACGTGCAGAGACCTCCTGGCTGCTCTAGGCTGTTTATTTATGCGGCCCTATTTATATATTTTGCAAACCTTATTATGAGATATATTCTATTACCAAATGAAGCCGCCTGCCGCGGCTCTACACGAGTATGTAGTAGCATATCCCATGATATCCTGGTAAAAAATGCATAGAATGCTGGGATGTTGTGTTGGCGTGCCTATAAGAGGTCAGTCACGCCATGTTCCCCCCTCTTTGGCCTTGAGAGCAACTGAGGCCGAAGAGATGCTGATGTCTAATTTTCAGCAGAGGGTTTGAACTCATCCCTCTGAGCCACTACCCAGCAGATGGGCGAACGTGCCCCAGGCACGGCCGAGCGTGGCCACTGTTTTCCCACACCGCAGTTGAGAGGGCAGACTGGCTCTGTGAGGATCCAAAAGATAAAAGAGGATCTTGATTGTGTATTGACGATTATCTGCTGCCGGGTGAGGTTTGAATGAACCTTCATAGTTTAAATAGGAACATAGGAATAGAATAGCTATGGCTGTGCCTGAGAAAAATAATGAAGGGGTATATGCCTGGGAAGAGAGGAAGAGGAAGGCCAAAGAGAAGATAGGTGCTGGATCTGATGGATGATCTCCAGATGGGTGTATCTATAGCGGGACATCTTGCTTATGATCGGAAGGTTGTTATGGGAGCGAGGTTCTGCAAAGGACATGCTACTGAATGAATGACCTTTGTTCCAACTTGTTGTCTGACAATTGCTGGTGTTTTTATCAGACTACAGTTACAGTGTTGGATGACTACCCATGCTATAATGGAAGATCACTGGTACTGTGTTTGGGTGACTACCATGCTGTGATGGAAGATCAGTGGTACTGTGAAGGATGATTATGTGTATGTTTATTCATGGGGATGCCTATTTTGTTATTGCATCTAATCATGAAGCGATTGATGATGAACATTTGAAAGCAATTCTCTTGATTGGATGCAGCAATTCCAAACCAAACATTGATGGTATTTTGAAAGACACACGTCAGTTCCATAATCTCCCTAACCTCTTTGCTGCTTAGTTTGTGAGATTCGGATATGTGCACATTAGGTCTGAAGTAACTATCTTTTTGCTAACGTCGCCTTCTTTGAAATTTGTTTAGTAAATAAATGTGTTGGGCGTCTTTGTTTGTGTTTTGGTGGGGTGTGGTGGTGGTGGTTGTGGGTGTGTGGTGTGTGTGGTGGGGTGTGTGTGTATGCGTGCGTGCATTGCTCGCCCTTCCTATGATTAACTTAGTTTTTCGTCTTTATTCCCAGAGTGTTTGTTCTAGCTTGCAATTATTATTAAAGTTAGCTGTATATCCTTTACAGGACGTTTGCAGCCAAAACCCCGCATTGTTTTTGTTTTGTGTCTGGCAAGTTTTTGTTCAGTAGTTTACTATTGCTTTCTGAACGACCTGCACCATAACATAGCACAAAACAAGTGTAATGTTTTCTGCTGCCAAATCGCGCGCAGATGTGTTTCAAATGTGGATATACCCGGGTTACGAAATGCGTCCGTAAGACCTTAGGCCCCAGAGACCGGTGCAAGTATTGTACAGAATGACTATCCGGCCCGCGTCGTCATTTTCTCAGCTAATCCGGCCCCCCGTGAAAAAAGTTGGTGACCCCTGGCCTAAAGCATGACAGCTTTGACTGTAAATAAAAGAAAGTATGAGCAAATGTCAAGATCTGTATGCACAAAGCAAATGTCACAGATCTGTATGTCACAAAGAGGATCAACTGAAGATGTGGGGCAACCCTATATAGTTTACCATGCTGTCTGATCTTGGCTGCTACAATTTCGCCGCTCCTGCAACTTTTCTCGAGTTTTCCATGGATTCGTACTCTGGAGCGTAGCAGACGTGTAGTGATCCACCAAAAAACGAATGGTCATCCAACTTCCTTTTAGCAAATCTGCACACAATAGTAACACCCCATTAGTGGAAAAATTTGTGTAAGCTGAAAACACTATGCTCATAGAAAATAGTTTGGCAATTGAAATAGTCTGTCAGCAGAAAATAATTTGGCAACAGAAAATAGTTTCATCATCATCAAGTGCCCTGCCAGCTGGCGTAGGTGTTCATGGCTCTCCACAGATCTCGGTCTTTGGTGTTCAGGATCAACTTTGCTGATGATATTCCTCCATGCCATCATCTCAATCCATCCAGCATCATTTCACTTGGTCGGCCTATGTCTCTCTTCCCTTGATCTTTCCAGTTGTTACGATGTTCTTAAATGCCTCTCTTCTCATCACATGACTAAGAAAGCTGTTTGTCTATTTCTTATTATTGTATATAATGTTCATTTTACATATCTAGGATCAGTGGTAAATAGCAATTTCCCTAGATCGGGAGATCAACATCCGGATTGGTAATGCAGCAACAAAATGAACAGTTAAGAAAAAGAGCGGAGAACGGGAGTTTACTGCCAAACAAAAGCCTTGTCTATCAAGCCTGTGTCCTTATACTCTTCTCTATGGCAGTAACCTGGACAACTTACTCACACCAAGAGAAAAATTTTAAAACGTTTTTATATGGTGTCGGGAAAAATTCTTGGTATTAAGTGGCAAGACAAAATCAAAAATACGAAGTATTGGAAAGACGGGTTTGTGACAGTTTATTCCATGCTCATCTTCGTAGACTAGAGGGTAGGACACTTAGGAGGATGGATGATGGTAGAATACCAAAGGATATCTTTTTTGGTGAATTACAGAGGGGTAAGGATCTCAGGGTCGGCCTCTACTACGATAAAAAGATGTGTGTAAGGGACATGATTGAAAAAGGCTTTGATAATGCACATTGGGAGCGCGCCCTGAACTTTTTGCATGGAGGGCAAATCAGAAATGGAAAAAAGTCGGGAGAAAATTATTGCAGAAAGTCACACCCCCAACGTTTGAGACGTAAGATGGTGCATGATGGTGGAAATGACCACGTGTTCACATGCACCCACTGTGAACGGACTTTTACAGCGCAAATTGGCCTTATCATCCACTCGCTAACCCCTAGTTAAAAATTATTATGCCTTTTTTGAGCACAAAATATCGTCTGTCAGACGGCAAGGTGCCCGGTGCCAAGGGAAAGAATTAATGTTCTAGTTTTTTTACCTCTTTCGGCAATCTTTGTTAGTTACTCTGACAGTCCAAGGAGTTCGAAACATTCATCTCAGGAACCATATCTCTGTTGCTTCTAAGTTCTTAGTTATGATTTTGCCATCAATAACTGGATGACGGTCTGGTGTCAACCTGTGACTCATGACTGTCCCTACAGGATGAGGATTCCTAAGACAGCCATTAAGTCATTCACTACCCCTGAAATGTGTTTTGCCATGAAGTCTTGAAAGATAATGTGGGGTTTTTTCCCCCTTTCTTCCCCATCCATGGGGTCTTTACCTTGCCTTAGAAAATAGTATGTCAACAGAAAATAATTTGGCAACGAAACTAGTTTGGCAATAAAAAATTTTTTTTTTTTGGTTTACATATCCCTTTTTCAGGGCATCGTGTCAACATCAGCATCTTTCAGCTGATTGTTGATTTCTTGGAAGATTACGCTCAGTAGTTTGCCACTGCTTTCTGAGCGACCGGCTCACATACCCCATAAGTTACCGATGAGGGGAAAAAAGCTACCGATTCTCGCGCAAAATCACATTACTCACGGAATATAGGGATTACAGAGAAAGTCGTGTAACACCTAGACCAGGGAGACCGCAGAAATAATTTTGCAGTAGTTATTGCTTCCCTGTCAGCCTTGTGGTGAAGGATTTCAATCTCCTCCATGTGGATTTTAACAACTGACCTTGACTCATAGTGAACACAGCCTAAACTGGGCACCAGAAAATGTTTGGGAAGATAAGGCAGCCAGTATGAGACTGACCACACACTCACTGAGCAACCATGACTATAAAATATGGGAAGATAAGGCAGCCAGTATGAGACTGACCACACACTCACTGAGCGCCCACAGCTCCATAAAATATGGGAAGATAAGGCAGCCAGTATGAGACTGACCACACACTCACTGAGCAACCATGACTATAAAATATGGGTCTGGCACCATAAGCCCAATTTGCTTCAAGGCATGTACAATGGCCTTTAATTTGTTTACTGATTTACTTTACTTATTTGGTTAAATGCATTGTGTAAATGGAACACTGTTATTATAAGAAATGTCGGCTTTGAAAACCCTGTGTCACACGTTGTATTCCTGTTGTTAGATTCATTGCACATGAGATCAACATGGACATGAATCATGTACACAGTTCTGATTGGTCTATATAAATATGGGTTTAGCACCATATACCCAGTATACCTTAAGGTGTGTAAATGTACTTTACTGACTGACTGACTGACTGACTGACTGACTTTGTGAAGTCATATTACTTCATAACTTTACAATAGTATTTGCGTAATATATCCGTAGCCTTCGCATAATTGAAAAGACACTTAAGATGTAATTTATTAATTCTGATTAGCTAACATATTCACATTCAAAGCACCTTGTACTATTTACGATGCTTTAGAACCAAGGTATTGTTTGATTGTAGAACAACTGTTACCCTCACGGTAATTTACAGTTTACAATAAACATGTCCTAAGAATGTTGATTGTCTCTTTCTGGTTTTCCAGACATATAACAAGAGATATTTAGCACCCTGACGCATGACACGACAGAGTTATCTATAACATACAGGCATATAACACTAGATTTATCTATAGCATCCAGACATATAACAAAACTAAAACACTGAACAGTAAATAACTGAGAATGTTGTGATACCCACCGAGCAGACTGTATTTTCTTGTATCTCACGAGGTACACTTCACTGTACTTGTCTTCTGTTGGGTAATCATCCAAGGCATTGAACTTGTCAACCAATCCAAAGGTTGAACACAGTTTGTGCAGTTCCTGTGTGGCTCCAACGAGGGCACCCCTTGTATTAGTATGTAGCTTGATTCGTTGTTTACAGTGTATACCTGAAATATGCCAGTTAACTGATAGTTCATTGGTCCTGAGACAGTCAGTTAAATTATCAGCTTGTAATTGGTGAGATGATTGACGTAATTGCACTAAGTTTTACTCCATCTGGCTTGGTCTTTCACTCTCTCTTTCTCTCTCTATCCACTTTCTCTTTCTCTTGCTTTCTCTCTTTCTCTCAAGTGAGACATTTTGTATGTGTCCTAATGGAGGATGTGTGAGTGTGTGTGGAGGATGTGTGTGGAGTGTGGGGATATGTGTGTGTCGGGGGATGTGTGGGTGTGTTGGGTGGGGTATGCGTTTGGATGGGTTGGGGTGTGTGGGTGTTGGTGGGTAGTGATGTTGGTGGGATGTGTGGATGGATGTGTGGGGGTGAAAGTAGGGTGTGAGAATGGGTGTGGGGGATGTGTGTATGGGTGGAGGATATGTGTATGGGACGGGTGAGGGGGGATGTGTGTTGGGTGGGGGATATGTGTGGGTAGGTTGAGATGTGTGGATGGTTTGGGGAAGTATGTGTGGGTGGCGGGGTTGTGTGGGTAGGGGATTGTGTAGGTGGATTGGGGATGCAAGAGTGGGTGGGGAGAAGTGTATGGTGTGTGGGTTTGGGATATGTGTGCAGTGTGTTGGTGGGGGATGTGTGCATGGTGTGTGGGTGGGGGGTATGTTTGTGGTGGTATGGGTGAGCATATGTGTGTGGATGGGGGATAGTGTGTGGTGTGGGGATGTGTGTGATGGGTGTGGGGAATGTGTGTATGGGTGGGGGATATGTGTGGGTGAGTAGGGAATGTGTAGTGGTTGGGGGAAGTATGTGTGGGTGGTGGGGGTGTGTGGGTGGGGAATGTGTGCGTGGATGGGAATGTGTGGGTGGTGGGTGTTTGAGTGGCTTAGGATGTGTAGGTGGGGAGGGATGTGTATGTGTCGGGTGGATGCGTGAGTGGTTGGAGGATGTGTGTGGGTAGGGTTATTGTGATCGAGAGATGTTTGGTTGGGGTGGGGGTGTGGGGTTGGTGGGGTGCGTAGTGGAGGATGTTGTGGTGAGTGAGTGTGTGTTGGTGGACTGGGTGGGGAATGTGTTGTGTGGGTGGGAGAGGTGTGTAGGTGTGTTGGTTGGGGATATGTTGTGGTGTGTGGGTGGGTATGTGTGTGGGGTGGGGGATTTGTGTGTGTGTGTGGTGGGGTATGTGGGGTGGGTGGTGAGGGTATCTGTGTGGGTGTGGATGGGGATATTGTGTGGTATGTGGGTGGGGGATATGTGTGTGGTGTGTAGGTGGGGATGTGTGGTGGTATGTGTGTGTGGTATGTGTTGGTGAGGGATATGTGTGTGTGGTGCGTGGGTTTGGAATATTCCGTGGTTGGGGTTGTATGTGATGTGCGGGTGGGGGTTGTGTGTGGTGGGGGATTGGGTTAGGGCATGTGTGGGTGGGTGAAGGATGTATGCGTTGGTGGTGGGGTATGTGTGAGTGGATTGCGGATGTATAAGTGGTTAGGGAGATGTGAGTGTGTGGGTAGGGAGAAGTCAGTTGGTGGGGATGTGTGTGTATGGTTAGGGGATGTGTGAGTGGATGTGCGATGAGTGGGTTGGTGGGGGATGTGTGTGCGTGGGTGGGGAATATGTGGTCGATGGAGGTGTGGCTGGGGGATGGGTGGTTGGAGTGTGGGTGTGGGGAGAGGATGTGTGGGTTAGGATGTGTATGTTGGTGGGCGCTGGGATGTGTGGGTTGGTGGGGGATAGTTTGTGGGTGGCGAGTGTGTTTGGTTGGGGGGAACAGGTGAGGGCAGTGTGTGTGGGTGGGGGTATGTGCGGGAAGGGGATGGGTCGGTTGGTGGGTATGTATGTGTCCCTGGGTGTGTGTGTGTGTGGGTAGGTGGGGTGTGTGTGTGGGTGGGGTGATGTTGTGGTAGGTGGGAGATGGGCCTCATAACATGGTAATTTGCCTTGTTTATGTTTACAACATTCATTTCACAATGTTTATTTTTCTTCCTATGTGAATGTATAATGCTCTTGATGAACGAAAGATGAGTGATTGGAAGGGCCGAATGTAAGACGGGCCTGCGTGCCCAATTTGTGACCCTTTTAACATAAAGTTGATTTGATTTGATTTGATTTCTCTTTCTCTCTCTCTATCTTTCTTTCTCTCTCTCCACCCTTCTTTCTCTTTCTCTCTCTCCTCTCTCTCTTTCTTTCTCTCTCTCTCTTTTGTCTCTCTCTCTCTCTCTTCTCTTCTTATCTCTCCCTATCTTCGATATGATAGATCATACTATTTTAATGAAATAAACTAGAAACAATGACAGCAATTTTTTAATACAATAATATTAATACAATCATTTATCAAACAGAAAACAAGTAGTACAGTATCACACAATAAATCGTTATCTCAAACCATTACCTTTAATATTGAAGTACCTCAGAGGTCTATATTTGGCCCTCTGTTATTTGCCATTTATATACATTATCTTCCCTTATATCTTTTGTCTTTCTGCAATGTATTATTCTCAGTCACGACTGGTCACGTGATGTTTACTACCATTGATACATTCGAGGAATACTAACTGGGATATGTTGGGACAGTGCATTTATTAATTACATATTGTTTGCATTTCCTTTACAGGACATTGCTGTCAACATCAGCATCTTTCAGCTGATTGTTGATTTCTTGGCAAGATTACACTCAGTAGTTTGCCATTGCTTTCTGAGCGGCCGGCTCACATACCCCGTAAGTTACCGACGTGATTCGAACCACTGCTGATTCTCACCGTCGTCACGTTACTTACGAGAGTATACGAGATTACGGAGAAAAGTCGCTAACCTCTAGGCCAGGAAGCCGGCAAATTAATATACACACATATAATAGAAGACAGTAATATAATAACGTAGAAGGCAAGCAAGTGCTATTGTGTAATGTATTTATTGAAATAAAGAATCACAAAAATTGAATGTGTTGTGGATCATTCTGGTTGAGTGTGTGGTGGACTGCTAGACCGATCGATGAATGCAATAAATGTTTCTGGGACCGGAGGGCCCTCACTGTCATCAGAGTGTATATCAACATCTGTGCTACTTGTTTTATCTTGTAACTCTCAATATTATTAACAGCGTGCTGTGTATAATGCTCAGTAGGCCTATCATTTGCACATGCTGGATCGATTATATGTCATTCGCGCTGAGAATAACGCTCAGTATTGTTTGTACCACACTGCGAATAATGCCTCACTTCTGCAATCTATTTGCAGACAATTGCATATTATATACAAACGCTAGGGACTGTAATATGCTAGAATCGTCCTTGTAACAGGGATTAAATTATGTAGTTAACTGAAGTTATGGAAATTAACATTCCTAAAACTACTGAACATAACACTTGCCTAGTACATCAACAGCAGCTGAAAATGCTGGTGTTGACTGCAACGTCCCGTAAGGGATACGCAAAAAATTTTTAACCCTTAGCCCCCCGCGAGGCCGATATACTGGCCGTGACGTCACCAAAAAGTCATAGTAAAAAACCCGGTTTGGCCGATTTGGCCAATCCCATTGTAAAACTGCTTTGATTGGTTTGCTTTTAATAGTACAATAGTACAGCCCAAATCAAATGCTTCCTTGCAATCGTCCAGCCATTTTAGCCGCCACATTTCCGTTTCTAGCGTGATTCAGATAAGTGGACATCATTTTGTGCAGTTTTTTCCGAAGTACCCTTTTTTTTCGTGGATTTTTGAGTTCTAAAATGGCCAGCTTTAAACCCTGAAGATGTACTAGCATTGATAGCTCTGATAGTAGCGTTTTTGTCAGTTTAGGACTGTCAGATAATGATTTTAGTGATACAGAAAGTGCCCATGGGATTTCAACCTCGTGTCCCCTTAGTTTTGTGTGTTGGGAATAAGAAGATCGTTTTATCTATACCCTTTTCATGGCAATGGCCGGCCCAAAAAAACATGTCACCAGTTGATAGCCAACCTATTAAAAATGTCAATAGGGACTTCATAGGTGTTGTTTTTTTAAACCATAATTTTAAAATTATTCTAAAGTGGTGTAGGTATTCAATGAGGAAATTTTAGGTGAGTACCATTTTTTTTTAAAATTTTTAGTCCCAAATTTTCATACATAGTGGTATAAAATATTTTATTTTTCACAAAATACAATGAGGTTATAAATTTTTGCGTAAACTGAACAACTTCAATCATACACAGAAATAAACGTTACTATATCCTCTTTAACTCTTTCGCTACGTGATCCCATCTACCCGGCACGTTGTATTTCCTGAGATGGCAGTCCCCCCGATTTAGTCCCAAACAAATATCAGTGGATTATTTCACATATTTCTGCTCCGTTTCGGAATTTTAAGTACAGTAAATTAAAAAGTCGTACAGCCGAAAGATCTCTACGCCATCTTGGTGCGTCAATGGTATTCTAATATATTGGATTCTTGTGAATTTTCAGTTTTAAGGTAGTGTTAATTGTTTTTTTTGGGTTTTTTCCACAATGGAAACCCCCACCAGTATGCGTCCCACGTAGAATGACTTCAGATAAAGGGGTAGATTATTATTCAAAACTGTTTTAAACAATATGATTCCGATAATAGTGATTCAGACAGCAGTTATATCTGTGAATCTAACATTTTAGCACGTGGTGATAAAGATATTACTAGTGGAACGTCGTCTTCAGCTGAGGTGTCGGGATAATTTCCGTCTGACAATGAATGTCAGGATGTCCAATCACTTCTCAGGGGAAAAAGGAAAGCAAACAGTACAAAAAAAGAATAAAACTGGGGGAAAAAAACTTGAATCTACAAGCTTCTGTACAGCGTGATGCACCTATCCCATCACCATCGACATGGCAAGATGTGTCAAAAGGAGAAACAAAACCGAAGTTTGAGTTTCGTCCTCGAAGATCTCACGTCAACTCTAAACTTTATCATCTGCAAACACCTATGGATTTTCTCAAAATTTTTTTTGATGATGACATAGTTGGGTTGTTTAATTAAAAATGTAAACAAATATGCAGAAAAAATCTTGACGCAGAAAATCCTAAAAGAAACTTTTTAGTCTGTTATCCTGACCCCACTCACGAGCATGAATGGCTGAAGTTTACGTCGTCATTATTGCTATGGGACTTGATCCAAGACCATCTATCAAAGACTAGTGGTGTACAAGTGCACATTTATATACCCCTTGGTATGCCACTATGTTTCCCAGGAACAGTTTGAATCTATTTTTTTTACACCCATGTTTTTACGTATGTGAACCAGAAGCATCAGGGGAAGAGATTCCCCGGAAACATTTTTTCCCATTTGAAAAAGTGTCCATTGATGAAATGATTATTGGATGGAAAGGGGGGATTTCAGCACAGACAATACAATGCAACAAAACCTCACAAGTACCCCCATCAAAACATTTGGCCTTTGTTTATTCTGCGACTGGCTTTTGTGGGAATTTAAAAAAATTTTCTATGGACGAAACACCGAATACAGTCCGGATGTAGATCCCACAACTGCTCATGCAGTGAAAATGTTTGCCACACTACTGATGTTTTCGGGGCTGGCCATCACATCTTTGCTGACGATTCTACACTTCGAAAGCTCTGATTGATTATCTGCATTCCAACAATTTTAATTATACAGGGACACTGAATGTCAACCGAGTAGGCTTCCCTCCTGAGTTGAAGCATTTGCGACTTCAGCAAGAGATGAAGTGGTTTTTTGAAGGAGAAAGAATATTGTGTGTGGCATGGAGAGATAAATAGTTTATAGTTTAGAATAGTGTTTTTTTTTTAGTAAAATTTAATTGGATTAGCAGTGATCAGGATATTGGATAACAACGCCCCCTCGGTAAGTACAATGTTTACATTAAATTTTTTCCTCTTTTTAACAAAATTTGTTCGAAGTTATATTATTATTTTTATTTTATTTACAACATACAGCAAAAATTCTCCTACCAACATATTCCTTGTGAAATCCCCTTTTTTTGATATATAATACAACATTTCTGCTAAAATTTTACCATTTTCATAACATTATTGCGACATACACCAATTTCCAGATTTCGGCCATTAGTTTTTTTCATTTTTTTGAAAAAGACATGGTTCAGAATATGCACCAAAACTTCCTTTTGGGTGTTTTAATATGACATACTATTTATAGTCTTGAAGACAAGTGTTTTTTTGTTTGATTATTCAGTAATTAAACATGATTAGCGTTAGGAGTGTAAAAAACACATTCTAAGTGCAATGTTTACATTATTTTTACCTACTTTTGCCCAAATTATTTTACAAATTATATTATTATTTTTTTTTTTTACAACCTAAAGCAACATTCTCCTCCCAAACTATTCCTTTGCACCCCCTTATTTTGATATATAATACAACTTTCTGCAAAAACTTTAACCATTTTCATAACATTATTGCGACTACCCCAAATTTTCCAATTTCGGCCATTAGTTTTTTTTCATTTTTTGAAAAGACATGGTTCAAATATGCCCCAAAACTTCCTTTTGGGTGATTTAAAAGGCAATACTTTTTATATTTTTAAGAAAGGGGTGTTTGTTTGATTATTCAGTAATTAAACATGATTAGCAGTATAGGAGTGTAGAAAACACTTCTAAGTGCAATGTTTACATTATTTTTACCTACTTTTGTCCATTATTTTACAAATTATATATTATTTTTTTTTATTTACAACCTAAAGAAAAAATTCTCCTACCAACATATCCTTGTGCAATCCCCTTTATTTTGATATAAAATACAACATTTTCTGCTAAAATTGTAACATTTTCATAACTTTACTGTGACAGCCCCACCTTCAGATTTCACCCATTATTTTTTGTCATTATTTGTGACACATACATGGTTCAGAATATCACCAAAACTTCCTTTTGGGTGTTTTAAATAATTTTTTATATTCTTGAAGACATGGTGTTTGTTTTTATTCAGAAAATTAACATGATTACAGTATAGGAGTGTAGAAAACACCTTATAAGTGCATTTTTTAAATAATTTTTACCTCTTTAATTTCAGTTGTTATTATTAAACCTCTCATTATTGTCATAATATTTGTAACCTATCATTAATTTTTACCCTGTCATGTTCCTTGTGCAATCCTCTTTAATTTGATATGTAATACAATAGATCTTCTCCCATTTTAAACCCTTTTAAAAGCATTATTGTAACACACCCCTATTCCAATTTTTTTGCCATAAATTTCGTTTGTCACAGCCCAGTTTTTGTTTGGTAGTGAAAGAGTTAAGAATGTATATAGTTAGTTAGTTAGTCGACAGATCATCCTCGTTGCACATCGGACCATTCAGTCCATAAGTGCTCGGATCCCCTCCTCAGCAAATCCCGCAGCGTGTAGCGGCTAACGACGCCAGTTCTGTGTTGGTTTATCAATCTTCTTTGGCTTCCTGCGTAGTGTTCTTGTTTGGCCACCCCTCTTTTAATTTGCTGCTCTCGCAGTCTGGCCATTGTTGTAGATTCACAGTCATCACTTGGTTCTTGCAAAAGTCTCACTTCTCGTAGAGCATTCAGAATGTCAGCCTGGTCCATGGCGCGTCCGCCCTCAACAGTAGCCTCACCTGCGAGCTTGTCAGCCCGCTCATTTCCTTGTACTCCCGCATGCCCTGGCACGAAGATGAAACTAATCTTTGCCAGCCGAGACCGCTTCAGAGGCAGCAACCATTCTCTTCGAATCGACCCCTCCTCTATCCTCTTGATCATGTTCATTGAGTCGCTAAGGAAACAAGCCCTAGTGAATGTCTGTGTCTCGAGCCATGTTATTGCTTTACTTACTGCCATGACTTCCATGGTCAGGCTACTTGTGGTTTCAGTGAAAGCACCAGAGTCCTCCTTCACAATTCTCCCTCCGGCCCGAGCTGTAAAGGCCCATGAGCTTCTCACATGTCGGACGACCGACCCATCTGTGTAGATGACCGCGTCACTGTCTAGCGAATTCTCGAAAATCAACGCTTGTACTTCAGCCTCAACAGCAGCCGGATTTTCTTGTCTGCATTTTCTATCTAGTTGGATGCAAACTGAAAAGGATGTGCAGAAGTCTGTTGGCACTTGCACCCACTCCTCGCCAGGTTCTAAGTCCTCAAGTGAACACACCTGTTGAAGAATGTCCTCGGCTTGACCCATCCACGACCGTCCTCTTTTTAACCTGCTGCCCTTCACCTTCCTAATTTCACTATGCAGTGGATGCTGTGTGTTTGCGTTAATTCTGAGGTAGGCACGTGCCCTGCAAACTTGCATTCTCTCTTCAATGGTTGGAAAATCAAGAAGGTAGCGCATCGCCCTGCATGCTGTATCTCTGTACATCCAAGAATAATGCGCATAGCTTCATTCTGTATCCTTTCCATCCTTTCTATCTGCTTATGGCTGACAGTCAGGATTGCCATTGCATACTCCAAAACAGACATGACCAGCCCCTCGTACAGAAGACATAGATGGCGCTGCTCACAGTTTGCTGCCGCCATCACCCGCATCGCTGCCAAACCCCGCTTGGCCTTTGTTTATCACCTGGTCTATGTGCACATTATGAAGCAAGGCTTCGATCAAACCGTATCCCCAGGTAATTCATTGCCTGCGTTCTTTCCACCGTCTCTGAACACAGCATTACAGTTGGTGTTGGATTGTTGACAATATGATTATTCAACGAGAACCAGGTCACTGTTGCCTTAGTTGGGTTTGACCATTGCCCCAGCTTCATCACACCAAGTACTTATGCGATTGAGTTCGTTTGTAGTTCCACAGCAACCTCCTCTCTATCCTTACCCTGACGATACACTAAAACATCATCGCATATGAAGAATGTATATACTTTGTATATAGATCTATATAGGTTCTAATATTTTTTTTTGAATTTATAAAATTGTCACTTCAGTCATTTCTGTACTCCAAAAAAATGGCTCCGTCTTCTTCAGAGGGAAACCTAAATTTGGCCCAATGTTTGTTCCGTCCTAAAAGGGTTAAAAATATATCCCTGAATATGATCACTGACAGCCTTTAATACGTACAAGGTCCTGCCACAGTTAGTAGATGAAATGAGTGTACAGAAGACTGCTGGTAGCAGGTTAAAGCTTCAGGAAGACAGATAGGACAGCGGCTGTTAAAATCTCGTTCATTAAGACTAAAAGTAAAAAGTTTCATTCTTTAACTCCAACGTCAATTTTATGAAGACCAAGCGAACGAACAGAAAAGTTCAATTTAATCACGAACCTTCACAGCTTTGGGTTGTCTTCCTTCTCGATATGGTGGCCTTGTTGCGCACACATTCTGCCTGATGTGATGGCTAGGAATCTGAGATTCCATCTATACACTCAGTCTTAGTCTTAGGTGGAACACTATAATTATAAACACTTGTTGTCTGTTGTCGAGCCTCACGGTTTATTTGTTCCGTTTACGACAAAAATTAAAAAACCCTCGACGCCAGAACACCTTACTATTTTACCACATTTCCAACCCATTTCTGTTAATTTTTGGTGTCTGTTTCTTTAATTATCTGAGATATATTATTTTTGACGATTAGAATGCATTATTATATTTAACTAAAATTAATAAAGAATACTAAGTTTTTTGTTTTGTTTTGTAACGCCGTGCTTTTTTTTTATTTACTAAGACTCGCAAAATATTTAACCGGCTAAACAGCGACATACAATTTCTTTTGTGTTTAGTCAAGAACGACGTCACAGCACTCGAGACTTTCCCCATTCTTGCTCGCCCTTTTAACATGCAGCGAAGAGTCCCAACACTAATGGTACAAGTAGCAGTCTGATTCTTTTACAATAAAGAATATGATGAGGTACCATTGCTGGTGACTGGGGTGCATTTTTCAACATGGTAGGAAAAAAAGCGTGGAACTGGCTGGTACACCCCTTAAAAAACTAGCTGTAAAATCCAACCAGCCAAAGTTTTCCTACCCTCCACACAAATTAGATGCAATGTAAGATAAACACGTAATGAGAGAACGCAACAATTAGGTCAAAATATCCATAGAGTTAAAACTAAGATAATGAGATTAAATGAAAACTAGATCTACCCGGGGGAAACCCTTCACTTCGCGCGTCCAATTCCAATTCCAATTTTCAAAACAAAAATTCCAAATTCGGCCTCGTTCAACCTGCCTCTTCAGTTGTGGTTATTGTTGAGGTCCGTGGTTTTTGTGGGTTTATTCACCCTAACTTTTGTCTTGTGAGTCCTATCTCGGACTGGTTATGTAGCGTTTGTGTCTGTGACGTCAGCGGGGGGATAGGTCAGCGGCTATCCTTTGGCTCGTCTGTTCTTGTGGATTTCTTTGTTGGTGTAGGCTCCTGGCTCGTTGGATTGACTGGCTGCCGTCCTTATAAGGACTTTTCATTAGGTCTTTTAGTCCCCTTTTTTTGTGTATTTTCTTAGGAGCTTTTCGACGTTTCTATTTTCCGCCTTGTGCCTTTTTTCTTTTTCGAGTTTGAGCTTCTGTTCCCAATTCGATTTTTTCCTCCGCGCTCAGCCATGGTTTTCTTTCTCCGTCTTCTATGTAGTACGATTTGTCGGCATAATCACGTTCCATGTGTCTAGTTGGGTATTCTCCCCGGTCTCCTGTTTTTTTTTTTTTTTTTTTTTTTTTTTCTTCTTTTCTCTTTCACACCAACACCTTTTGAATTCCTGGTGCCTGAGTTTCTCCACTCTTTGCGATTCTGGTAGCTCCTCCAAGGTAGGAACCTGTGCTCTCTCGGTGTCGTCATCAGGGTGTTCATCTCGGTTTTCTTCGGATGTCTGGCGAGATATTTGTTTCCCTTCGTCTGCCTCAGGCGTCGCGTTTGGGCTGCTGGCTGTGACTTGCGGTTCGGGCTCGATCTCTTGGTTTTCGTCTTGCGGTTTCTCTGTGAGTTCTTTTTGGGTTTTTGTTTTTGGGGATTTCCATTTCAGCTCTATGCAGTTCTCTTTAAATCTTGATCATTTGTAGGATTTCTTCGTTCTCCCCTTTGGCGTTCCATCTCGTGTTTGATGCTTTGCTGTACCTCCTTCATTTCAGCAAGTATTTTTCATTGTCGCTGGTTTGTGACGGTGTTAGGAGTAGCTTGACTTGCTTCTTTATCTCATCTATTTGGTTTTTCAGTTTGGCTCTTTCCACTTGTGAGCATCCCGTGGCTGATTCGCATCTCCGTATTGCTTCGTTGTATGGTGTCTTTGTGGTGATGGCGATCTTTAAGACGTCTCTGTGTCTTTGCAGGTACGGACAGCCCAGGTATCTTGCTCCATGTTTGCCCAGGCAGTGGTGCACTTTCTTTTGTTGTTGGGTGCTCGGAAGTCGGTGTCCAGCTTAGCCAGCGGACACTCCTTGAAAGCGTGATGATCGGCGCAGTATCGGCAGATTTCCGTGTTACTGCGACACGTTGATCTGCTGTGGCCGGCCTTCTGACATCTGGAACATTGAGTGACTCTTGGGATGAATCTTTCTGGCTGTTGTATGTTCTTGCTGATTGATACTGTGGTCGGCATTTCGCTGCCCTCCGATGTCACCACTGCCAAAGGTTTTAGGTATCTTGGAGTAGGTGAGGAGCCGCTCCGCCTTCAAGAATTGGATGTGAAGATTCTCTTCTCGTAGCTGCTTCAGGATTTCTTCATCTGTCAGCTCCACTTGGATCCGCTTGACAAACCCCTCGGATTGATTTAGAGTCGGTGTTCCAGGCTCTGGTGTCTTTCTCTTCCTTCTTCTCTGTTGTCTTGATTCTTGTCTGTGTTGGGCTGTCGATCTTCTCCCTCGTGGTAGCTATAGCTTGTGAGTCCTATCTCGGACTGGTTATGTAGCGTTTGTGTCTGTGACGTCAGCAGGGGGATCGGTCGGCGGCTGTCCTTTGTACATGTTTCCTCTTGTGGTTTTCTTTGTTGGTGCAGGCTCCTGGCTCGTCTGGCTTGATTGGTTGCAGTCCTTCAAATGACTTTTTATTTGGTAGTTTTGCCTCCATTTCTGTGTAGTGCCTGTAGAAGCTTTTCGATGTTATTTACCTCCTTGCGTTTTTTTTTTTCCACTTTCGCGTTTAAGTTCTTGTTGTCTTTCGATTGCTTCCTCCGTGGTCAGCCATGGGATGATCTCTCCGTCCTCTATATAGTACTCGATGCCGGTATCATAGTCATAGGTAGTTCACGGTATTCTGTCGGTTTTCCCCTGGGTTTCTTCACCTTCTTTCCTTTTGTTTCCTGTCTCCTTATGTATTCCTTGTGCCTGAGTCCTTCTTGCCTTGTCCGTTTCTTTTCTGCTTCTATGCACTCCTCCAATTCTTCCAAGGTAGGTTCCTTTGTAAACCACTTCATGGCGTCGAAAGGTTCCTCATCTTGTCTTTCTTCTGCTGTCTGGGGGGATGTTGGTTTCCCCTTGGGTGTTTCGGGCGTCGTGGTTTGGTTGTTGGGTTTTTCTTGGCCGGCCCGGGTTTGGGGTTTCTTCCTTCCTGGGGTTCGCTGGGTTCTGTTGGTTTTTTTTTGGTTATTTATTTGGCCTTAAGAGCCCTTCTCTTTTTCTCCTCCCCTCTTCTTCCCCTTTTCTTTTCCTCCGGTTTTATGAGGGGGTAATCTTTCTTGTTTTTCTGGTTCAAGGCCCATTTGTTTCCAACCTTCTTTGTTGGAATGTTTTTGCTTTGTCTCTTTATTTGCCAATTGGTTCTGGGTTTTCCGGGGGGTTAGGCTTTTAAAACAGTTCCTTGCTTTTTTTTAAACTCCCTTGATTTCCCCTTTTAGTTCCTTTCAACCGGGAAAATTTGGTGGTTTCCCCCCCCTGCTTTTCTTCCGTTTTTTGGAAATTTTTGGGTGATGATGGCGATTTTTTTTAACCCCGTTCTTTTTTCTTTGGAGGAACGGCCAAAAAGTACTTTTTCCAAATTTTTTCCCGAAAAGTTGGGCAATTTCTTTTGTTTTGGGTGTTAATTTGGGCCAATTGGGCCCGGGAAAAATTTTAGGGTGGTTTTTTCCTGGCAATTTTCCGTTTTAAATAAAAAACATGCGTCGGGGTCCGGCCCTTTTGGATTTTGGGAACCCCTTGGGTACCCTTTTTTGGGGTGAAATTTTTCCTGGCCCTGTGCTTTCCCTTGTTGATTGAAAACCCCGTTCCTCCTCGCTGGCCCTTTCCCGTTTTTGTTTTTACCAGCCCAAGGTTTTTTGGAATCTTGGATAGGTAGGAAACGCTTCCCCTTCAAAAAATCGGGTTTTTCTGGTTTTTTTTCTTTTGGCTGGTTTGTTTTTGGGTCTTTGCTTCCCTTGGTCCTTGATCCTTTGGTTTTTTTTGAGTTGTTTCCATTTGCTTTTCCCTCTCTTCTCTCTTTTCCCTTTTTGGCTTTTTTGTTTGGTTGGGGTGTCATCTTTTCCCTTTTTGGTTAGTTTTCGAAAACCCCTTTTTTTTCCCCGGTTCTTTGTTCGCTGGCCGGGAGGGGTTTTCCCCGTTTTTCCCTTCTTGTTTCCCCCAACTGCCAAACTTTGGCCGGTGTTTCTTTTCTTTTTTCAAGTGCCCCCCCCCCCCCCCCCCCCCCCCCCGTATCAGGCTTCTTGACTGGTTAAGACGACTTGTCTTGTTAGCGCTCGCAGTGCGAATGAACGACGACAGATTTTTACGCCTATTTATAGAGCAATGTTGACAACAAAGGGGGAACTGACAAATGAAACAACGATAAAAACACAAGCGGTTCAACCATGTCTTCGTCAACAATGAACCACGACAGCGTAGCGGCTTGCCTGCTGGCCATGTTTGTACTCATGTGTACAACTCCCCTCCTCCTCCCCCCTCGAGGCGAGGACTTTTGTTTGACAAAATGGCATAGGCTCCCAACCTAAAATGGGTGCTAAACATTCTGGAAAATAAAGAAGGTCGGCACGTTACTGACCGCATCAGCCATCAAGTGCCGATTGGTCTACAGAATTATGGGGCTAGATGTAGAACCATATACCCAAGGTGTGGAAAAGGGTTTATTAATTTTTTTTTTAGAGGAATTGCTTGATTATTTCTTCAGCCTCAGCCAGCCAGGAGCAATATCTTTTGAAATACATTCTGTGTCAGTCGTCAGTGGGGGGCCAAGTTTTTTTTTTTTTTAAAACAGGGTCTGCTCTCAGGTAGCTTTAACCTGCACAATCTTGTGCTTGGTGGACAAATAAATGATGCATCGCAAGCCCATGCACAGGGTATCTCTTTGCATCCGAGTATGAGTCTCATTGCTTCATCTTGCACCTTGTCTAATCTTTCTAACTGGGCCCTGTTAACAGTGAGGAGACCCACACCGTGATCTATGCCGCTTTTGCACATGTCTATGGTAGAGCAGGGATTTCTCAGTGTCAGCTACTGTCATCTCCATCAATGCTGTTAAACCTTTCCTGGCTTTGCTTATGGCATTGTCAACATGATATTTGTATCTAGACAAGCGTACTAGGCATTGCGCTCCCACTAAATAATAATTGTTGATCATGAACAGAGTTCTTAAGAGTTATAAAGAACTAATTCTGATGTCTTGAAGCCAATCATGGATAATTAGAAGACAAGTCAGAAAAAATGTGGAGGCTGCGGAGATGTGGTTTTATGAAAGAATGATGAGACCACGATGGATGGAGAGAAAAACGAAATCTTGAAAGAAGTCACCTCACAAACAGAACTAGTTACTCACATGAGAAAACGACAGTTCACATTGGGGGGGGGGGGGGGGGGGGGGGGGGGGGGGCACGCTATAAGAATGGGAAAGCTGGAATATGTCATCACAACGGGAAACAGTCACTCACCGAATTAGTTACTCACATGAGAAAAATACAGTTCACATATTTTGGCACGCTATAAGAAGGGGAAAGCTGGAATATGTTGTCACAACGGGAAAGTTGGAAGGGAAGAGAAACAGGGGAGACCAAAAGAGAAGATGCTGGACTCTTTGACGTGTGACGCATGTCATGCAGGAATATCAGTATCAGAAATAATTGGCAGCACACAAGACTGTGGATATCTGTGGATAGACATGATCCCCAAGCCATACAACAAGATCTAGAAAGTTCTGTGACTGAACCATTAAAAACCTAACCTATTAACTCCGAAAAATACGGATAATAGGTCCTGATGTACCGGGTGTGAATAGCACCTTACAGTCTTGACAGACCAAAGTATGTGATTTGGGAAATTTTGGGCCCAAAAATTTCCATCACAATGCCTGGGCAGAGCTTCAGAGAACATGTGGTGCCCAAACCACATGTTACCTCTCTCGGCCTTGCCTGTTTTATCCAGAGGAATGGATAACCAATACGTCTGGAACAAGGTAGTTAGGCTGCAGACGCTGGCGGCTCAGCGTCAAACCTCCAAGACCTCGCCTCCACGAGCAGGAGACGAGCGATGGCCAGACCCTAAACCCTTGGGATTTGACTTTGAGACGTTCAGCCAAGTCCCGCATGTAAGGGTCGTATAGGCACCCGGACCCCGGGCGCGTACACCTGTCAAACGCAAGTGTCTAGACCTTTAAGCGTGTACTAACGTCAGACTCTCCGCCTGATTTGTGCGGTTCGAGAATAGGCCCGCAGGAGATTTGCTCTCTGCTGCGGACAAATCTCCACTAACTGAATAAGTAAAAAACGATAAAAGTAGTATTTCAAATTTTTATTGCGCTCCCACCTATGCTACACCCGTCATGTGTCTTCAAAAAGTTGGACTAGAGTCAAGCTCACCTGGTGTACAATGGTCGCATTTCTGAAGGCAGGATGGCTTGTGGGTAGGCACACATGGTGGCGTAACTATGGGATCATTGCTAAAAAAGACAAACATGTCTCGATGCTGGAAATCAGGGTGCAAATATACAACAGGGGAAAAACACACAGGAGTCATGACCAGGGCAGACCTGCCCATGCAGAGTGTCAAAAAGTTAAAGGGACCATTTCTCATTATTTGAAACCTCCTGTTGCTTATGCTCTACGGTGGAGTGTATATCACAGGGACCGATATTTTGTAGAGGGGGTGTTTCCTTGGTGAAGTTATCAAGTTATCTGTCTTATGCACTGAACTTCATGGGGTTGTTTCAAGACCGTGTCATCCAGACTATATCATCCAGACTATATCATTCAGACTATATCATCCAGACTACATCATCCCGACTATATCATCCCGACTATATCATCCCGACTATATCATCCCGACTATATCATCCAGACTAATCATTCAGACTATATCATCCAGAAAAAAATATATCATTCAGATTATATCATCCAGACTATATCATTCAGACTATATCATCCCTTTTTCCAGACTACATCATTCAGACTATATCATCCAGACTATATCATTCAGACAACAAGCAACATTTTCATGCACACCCCTCGGGGTTACAGCTGGAGCTGCTGAATTTGTGCGTGGTTCAATACTTTCAGCAGGCAACATCTCCTTCTGCGGAGATAAACTCGGTGCAATTAAGTCTATTATCTCGCCGTTAACTGTTTCATTACCAACCTCTCAAGATGGGTAAATTCATCAAACTTTTTAAATATTTGCGTTGTCCTACTTGATACATTTAAAATATATAATTTATTATCAGAGAGCCCCTGTGACGCAATAGCATGCACGGCTGCCTGTAGCCATAGTAGCATTGTGTCTGAATCCCAGTCCAGGTGGAACCCTTTAAACTGACTTGGGCAAATTGTAAAGAGTAGGCAGAAAACTGCAACTACGCTGGCAACATTCCGCAAACAGAAAATCTGCTCAAAGTATATATATATATATATATATATATATATATATATATATATATATATATATATATATATATATATATATATATATATATATATATATATATATATTATATATAATGTTTATAGTCTGTGTAAAATAATCTGGCTGTCAATGGAGAAAGTTGATGCAAATTGCCAACTCAACCGAAGTGAACATTTATCAATTCTCAGACTGCACAGGAGATCACTGGTTGTAATACCACATGCTCAATAAACTAAAGATAGGAGACATTGATGAATGTGACCGTGGAACTGGCAAGACGACAGTTAAACATTTGCTGGAGGTGTCAAAGATTCATCATCATAATGTGCCGTGCTGACAGCGCGGGTGGTCAGGGTTCGCCACCTTGCAAGATCATGAGTGTAGCATCAGGTCTGTTTTCTTGGCCTGATTATGCCAAGTGATCAAGCCATCCAGGTGTTTATCCTTTTGCTTCCCCTTGCTCTTTTCACATCAATTTTACCCGTTGTAATTAAGATGTCAAGTTTATTTCTCTTCATAAATAACTAAAAAAATCTCCACTGTCTTCATCTAATTTTTCTAATAATGTTAAGTCTTCATAAGTTTCTTGCAGGGCAGTTTCTTTAATTTTTCTGTTCATCCATGGTATTCTTTGCATGTTCCTCAGAAACCAAATTTAAACTGCCATTAGATGTTTTTTAACTTGTGTGCTTATTGTTCATGTTTTGCATACAAACAGCGATATAGGTTCTATACAGCACTTGAACACTCTTTTTTCTCACCGCAACAAACAACTTTTTATTGGTCAGTATTTTTCCATCTGCAAACAAGCCACCCTTGCCATGTTAGTTCTTGTTCAAATCTTTACTGGGCATCTTCTATCAGATCTTACTGTTCCAAGATAGTTGTGCTGAATAACCAGTTTAAGAATTTTCCACTTTGCGTGGATGTTATATTGTGGAATTTCCCGCCTCGTTTCTTTTTTTTTTTTTGGAAAAACCAACATATACAGAACAGAGACAAATTACCTAGACCTACACCCACTCTATTTGAGGACAAACTCAAAGGAATGTTTACAACCTCAAGTTGACTGACGCTATCTTTACATATATTCAAGCTAAAGTTTATGAAGATGAAGAAGAAACAGAAGAAGAAGAAGAAGAAGAAGGAAGAAAGAAAAAGAAGAAGAAGAAGAAGGAAGAAGAAGAAGAAGAAGAAGAAGAAGAAAAAGAAGAAAAACAAAAAAAAAAAATATATCTAAAATGAAGGGGAGGCAGCACTGGTTTCAAAGATGCCATGTTGAAGTAAGATATATCAACAACAAAAAAGTCGCTTAAAAGTCGACAGGGTCAACTTTATTGCACCGGGTTTTATCCCATATGGCTCAGTCTCTTTCTACAATGCGGAAAGTATAGCTCTAGCGAGACCCACAGGAGTCTCCAAAAAATTTCACTCTTGAAACAAAGGACGGGGCCCCGAATCGAACCCACAACCTTCGGAGCCCGAATCAAACAGCTTGACCACTTTGCCACGGAGACTCAAGATGTATCAACTGAAAGGAATAACAATGTAGCTAAACTTTAAATAAACACAGCACCACTAAAATCCTTTGCTTTATGAACAAGGAAGAAGGCAGGCTTTATGAACAAGGAAGAAGGCAAGGAAATGCGCAATAGCACATAAATGTGAAAACAACAGCAATGTACAATCAAATAAAGAATACTTTATTGTGAAACAATGTGATTCTTTCTTACGTCACAACACTTAGTAATTATAAACAGCTGTAATTTACAAATAAGTCAGTAAGCAAAGGATCCCTTTACATGCTTTAAGGCGAAATAGGCATTTAGTGCCCGACCCACATTGTTATAGACAAAACATCACTCTGGGTGATGTTTTTATCACTCTGGTCGCCTTTACCTCACAAGGCATTTCCTGGTACCCATTTAAGGATTGGTCAACATGGGGGACCAGGTCAATTAACAAAATCTAAAACTGTCCTGATATGAATCAAACTCATGACCACTATTCCAGCAGGCAAGGGTCGAGCCACAATGCCACCACAGGCCAACACTGACAAGTTGATCCTGCCTGTCAAGTTCTGCGGAAAATAAACATCTTTTCCTACAATTTCAGAAAAAATAATAATTCCAAAGACAAATCTACATGCCAACCAAACATCACAGTCAGCGTTGAAAGAAATGCAAAATATCATCAACTTTCAATAACTTGTTTCCATAATCAATGGGAACTGTGGAACATAAATGAACATTGAAAGGCTATGACCAGTAGGGTTAACAAAGAAAAACTCTCTACCCTTTAAACCCTGACGATACACTAAAACATCATCGCATATGAAGAATGTATATATTTTGTATATAATCTATATGGGGTTCTAATATTTTTTTTTAATTTATAAAATTGTCACTTCAGTCTTTTCTGTACTCCAAAAAAATGCTCCGTCTTCTTCAGAGGGAAACCAAAATTTGGCCCAATGTTGTTCCGTCCTAAAAGGGTTAAAAATATATCCCTGAATATGATCACTGCAGCCTTTAATACGTACAAGGTGGGGGCCACAGTTAGTAGATGAAATGAGTGTACAGAAGACTGCTGGTAGCAGGTTAAAGCTTCAGGAAGACAGATAGGACAGCGGCTGTTAAAATCTCGTTCATTAAGACTAAAAGAAAAAAAGTTTCATTTTTTAAACTCCAACGTCAATTTTATGAAGCCCCAAGCGAACGAACAGAAAAGTTCAATTTAATCACGAACCTTCACAGCTTTGGGTTGTCTTCCTTCTCGATATGGTGGCCTTTTTTGCGCACACATTCTGCCTGATGTGATGGCTAGGAATCTGAGATTCCATCTATACACTCAGTCTTAGTCTTAGGTGGAACACTATAATTATAAACACTTGTTGTCTGTTGTCGAGCCTCACGGTTTATTTGTTCCGTTTACGACAATATACCCCTCGACGCCAGAACACCTTACTATTTTCCCACTTTTTCCAACCCATTTCTGTTAATTTTTTGGTGTCTGTTTCTTTAATTATCTGAGATATATTATTTTTGACGATTAGAATGCATTATTATTTTAAACTAAAATTAATAAAGAATACTAAGTTTTTTGTTTTGTTTTGTAACGCCGTGCTTTTTTTTTATTTACTAAGACTCGCAAAATATTTAACCGGCTAAACAGCGACATAAAATTTCTTTTGTGTTTAGTCAAGAACGACGTCACAGCACTCGAGACATTCCCATTCTTGCTCGTCCTTCTTCAACATGCAGCGAAGAGTCCCAACACTAAGGTACAAGTAGCAGTCTGATTCTTTTACAATAAAGAATATGATGAGGTACCATTGCGGGTTTCTGCGGGTGCATTTTTCAACATGGTAGGAAATAGCGTGGAACTGGCTGGTACATCCCTTAAAAAACTAGCTGAAAAAATCCAACCACCAAAAATTTTTCCCTTTACCCTCCACAAAAATTAGATGCAATGTAAGAAAAACACGTAATGAGAGAACGCAACAATTAGGTCTAAGTATCCATAGAGTTAAAACTAAGATAATGAGATTAAATGAAAACTAGATCTACCCTGGGAAACTTCACTTCGCGCGCCCAAATTCCAATTCCAATTTTCAAAACAAAAATTCCAAATTCGGCCTCGTTCAACCTGCCTCTTCAGTTGTGGTTATTGTTGAGGTCCTGGTTTTTGTGGGTTTATTCACCCTAATTTTTGTCTTGTGAGTCCTATCTCGGACTGGTTATGTAGCGTTTGTGTCTGTGACGTCAGCTGGGGGATGGGTCAGCGGCTATCCTTTGCGCTCGTCTGTTCTTGTGGATTTCTTTGTTGGTGTAGGCTCCTGGCTCGTATGGATTGACTGGCTGCCGTCCTTATAAGGACTTTTCATTAGGTCTTTTAGTCTCCTTTTTTGTGTATTTTCTATAGGAGCTTTTCGACGTTTCTATTTTCCGCCTTGTCCCTTTTTTTTCTTTTTCGAGTTTGAGCTTCTGTTGCAATTCGTTTTTTTCCTCCGCGCTCAGCCAGGGTTTTTCTTTCTCCGTCTTCTATGTAGTACGAGTTGTCGGCATAATCACGTTCCATGTGTCTAGTTGGGTATTCTCCCCGGGTCTCCTGATTTTTTTTTTTTTTTTTTTTTTTTTTGGGTTTTCTTCTTTTCTCTTTCATACCAACCCTTTTGAATTCCTGGTGCCTGATTTCTCCACTCTTTGCGATTCTGGTAGCTCCTCCAAGGTAGGAACCTGTGCTCTCTCGGTGTCGTCATCAGGGTGTTCATCTCGGTTTTCTTCGGATGTCTGGCGAGATATTTGTTTCCCTTCGTCTGCCTCAGGCGTCGCGTTTGGGCTGCTGGCTGTGACTTGCGGTTCGGGCTCGATCTTTTGGGTTTTCGTCTTGGGGTTTCTCTGTGAGTTCTTGTATGGTTTCTTTTTGGTTTTTGTTTTGGGGTTTTCCCATTTCAGCTCTATGCAGTTCTCTTTCAATCTTGATCATTTGTAGGATTTCTTCGTTCTCCTTCTTCATCTGGGTTTCCATGCTTCCATCTCGTGTTTGATGCTTTGCTGTACCTCCTTCATTTCAGCAAGTAGTTTTTCATTGTCGCTGGTTTGTGACGGTGTTAGGAGTAGCTTGACTTGCTTCTTTATCTCATCTATTTGGTTTTGCAGTTTGGCTCTTTCCGCTTGTGAGCATCCCGTGGCTGATTCGCATCTCCGTATTGCTTCGTTGTATGGTGTCTTTGTGGTGATGGCGATCTTTAAGACGTCTCTGTGTCTTTGCAGGTACGGACAGCCCAGGTATCTTGCTCCATTTTTGCCCAGGCAGTGGCGCACTTTCTTTTGTTGTTGGGTGCTCGGAAGTCGGTGTCCAGCTTAGCCAGCGGACACTCCTTGAAAGCGTGATGATCGGCGCAGTATCGGCAGATTTCCGTGTTACTGCGACACGTTGATCTGCTGTGGCCGGCCTTCTGACATCTGGAACATTGAGTGACTTTTTGGGATGAATCTTTCTGGCTGTTGTATGTTCTTGCTGATTGATACTGTGGTCGGCATTTCGCTGCCCCCCCCCGATGTCACCACTGCCAGGTGTAGGTATCTTGGAGTAGGTGAGGAGCCGCTCCCCTTCAAGAATTGGATGTGAAGATTCTCTTCTCGTAGCTGCTTCAGGATTTCTTCATCTGTCAGCTCCACTTGGATCCGCTTGACGACCCATCGGATTGATTTAGAGTCGGTGTTCCAGGCTCTGGTGTCTTTCTCTTCCTTCTTCTCTGTTGTCTTGATTCTTGTCTGTGTTGGGCTGTCGATCTTCTCCCTCGTGGTAGCTATAGCTTGTGAGTCCTATCTCGGACTGGTTATGTAGCTTTTGTGTCTGTGACGTCAGCAGGGGGATCGGTCGGCGGCTGTCCTTTGTACATGTTTCCTCTTGGGGTTTTTCTTTGTTGGTGCAGGCTCCGGGCTCGTCTGGCTTGATTGGTTGCAGTCCTTAAAATGACTTTTTATTTGGTAGTTTTGCCTCCATTTCTGTGTAGTGCCTGTAGAAGCTTTTCGATGTTTTTACCTCCTTGCGTTTTTTTTTTTCCACTTTCGCGTTTAAGTTCTTGTTGTCTTTCGATTGCTTCCTCCGTGGTCAGCCATGGGATGATCTCTCCGTCCTCTATATAGTACTCGATGCCGGTATCATAGTCATAGTGTAGTTCACGGTATTCTGTGGGTTTTTCCCCTGGGTTTCTTCACCTTCTTTCCTTTTGTTTCCTGTCTCCTTATGTATTCCTCGTGCCTGAGTCCTTCTTGCCTTGCCGTTTCTTTTCTGCTTCTATGCACTCCTCCAATTCTTCCAAGGTAGGTTCCTTTGTAAACCACTTCATGGCGTCGAAAGGTTCCTCATCTTGTCTTTCTTCTGCTGTCTGGCGGGATGTTGGTTTCCCCTTGGGTGTTTCGGGCGTCGTGGTTTAGTTAGTTAGTCTTTCCTCTTGAGCCTAAGGCGGCGCATAGGGCAGAAGTCCTGTCTCTCCATGCCTGGCGGTTCGCTGCTATCTGTTGTAGATCTTGGATATTTACTTGGCCATTGAATGAGCCTTCTCTAATGATGGTTCTACGCAGGGTCTCTCTTGGTCTTCCCCGTTTTCTTTTCCCTACGGTGACCATATGAGGGCTTGGTAGGGGAGTCTTGTCTTGTCCATTCTGAGTACATGGCCGATGTAGTTCCAACGGCGTCTTCTTATGAAATTGGATACTGTATCTTGCTTAGTCTCTTGTCTTATTTGCGAATTGGTTCTGAAGTCTGTCCAGTGGATGTTTAGAAGTCTTCTAAGACATTTGTTCTCAAAATTGTCTAATTTTTTATCTAAAGCTACCGTTGATTTCCAACTTTCACATCCATACGTTAACACTGGAATCACACAAGAGTTGAAGATTTTAAGTTTTGTGTGTTTGCTGAGTGTCTTTGACTTCCAGATGTTTGACAGTTTATTGAAGGCACTAGATGCCAGCGATTCTAATGATTTTCTGGTGTTAAATCCCCTGGGATGTCATTTTGCTTCCTAGGTAGTGAAGCTGTTGATTTTTTCAAAAACGTAGCTGTTCAATTTGGTCTCATCTGAACTGTTGGTAAGATCAATAGTCTTTTTTTTTGGGTGTTAATTTGGAGCCCAAATTTTGCCCTGAAACATTTTGGAGGTGGTTTTTTTTTCTTTGGCACCCGGGATGTGTTGAACTCAAAAGCACTATGTCGTCGGCAAAGTCCAGGTCTTCTAAAATTTTGTCAACCCAATGGATCCCATATTTGTGTTGCTTGTGCATTTGCGCATGACCCAATCGTAGCTATTCCAAAAGCATCTTTGATAAGACACAACCCTTTTTTCACTCCTTTTTCGACTGAGACCAGTCGAGTTTGCCTGTTTCTGTTCTTACGCAGCAACGTGTCTCTTTGTAGAAAGATTTTATGACGTTGGTATATTTGGTAGGAAAACGTCATAAAATCTTTCTACAAAGAGAGTCGTGGTTTGGCTGCTGGTTTTATCTTGCTGTTCCGGCTCGGTTGTTTTTTGGGGTTTTCTTGCGGCTTCTCTGTGGTCTCTTGCATGGCTTCTGTTGGTTTGTTTTTGAGTTGATTTCATTTCAGCTTTTAGCCGCTCTCTATCTCTCTCCCTTTTATGGCATTTCTTCTTTTTCCTGCTTCAAGGCTGTCATCTGTTTCACTTCTTGCTTGATGTTTTGCGGGATCTCCTTTATTTCCGCCAGTAGATTCTCGTTGTCGCTGGTCGGGTTAGCGTCAGCAGTGCCTTGACTTGTTTCTTTAACTCGTCGATCTGGCTGTGTAGTTGTGCTCTTTCATCTTGCGAGATGCCCGTGGCTGTCCCACATCTCCGCATTGCTTCGTTGTATGGAGTCTTTGTGATGATGGCGATCTTTAACACGTCTCTGTGTCTTTGGGGGTACGGCCAGCCCGGGTATCTTTTTCCATGTTTGCCCTGGCAGTTGGCGCACTTTCTTTTGTTGCTGGGTGCTCGGAAGACCGTGTCCAGCTTGGCCAGCGGACACTCCTTAAAGGCGTGTAATCGGCGCAGTACCGGCATATTTCCGTTTTACTACGACATGCTGCTCTGCTGTGGCCGGCCTTCTGGCATCTGGTACATTGACTGACCCTTGGGATGAATCTCTCTGGCTGCTGTATTCTCTTGTTGTTTGATACTGTGGTCGGCATCTCGCTGTTTCTTCGTCTTATAGCTCCACTTGGATACGCTTGATAACCCACTTGCTTGTCGGTGAGTCGGTGTTTCCGACTCTGGTGTCTTTCTCCTCTCTCTCTCCTCCCCTCTCTGCTTCTCCGTAGGTTTGGCTCTTGTATGTGGTGGGCTGTCGATCTTCTCCCTCGTGGTAGTTTCAGTAATAGCTGTAGTTTTCAGGTTCTTTGTTACAGCTCGCAGGCAGGCTTTCCACGTTGTTCTTCTTGTCGGCTCCCACACTGCACATCTTGGATACCGCGTGTTTCTTTACGTTCTTTCAACGTGCCCCCCCCCCCCCCCCCCCCCCCCCCCCCCGTATCAGGCTTCTTGACTGGTTAAGACGACTTGTCTTGTTAGCGCTCGCAGTGCGAATGAACGACGACAGATTTTTACGCCTATTTTAGAGCAATGTTGACAAAAAAGGGGGAACTGACAAATGAAACAACGATAAAAACACAAGGGGTTTTCAACCATGTCTTCGTCAACAATGAACCACGACAGCGTAGCGGCTTGCCTGCTGGCCATGTTTGTACTCATGTGTACAACTCCCCTCCTCCTCCCCCCTCGAGGCGAGGACTTTTGTTTGACAAAATGGCATAGGCTCCCAACCAAAAATGGGTGCAAAACATTCTGGAAAATAAAGAAGGTCGGCACGTTACTGACCGCATCAGCCATCAAGTGCCGATTGGTCTACAGAATTATGGGGCTAGATGTAGAACCATATACCCAAGGTGTGGAAAAGGGTTTATTAAATTTTTTTTTTAGAGGAATTGCTTGATTATTTCTTCAGCCTCAGCCAGCCAGGAGCAATATCTTTTGAAATACATTCTGTGTCAGTCGTCAGTGGCGCAGTGTTTTTTTTTTTAAAACAGGGTCTGCTCTCAGGTAGCTTTAACCTGCACAATCTTGTGCTTGGTGGACAAATAAATGATGCATCGCAAGCCCATGCACAGGGTATCTCTTCTGCATCCGAGTATGAGTCTCATTGCTTCATCTTGCACCTTGTCTAATCTTTCTAACTGGGCCCTGTTAACAGTGAGGAGACCCACACCGTGATCTATGCCGCTTTAGCACATGTCTATGGTAGAGCAGGCATTTCTCAGTGTCAGCTACTGTCATCTCCATCAATGCTTTTAAAACCTTTCCTGGCTTTGCTTATGGCATTGTCAACATGATATTTGTATCTAGACAAGCGTACTAGGCATTGCGCTCCCACTAAATAATAATTGTTGATCATGAACAGAGTTCTTAAGAGTTATAAAGAACTAATTCTGATGTCTTGAAGCCAATCATGGATAATTAGAAGACAAGTCAGAAAATATGTGGAGGCTGCGGAGATGTGGTTTTATGAAAGAATGATGAGACCACGATGGATGGAGAGAAAAACGAAATCTTGAAAGAAGTCACCTCACAAACAGAACTAGTTACTCACATGAGAAAACGACAGTTCACTTTGGGGGGGGGGGGGGGGGGGGGGGGGGGGGGGGGGCCCACGCTATAAGAATGGGAAAGCTGGAATATGTCATCACAACGGGAAACAGTCACTCACCGAATTAGTTACTCACATGAGAAAAAACAGTTCACATATTTTGGCACGCTATAAGAAGGGGAAAGCTGGAATATGTTGTCACAACGGGAAATTTGGGAAAGGGGAAGAGAAACAGGGGAGACCAAAAAGAAGATGCTGGACTCTTTGACGTGTGACGCATGTCATGCAGGAATATCAGTATCAGAAATAATTGGCAGCACACAAGACTGTGGATATCTGTGGATAGACATGATCCCCAAGCCATACAACAAGATCTAGAAAGTTCTGTGACTGAACCATTAAAAACCTAACCTATTAACTCCGAAAAATACGGATAATAGGTCCTGATGTACCGGGTGTGAATAGCACCTTACAGTCTTGACAGACCAAAGTATGTGATTTGGGAAATTTTGGGCCCAAAAATTTCCATCACAATGCCTGGGCAGAGCTTCAGAGAACATGTGGTGCCCAAACCACATGTTACCTCTCTCGGCCTTGCCTTTTTTTTATCCAGAGGAATGGATAACCAATACGTCTGGAACAAGGTAGTTAGGCTGCAGACGCTGGCGGCTCAGCGTCAAACCTCCAAGACCTCGCCTCCACGAGCAGGAGACGAGCGATGGCCAGACCCTAAACCCTTGGGATTTGACTTAGAGACGTTCAGCCAAGTCCCGCATGTAAGGGTCGTATAGGCACCCGGCCCACAGGGCGCGTACACCTGTCAAACGCAAGTGTCTAGCCCTTTTAAGCGTGTACTAACGTCAGACTCCCCCGCCTGATTTGTGCGGTTCGAGAATAGGCCCGCAGGAGATTTGCTCTCTGCTGCGGACAAATCTCCACTAACTGAATAAGTAAAAAACGATAAAAGTAGTATTTAAATTTTCACTTGCGCTCCCACCTATGCTACACCCGTCATGTGTCTTCAAAAAGTTGGACTAGAGTCAAGCTCACCTGGTGTACAATGGTCGCATTTCTGAAGGCAGGATGGCTTGTGGGTAGGCACACATGGTGGCGTAACTATGGGATCATTGCTAAAAATGACAAACATGTCTCGATGCTGGAAATCAGGGTGCAAATATACAACGGGAGAAAAACACACAGGAGTCATGACCAGGGCAGACCTGCCCATGCAGAGTGTCAAAAAGTTAAAGGGACCATTTCTCATTATTTGAAACCTCCTGTTGCTTATGCTCTACGGTGGAGTGTATATCACAGGGACCGATATTTTGTAGAGGGGGTTTTTTCCTTGGTGAAGTTATCAAGTTATCTGTCTTATGCACTGAACTTCATGGGGTTGTTTCAAGACCGTGTCATCCAGACTATATCATCCAGACTATATCATTCAGACTATATCATCCAGACTACATCATCCAGACTATATCTTTCCAGACTATATCTTTCCAGACTATATCATCCAGACTATATCATCCAGACTAATCATTCAGACTATATCATCCAGACTATATCATTCAGATTATATCTTTCCAGATTATATCTTTCCAGACTATATCATCCAGACTATATCACCCCAAGACTAAATCATTCAGACTATATCATCCAGACTATATCATTCAGACAACAAACAACATTTTCATGCACACCCCTCGGGGTTACAGCTGGAGCTGCTGAATTTGTGCGTGGTTCAATACTTTCAGCAGGCAACATCTCCTTCTGCGGAGATAAACTCGGTGCAATTAAGTCTATTATCTCGCCGTTAACTGTTTCATTACCAACCTCTCAAGATGGGTAAATTCATCAAACTTTTTAAATATTTGCGTTGTCCTACTTGATACATTTAAAATATATAATTTTTTATCAGAGAGCCCCTGTGACGCAATAGCATGCACGGCTGCCTGTAGCCATAGTAGCATTGTGTCTGAATCCCAGTCCAGGTGGAACCCTTTAAACTGACTTGGGCAAATTGTAAAGAGTAGGCAGAAAACTGCAACTACGCTGGCAACATTCCGCAAACAGAAAATCTGCTCAAAGTATATATATATATATATATATTTTAATATATATATATAATATATATATATATATATATAAAATATATATAATATATATATATATATATATATAATTTTATAAATGTTTATAGTCTGTGTAAAATAATCTGGCTGTCAATGGAGAAAGTTGATGCAAAATTTCCAACCCCAACCGAAGTGAACATTTATCAATTCTCAGACTGCACAGGAGATCACTGGTTGTAATATCACCCTGCTCAATAAACTAAAGATAGGAGACATTGATGAATGTGACCGTGGAACTGGCAAGACGACAGTTAAACATTTGCTGGGGGTGTCAAAGATTCATCATCATAATGTGCCGTGCTGACAGCGCGGGTGGTCAGGGTTCGCCACCTTGCAAGATCATGAGTGTAGCATCAGGTCTGTTTTCTTGGCCTGATTATGCCAAGTGATCAAGCCATCCAGGTGTTTATCCTTTTGCTTCCCCTTGCTCTTTTCACATCAATTTTTTCCCGTTGTAATTAAGATGTCAAGTTTATTTCTCTTCATAAATAACTAAAAAAAATCTCCACTGTCTTCATCTAATTTTTCTAATAATGTTAAGTCTTCATAATTTCTTGCAGGGCAGTTTCTTTAATTTTTCTGTTCATCCATGGTATTCTTTGCATGTTCCTCAGAAACCAAATTTAAACTGCCATTAGATGTTTTTTAACTTGTGTGCTTATTGTTCATGTTTTGCATACAAACAGCGATATAGGTTCTATACAGCACTTGAACACTCTTTTTTCTCACCGCAACAAACAACTTTTTATTGGTCAGTATTTTTCCATCTGCAAACAAGCCACCCTTGCCATGTTAGTTCTTGTTCAAATCTTTACTAGGCATCTTCTATCAGATCTTACTGTTCCAAGATAGTTGTGCTGAATAACCATTTTAAAAATTTTCCACTTTGCGTGGATGTTATATTGTGGAATTTTCCCCCTCTTCTTGGAAAAACCAACATATACAGAACAGAGACAAATTACCTAGACCTACACCCACTCTATTTGAGGACAAACTCTAAGGAAAAGTTTACAACCTCAAGTTGACTGACGCTATCTTTCATATATTCAAGCTAAAGTTTATGAAGATGAAGAAGAAAAAAGAAGAAGAAGAAGAAGAAGAAGGGAAAAAGAAGGGAAAAAGAAGAAGAAGGGAAAAAGAAGAAGAAGAAGCAAAAAAGAAGAGAAGAAGACAACATATATCTAAAATGAAGGGGAGGCAGCACTGGTTTCAAAGATGCCCCTGTTGAAGTAAGAAAATCAACAACAAAAAAGTCGCTTAAAAGTCGACAGGGTCAACTTTATTGCACCGGGTTTTATCCCATATGGCTCAGTCTCTTTCTACAATGCGGAAAGTATAGCTCTAGCGACGACCCACAGGAGTCTCCAAAAAATTTTACTCTTGAAACAAAGGACGCGGCCCGAATCGAACCCACAACCTTCGGAGCCCGAATCAAACAGCTTGACCACTTTGCCACGGAGACTCAAGATGTATCAACTGAAAGGAATAACAATGTAGCTAAACTTTAAATAAACACAGCACCACTACCATCCTTTGCTTTATGAACAAGGAAGAAGGCAGGCTTTATGAACAAGGAAGAAGGCAAGGAAATGCGCAATAGCACATAAATGTGAAAACAACAGCAATGTACAATCAAATAAAGAATACTTTATTGTGAAACAATGTGATTCTTTCTTACGTCACAACACTTAGTAATTATAAACAGCTGTAATTTACAAATAAGTCAGTAAGCAAAGGATCCCTTTTCATGCTTTAAGGCGAAATAGGCATTTAGTGCCAGACCCACATTGTTATAGACAAATCATCACTCTGGGTGATGTTTTTATCACTCTGGTCGCCTTTACCTCACAAGGCATTTCCTGGTACCCATTTAAGGATTGGTCAACATGGGGGACCAGGTCAATTAACAAAATCTAAAACTGTCCTGATATGAATCAAACTCATGACCACTATTCCAGCAGGCAAGGGTCGAGCCACAATGCCACCCCCAGGCCAACACTGACAAGTTGATCCTGCCTGTCAAGTTCTGCGGAAAATAAACATCTTTTCCTACAATTTCAGAAAAAATAATAATCTCCAAAGACAAATCTACATGCCAACCAAACATCACAGTCAGCGTTGGAAAAAAAATGCAAAATATCATCAACTTTCAATAACTTGTTTCCATAATCAATGGGAACTGTGGAACATAAATGAACATTGAATGGCTATGACCACGTAGGGTTTTAAAAAAAGAAAACTGCCCACACACTGTAACATTTCTCAGAAACTGAAACACTCCAACCACATGAAACATCCCAGTAGTTTGGGGAGAACAGTGGTGGGAATCCGTTCCTGAAAAAAGAGGCAGAAGCTGATCAGCATGGTGATGGACATAGAAACAAAAAGAACAATGCTGACATGGGGCGCTGATATTTACTGTGTCACTGATATTTACTGTGTCACTGATATTTACTGTGTCACTGAATAGTCTTAATATTGCCAAAGTATTTAAGTTTCTGAGACAGTTTTCTTTCCCCTTTGATGTCTAAAATAAAAAAATTTGTTTTTGCGTATCTCTTACAGTGTTAAGGCAAGTGTTACGTTCAGTAGTTTGCCATTGCTTTTCCCGAATGACCGGCTCCCATACCAGCACATTATAACACAACACAAAATGGTCTGCTACACAAAATGGTCTGCTGCACAAATCGGGGCCCGCAGCTTCAAATGTGAGTGTGTGTGTGAATGTGAGCCTTTGGCCCCGGAGACCGGCTTGTTGTCTAAATCTAGTAGAAAATATTTTAGAGAGAGAGAGAGAGAGAGAGAGAGAGAGAGAGAGAGAGAGAGAGAGAGAGAGGAGAGAGAGAGAGAGAGAGAGAGAGAGAGAGAGAGAGAGAGAGAGAGAGAGAGAGAGAATGATCTACAGACTTAGAACAAACATGTTCAATAGCTACTAAGAAAGCACTTTACAACACAATTTTTCTATCACCTCTACGTTATCAATGTCCCAAAACCCGGACAATGAAAGAAAAAGCGAAAAGTAAAATCAAAACAACAGACATGAGATTCCTGAGAAGAATACTCAATGTATCAAGAAGAGATAAGATCACAAATGAAGAAATCAGGACTAAAGTGGGGGTTGTAGCTGCACTAGATTTTATTAGAAGGCAGCAAGTCACATGGTTTGGCCATGCAAGTATGTTACCAACTAACAGTATACCACAACAAGCAATGATGTACAGACCAGTTGGAAGAGGCTGACCACATAAACGATGGATGCAGGGAATAACAGAGTCCATGGGAATGTCGATACATGAAGCCCATAATTGGGCACTCTCACGATGTTTAGACTTCACCTTGACACCGCAAGGTACAAGAGGAACATGATGAGATGAGACAAATTGAGAAGAGAGAGAGAGAGAGAGAGAGAGAGAGAGAGAGAGAGGGGAGAGAGAGAGAGGAGAGAGAGAGGGGAGAGAGAGGAGAGAGAGAGAGGGGAGCATGAATGGAAAGAGTGAAAGACTTTGTGCTTGTAATTGTGATTTGGGGAATGTGCAAGTGTGTAAGGATGTGTGTGTGAGCCTGTGTGTATTTGATTTTGTATGTCTCGATTATGTGAACGTGAGAAGGAGTGGGTTTTGTGTGCCTTGCAGTAAGTATGAATGAAGAATATGAGTAAGTGGAAAAGAGAGAGACAAGAAAGAGAGAGAGAGAGAGAGAGAGAGAGAGAGAGAGAGAGAGAGAGAGAGAGAGAGAGAGAGAGAGAGAGAGAGAGAGAAAGAACAAATGAATGAAAAAAACTTTATTTTCAAAGGGTTAAGAATTGGGCACCCAGGCCCGTCTAAAAATTTTGCCCATCTATCACTCTCTTTCATACATTATTTCATTCACACATCATTCAAGGCTAACTGAGAACAGTAACAATATAAAAGATATGCATTAAAAAAGGCAGGGGGGAAAAAGCAAAAAAACAACACTACACGACTCAGTAATATTAAAAAATGGTGTGGCACTAGTTATTAGCTATGTGGAATACCAGAAGGGGACTGGCTGTTATTTCTAGGGTTTTGTTATTATTATTATTTCTATTATTAAGGGGGAAGGTAATCCGTACTGACATAGTGTTCAAATAATTTGCGATTATATGTATAGGGATTGGTGATGTCTTTGATTTCTCATGGAAGATTGTTCCACAGCTGAGCTGCAGAGTATGTTAAGCTTGTTTTGTATAAGTCTATCCTAGGCTTCAGAATTTTAATATATTTAATCGTTTACTGTGTCTAGCATTATATTTAAACAATGGCCAGAGGTAATTCAGGGCACTCGATGTCAGATTTTTTTAAATTAGTTTGGCTTTATTGAAAAGAAGGCGTTTGCGGAGTTGTAGTAACTGAAGGTGTTTTCGCAGGCTAGGATTGCCAGATAAATGTTTGCTATAAAAATTAAAATCATGGCCCATTTCTGGAGTGAATAAAGTCGCTTGGTACTTGAATTGGAACAACCGTCCCAGATTGTAGAGCAGTAGTCAAAATGTGTCTGTATGTGAGAAGTATAGTATAGTATAGTATATAGTATAGTATAGTGTAAAGTGTGTGTGTGTGTGCACATGTGTGGAGTGAGAGAGAGAGAGAAAAGAGAGAGTGAGAGAGAGAGAGAGAGAGAGAGAGAAGAGAGAGAGAGAGAGAGAGAGGGGAGAAGAGAGAGTAGAGATGGAGAAAGAGAATGTGAGAATGTATGTTTGTATAAGTAAACTTGTTAGCGAGTCTGTGATTGTGAGTATGTGTGTATGCGAGGGAGTGTGTATGTGTGTATTATTGAGTGGGTGCAATAGTTTTGTTTTAAATGATGTAGTATGTACCAGGGTGTATGTATGTGTGTGTTGTTTTTTCCCCTGCCTGTCTCATAACATAGTAGTAACCCTTGTTTATTTTCACAACTTTCATTTGACAATGTTGTTTTTTTTCCCATGTAACATGCACAATAGCTAATTGATGTACAGAAGATGAGTGATTGGAAGGGTTTAAAAAGTAACATAGGCTTGAGGCCCCAAATTTAAAAATCCTTTTAAATATAATTCATTGTTCGTTCTTCTTTTTAGAGGAGTGGCTGGCCATGTGGCTAGAACGCCGGACTCTGCTTCGGGGGACCCGGGTTTCAATCCCTCGGTAAAGTGTGGGATTTTTTTGTCGGGGGCACAAAAATATCCTAACCTGCACAGTTCGCGGCGACTGCACTAGCCAGGCGGCCTTTATTCCTCAGGCTCAAAGACCCCTCTGCCATACACCGCAAAGGTACTATATTGGCAGTACAATGACTGCACTAGCCATGCGACCTTATTCCTCAGGCTCAAAGACCCCTCTGCCATACACCGCAAGGTACTATATTGGCATTCAATGACTGCACTAGCCAGGCGGCCTTAATTCCTCAGGCTCAAAGACCCCTCTGCCATACACCGCAAGGTACTATATTGGCAGTCAATGACTGCACTAGCCAGGCGGCCTTAATTCCTCAGGCTCAAAGACCCCTCTGCCATACACCGCAAGGTACTATATTGGCAGTAAATGACAGTTTGCAAATTCCTTCTTTGATGGTTTATTTCCTGTAGAATGTCAGTATTTATCTTCTTGCTGGTCTGCACAATTCTAAGAATGTTTCTGTAACATTTCAGTTCAAAAGCCCAGATTTTCATCTTTTTGTTTAAAATGTTGCATATCCCTTACAGGACGCTGCAGTCTACACCAGCTTTTTTCACTGCTGTTGATGTACTAGGCAAGTTTTACGTTCAAAGTTTGCCCTTGCTTTCTGGAAAAGACCGGGCTCACAAACCCCCGTAAGTTACCAGCGTGGGGGCAAAGCGCTGCTGTTCTCGCAGCTGCTATTTTTTCCCACGTGGAAAAAACGGGATTATGAAAAAATGTTGTTAACCCCTTAAACCAGGGAGAAACGGGTCCCTTATTGCCCAAAAGGTCTAAAACTCCCCATCATAAAAGCCACAGGAAAGATGCTGCACTTAAAAAAAAATTTTTTTGTTTTTGTTTATGGGTTTTCTATTGGGCGGCCCTTTTCATTTATGGAAGCCCCCCTTTGGGGAGTGGGGAATTTCCCTGGTCTGCCCCTGGGCCCTTTCCCCCGAGGGTTGGGGATGTCTTTGGGTGTTCTAACTTACCCGCTGTATGTGAACACACCAAACAAAGTTTCCCCCCAAATCCCCGGAAAGGGTAACCTGACTAAAAAAAGCCCGCCGAAGTCCCATGTGCCGGGGCCCAAGGGTGGAAATAAAAACCCCGGGGACAACGCAAAAACGTACGTTTAAATGTCCTTCGTGCCCAAAAAGCCTGACATTGGTCTTCCCGGGTGAACACTTCTGACTTCTTTTCTTCCCGGGCCCGGAAAAACTCTATTGGGGCGTACAAAGTCTGAACCAAAAGCTCGCTGAGTGGAAGTTTGTTTTCAGACTGGGCCCTTCCTTGGGTTTGGGGCAGGGAAAGGGGCCCGTTTTGAACTAAATGGCCCAAAAAATGGAATAAGGGAAATTTTAGCCACCAGGGTTTTGGGCGTGGTTTAACCCTTGGGTTAGCCCAGTACCCAAACGCCCAAAGTATCGGGTCTGCAAATTTTGGGAGCCTCTTTGGAAAGGTTGGAAAAAGGGCCCAAAGGGCTGCCCCCGCCCCTTTCCCCTTTAGGGATACCGTGAAGTCTTCGACCGTTTTAACTTGACCCTAGGATGTGGACGCAAAAACCCGTGAAAGTCCCTAGGAAGCTAACCCTTGGGAAAAAAAATGCACGCAAAGGGCGGATTTGTTTTCTTAAAGGGGTTTTGGGCCCTGGGTGCCTAACCCCGGGCAAAACCACCCAAATTTCATCTGAAAAAACCGGTGAACAAAAAAGAAAGAAGAAGAATAAGAAGAAGAAAAAAAAGGGAAAAAGAAGAAGAAAAAGAAAAAGAAGAAGAAGAAAAAGAAAAAGGGTTTTTTGGTTATTGGGGAAAGGGAAGAGTCGGGGCTTTTGATTTCACCACAAGTAGCCTATTGGGAAATCATGGCAGTAAGTAAAACAATAACAGGCTCGAGACACAGACATTTTAATCGGGGAGGGATCCTTAGTGACTCAATGAGTATGCTCAGGAAAATAGAGATGGGGTGGGTCCCGAAGAAGGGGGGTTTTTTTTTCTCTGGAGCAGGGCCCCCGGCTGGCAAAGATTTGTTTAAACTTTGCGCCGGCCCGCTGGGGGTAAAAAGGAAATGAGGCAGGCTGACCGAAATTTTCAGGAGGGGTACTGTGGGGAAGGGGGTGAGCAATGGCCCGGCGACATTCTGAAAACCCCTATGAGAAGGGCATTTACGAGAACCCCAAACCCAAAGACTGTGAAAACTACATCCTGGGGCTGGCTGCGGGGAAAAAACAAGTTTTAAAAAGGGGTTTGGGCCCCAAAAAAGAACCCCTACGCAAACCAAAAAAATTACTAAAGAATACGAACTGGTGTCGTTAGCGGCTACACGCTGCGAAATTTAAATGAGGAGGGGGTCCCGAGCACTTATGGGCTGAAAGGTTTTATGTGCAAAAGAGGATTATCTTTGACTAAATAACAACAAACTAACTAACTACAACTAACCCAACTTGTTTTTTGGTGTTGTGTCCTAGGTTTTTAAAACTGTTTAACCCACAGCCTGAGATCTGTGTCAAATTTTTTAACAGTTCCTATGGATTTTGTTTATAGTCCCGCCTTTAAAAGATGTGACCTTTTCCCGTTATACATAAACTTATGTAATTTTAAAAAGTATCCCGGGGTTTTTGTGTTTTAAATTTTATTCATCTTTAAATTTAAAAAAAACAAAAAATCTGTTTTCTTGAGTTTTCATAGTAGATTTAATTATTCATTTTCATAATTATTTCATATACTTTGAAATAGAGGCCATCACTTGGTCTTTTCTAAACTACTCTATCACACAGTGGTGGTCCTTGAGACAGGGGACATCATTTTAAGTAACACTAAGACTCTACTCCACCTCAAAGTGATCGTCCACCAAAAAGTGCAAAAATTGCAGCTTTGGGGTATACAGACACAGCACATCAACTTCCTTTTTAGTATGAAGAAAAGAAGGCTCTAGTTTACCACAAAAATACCAGCTCTAGTTTGCACAAAAATACCCAAAATAATAAATAAAAAATTTTCGAGACTTTTTAGTTGGCTGTCTGAAGAAAATGAAAAGAATTTCTTCCCACACAAACACACAACAAAATAATTCACTCTGGTGACGGTATTTACGTTACCTGACCAGACTATTTTTTTCACCAGCACCATAATACATGGTACTTATGGATAGTGTCCTGGCTTGCCATTCAGTAGTCCTTTTAAACCTTTGAAAATTGCACAATTTTCTTCCCGAAGCGCCAGAAATGCGAACACAAACGGTGGAAAAAATATATCAAGTAAGAAGTATCTATTTTAATGCTATCTGAATAATTGGGGAATTTAACATCGTGAGTACACGTAAATTCCTCATATCGGGGACACAAAAATAAATATCAAAGGTAACCGCAAAAAAAATTTCATTTAAATTCGGGAAACCGGACCACGTGCCTGGTACCACTTACCTGAAACCAAATGGTGTGATGGCTCTACACTCATAATGGAACATGATGATTGAAATCTAACACCAATTATTACTTCACCTGTGTAAAAACCCCAAACCGACACCCAGCATCATGATTGAATATTAAAGTTAGCTATTCGGGTAAGAAGCTTCCAATGGAGGAGGTTAAGCTGGAAAATGTTAAAGCCTCAGAACCTTTTTTAGTATTTCTGCTATCACCAAGCTTCTCCTCCATTTGCTTCTTCCCCGTTTTCTTGACCCAAAGTTCCTGCAACAAGCTACGAACCGCCTGGCTTAGCTTCACGTTCATCTTGACTACCTCGTCCATGAATCCCAATCTATCCCCAAAGGGTAGTGACTTCTGGTTTTAACACTTTTGATGAAAGGGGGACTCTTGTCATTATGACAGAATCTGAGGTGTCTCCTTCGCATAGAATGCTGGACTTGTAGCTAATTACTGACCCCCGGCTACAGTCTGACTTTCCAGATTCCGGAGACAAACTCGGTTGACAAATCATCATTTTCCCGTAAAGTCTGGAAAATCTCATCTTCATCAACTGTCACTTGCTCATTTGTTTTCTACAGTATTATGCTGTCTGTCTGAGTGGCTCGACTGATTGTGGCTGTAGTTTTGTTTTTGCGATCATCATTCAAAGAGCTGGCTTTTTGCTTGCACCCTTCATCTGAGAGAGGTAAACTTTGTGCTGAAAGGGCCATGGAGTCCAGCTGCAGGGCAGGATGTTGGCTCATGCCGGGGCAGGCACTCTGGGAGAGGAAACAAAGTTTGTTATAGATATTGATACAACAAACAACAACTGTAGACAAAAAAAGCAAACTTTCTTTTTAAATGGTTCAGAATTGGCCTCGCAGGCCCATCTGACATTCTGACCTTCTAATTATTGTGCTCTTACATTTTTTCTTATACATCATCACTCAACGGCTTTTTTTGGTCATGTAATGAGAAGAGAGGCATTAGAGACTAGTACAACTGGGAAAAATTGAGGAGAAGAGAGGCAAAAAAGACAAGAGAATTATGCTTGATGGGTTGAGATGGGGGCAGGGGGATTCATCAAAGAGTTGTCCAGAAAACCAAGGACCGAGATCTATGGGAGTCATGAACACCATGCCAGCTAGCATGGAACTTGATGATTGATGATATCATCATTCAGATTTTACTTCCTTCTCCTACTTCCCACAAAGGGAAAGATCCTCAAGGATCCACCAGAGAGCTGTGGTGGAAACCCATCCCCTCCCATCAGAGGGAGTGACCAAACTAACTGAGCTACCAACCATGAATTTCAACCCTTGTAAATTTAAATCTGGCCTCAGTCAGTAAAAACCCCTCTTAAATGCCTAAGGCACGTGGTGCTAAACCCTATTCTTATAGACCAACAAACACTCAATGGGGGATAGTCAGTACCCAAACCTACATTTACTTTTCTTGGGATTAGCACCTGGACAACATTGAAATATTAAACAACCTGTCCCACCAGGGAGCCATGGTGGGGCCATGCGACTAGTGTATTTGCCTGTCAAAACAAGGTCTGGGTTCTATCGCCAGCAGAGGCAGGATGATTTTGCCAACCTATTTGGCTCTGAACCAGATCCACCATAAAAATGTATTAGGTCAACTATCAGAATTTTCTGGAAAGGGAAAATGCAGAGGAAGGGAACAGGTTTTGTCACCTCATATATCATGTCGAGAATATACTCACCCATACAAGCTGAGAAAAATGTGAAGATCTAACACTAAAACCCTCATACATCATGGCCTAGAATATGTGAAGATCTAACACTACACACCTCATGGCCTAGAAATGTTGAAGATATAACACTACACACCTCATGGCCTAGAATTTTGTGAAAATCTAACACTACACACCCTCATGGCCTAGAATATGTGAAGATCTAACACTACACACCTCATGGCCTAGAACATGTGAAAATCTAACCTACACACCTCATGGCCCACAAAATGTGAAGATCTTTAAAACTACAAAACCCTCATGGCCTAGAATATGTGAAGATCTAACACTACACAACCCAGGGGCCCAGAACATGTGAAGATCTAAAACCCAAAACACCTCATGGCCCACAATATGTGAAGATCTAAAAACCTACACACCTCATGGCCTAGAATATGTGAAGATCTAACCTACACACCTCATGGCCTAGAATATTTGAAGATCTACACTACACATGTTTATGGCCTAGAATATGTGAAGATCTAACACTACACACCTCATGGCCTAGAATATGTGAAGATCTAACACTACACACCTCATGGCCCACAATATGGAAGATCTAACACTACACACCTCATGGCCCACAATATGTGAAGATCTAACACTACACACCTCATGGCCTAGAACTGTGAAGATCTAACACTACACACCTCATACTCATGGCCTAAAACATGTGAAGATCTAACACTACCACCTCATGGCCTAGAATATGTGAAGATCTAACACTACACACCTCATACATCATGGCCTAGAACATGTGAAGATCTAACACTACACACCTAAATGGCCTAGAATATGTGAGATCTAACACCACACCCTCAAAAGGAGTAATCTGATATACTAATTTTTAAAAAAAAACAACACAGAATATTTATAGAATGTGTATGTTCTGGTAACCATAGTAATAGTTTTTCACATTCTCTTTGAATGACTAATCGAGGGAAACTGGAGCATTATAGAGGTATGTGTGCGAGAGAAGGAAGCTGGAGCACGTATGGAGTAGCTGTGTGCTGGGCCACTATAACAGACCTATATGAAAGAAGAAGCTGTTTGACAGAAAAAAATGGAGCACTTAAGCCTGTTGATAGAATGGTAAATCAATGAAAATGGGAAGTGGAACCTCTTTAAATTTTGAAGACTGAGAACTATGGAAGTGGAACCTCTTTAAACTTTGAAGACTGAAAACTATGGGAAGTGGAACCTCTTTAAACTTTGAAGACTGAGAACTATGGGAAGTCCTGCGTGCTATGAGTAGGCTCGTGACTCAACTAAACTCACCCAAACCCAGGGAGGTTGGACAACACTGTTTGCAGGTCTTTTATCTGATTTTTTAACAAAAGGTAGGTAAAGGGTTTCCCAGCTGGATCTTGATTATTGCCACTTGTAGTTGACCAAAATTAAAAACAGTGCTGAGCTGTGCCTGTTGTCTGTAAGTGCTGAGCTGTGCCTGCAAATGCTGCACTGGACCATGAACCAGCTACATTCAAACCCTGCTTCTCAGATGTGACGCTCCAGTGCTGGTTTTGTAACCCAAATTAGTTTTTTTAAATTTAAAAGGGGGAAGGAGAGCTATGATCTTAATCCCCATGAGGATGACCCCCGGGTACCGGGTTGGGAAGGACAATTTCTACACCAGCCTCACTCTGATACACGTCTGCCCTTTTTCCCAGGGCTCCAAACCTGATCGGCAAGTGCCCGGACTTAAGTTAAAAACCTCCCCCTTCCAGGGCCCTCACCAAGCAATAAGCAGATAAAAAAGGTGGTTTATTATGCAAAAAAATACACAACTAATTCATGTTTTATTCTTACCAGCAGCTTTACGATGGAAATTTAGAGCTTTTTCTTTATTTTCGGCTGTTTGCAAGCATATCTGCCTGCCGGCTAAACATGTGAGCCTGTGAACAGACATTGTGAGAAATGACGCAAAAAATTTCCGGGTTTTGAATTACAAAAGCTCAGTAACTGTGTAATAATCAGATAAAAGAGAATTCTGGCTCAAAATGTCAAAAAGATAAAAAAGATAAATACCCAAAGTCTCCAGAATATATCTTTTCCCAACAACAGGCTCTCTCTATCCCCTCTCTCCTCACACACACACACATACAAACGCTAAGAAAAATTTTTTACACTTTACTCTTTTAAGTAGTTGGTCAGTTTTCATTCTAATATGTCCAAACCACCTTTTTTGTTACTCCTGAATAGAAACTTTGACACCTGATCCTTGTCAAGCACTTTTGCTGTGCTTTGAAGCGAAGGGGATGGTTTCCTATCAGAATTCTTCCAGGGGGTGAAACCTGGGGGCCCCTACCACGAGCCGGAAAAAAAAGAGAGCGAGCAAGGAATGGCGCCATCCCTCCTTGCTGAAAACCAAAGAAACTTTTCACACAGCCATTGCAGGGAAGGTTTGCTGACTCTCCCTTTTTGGGGTGAACGAGGCGTTATTTTAGAGCACTACATGCCGAGAGGAAAACTTTCACCAGTGATACGTATACAGATCTTTTCAGGAAACATCTTTCACCGGCAATCAACCAAACAATGTGGCTTCTGAGTAATGGTGTCCTTTTGCAACATGAGATGTTTTTTTCCCTATAAATGCCGTGCAACGGGTTTAAACCATCAAAGACCTCCCCTTGCAGTGTGTGCCACATCCCCCATAAATTGCGAGACCTAGCCCCCCCAATAATTTCCTCCTGTTTGGACAAATTAAAGAGTCATTGGAGGAAAGACTTTTTGGTCCAAGAAGAGGTACAACAGGTGGGCATGAGTATTTTCATGCACAACCAAGATAATTGTTTTTTTCTACAGGAATCCAAGCACTTTTCACCCGGAAGATTTTGCATTGTACCTTTTTTTAATTTCTCTCCCCCCCCCCCCCCCCCCCCCCCCCCCCCCCCCCCCCCCCCCCCCGAAAGAAATTTAAGGTTTTCATTTGATGCCCCTCGTACATTGTAACAGTAACCTAAAAATTTAGACTCATTCATCACTCAAACAAACTCATGAAGATGGTGTAACTTTCATTAAAAAATCAGAGGATGTTTCTCAATGAACAAGGTGGCTTTAGACTGAAAAGGAAGGCCCAGGGCAAATATTTACTAAAAGAGTATTGACTGATTTTATCTCCAAAGAAACCCTTTAAGACCATTTTTTAAATTAAAGAAATGTATGCTTTATAAATATGCTTTTCTCATACAACTGATGCAGATCCTCGGAAAATGAGAGATCATCATTTTTTTGGTTGTACAATAAATTCTATACTTTGTGCCTATTTCATTATTTTTCCCATGTTGGGAGCTACAACGTGATGTCAAGAGTGTGCTAGACAAGGTTTAAAGCCTGCATTGTTTGCAGCAAAAGTGAGGGTGAGACTGGCCACCTATTCGACTGTGCACTCTAGCCTACACAATGTGATGACCCAGCAGATCACAGATCCATACCAATTTTCCTGCTTAAAAATTTGCTTTTTGTGTATAAACTGAATCACAGCTGCACTGATGGAGAGTGATTTTTTTAGGAATGTAGACATCACTGTATAAATGTCCTGGCCTGCCTCTCAATTATCGCCGGTGCTGTCCATCATCTGACGAGAATACAACCAGCTGATCCAGGACAAACCTTGACATGTGCATTTGATCTCTTTCTGCAAGGAGCAGACATGACATGATCAGAGATATACAAGGGACCTATAGGGAGCAGACATGACATGATCAGAGATATACAAGGGACCTGTATGGAGCAGACGACATGACATGATCAGAGATATACAAGGGACCTTATGGAGCAGACATGACATGATCAGAGATATATAAGGGACCTGTCTGGAGCAGACATGACATGATGAGAGATATACAAGGGCCTGTCGGGAGCAGACAGACATGATCACAGATATACAAGGGACCAGTTAAAGATGGCGGAGTGATGTAAACAGACCAGTTCAGTGATAAAACCCTCAGGAGGTCAGTGTACTGGGGTGCTCATTGAAAAATACCACTGGAGAGAAAACCTGTCTAGCACACATCTAAACGGACACATAACTGAAAGAGTGATACATGTAAATATTTACATTTAACATTTGACCATAACTGGTCATTAAGTATTACCGGGAAACAGACTTTTTTTAAATGCAAAAACATGACCTAGCAGCACTGAAGCGCCTGGAACAGAGACTACTTGCCCATTGTTCAGCAATCTAGTCCTCTCAGTAACTAATTGTGGCCGGGGTATTCAACACTATCTGCTCTACAGTATCAGAAAGTGGAAGGGATCTAGAATGAAGAAATACAAATTTTTTTGGGCTGTACATGGGTTAATCCTATCTGAACAATGGTACATGCTTGGACATATGCAGGTGAAATCTATCTAGACTTACAACAAAACAGGCCAAGGTTTGTATAAAAATCACCATTAATGACAGACCAAGGCTTGTATAAAAGTCACCATTAATGACAGACCAGGGTTGTATAAAAGTCACCATTAATGACAGACCAAGGCTTGTATAAAAGTCACCATTAATGACAGACCAAAGGGTTTATAAAGTCACCATTAATGACAGACCAAGGCTTGTATAAAAATCACCATTAATGACAGACCAAGGCTTGTATAAAGTCACCATTAATGACAGACCAAGGCTTGTTTAAAAATCACTAATGATGACAGACCAAAGCTTATATTAAAGTCACCCAAAAACGACAGACCATGGCTTATATGAAAATCACCAATAATGGCATACAGTCAGTGCATGGTAACCTAAATAATCTCTAGGAAGCTGAACAAAGGAAGGAAGATCATGGATGGCACAGGCAGAAGGTACCCTCAGGCACAAAACCTCAGAGAAGCAGACAGATAGGGGGGTAGACATGGGGTTTATTGTGGCAGACTCCAGGGCAGCTCCCTTGCCATCATTACATTGGGGAAAAAAGTGTAAATAGGCTGTTGATGAAAACAGTGTAAATAGTGCTGTTGATGAAAACAGTGTAAATAGTGCTGTTGATGAAAACAGTGTAAATAGTGCTGTTGATGAAAAAAGTGTAAATAGTGCTGTTTATGAAAAAAGTGTAAAAAGTGCTGTTGATGACCATTCCTTTGACAGCCAAAATGAGCAATCTAGATTTTTGAGGGAGGCTAAGTGGGAAAAACAACTTAAAAAAAAACATTAGAAAGAGACACTATGAGAAGACAAAAACTGGGAAAATATTGTGACAACCAGAAAGATATGTGGAAAGAAAATTAGAGGAAAACACCAAAATAAAATTATGGGCAATCTTATGTCATGGCACGGAAGGAAATCAACATATGAATGTATCCGTGCTGTTGGAGATCTCAATTTGTGGAGAAGCATGATCTCCCACACCAGCTGGCAAGGCATTTATAATGATGAATGGGCTGGCAGAAATGGAGGTCTAATATCTGATAGATGAATATGCCAGCAGGGATGACGCAACAGTATACAACACAGGTTCAGTGCATTGTGAAGAAGAATCTGGTTGGGAATTCTCAGCTAGAATCAAAGGGAAAGGTCACTACTGAACTGGAGTTGACGTATCTACAGCCTCAAGTATGAAGATAGACGCTCTGAGGCAGTTACTGAGTACTTGAGTCATCACAGCAATACTCCGAGGTGGTAGTGAGCACTTGGGTCATGACAGCAATACTCTGAGGTGGTTAGTGAGTACTTGAGTCATGACAGCAATACTCTGAGGTGGTTAGTGAGTACTGAGTCACCAGAGCAATACTCTGAGCTGGTTAGTGAGCACTTGAGTCATGACAGCAATACTATGAGGTGGTTAGTGAGTACTTGAGTCACTGTAGCAATCAATGCATCAAAGTCCAAATTGTGTATTGTTAAAAATCAACAGATGTAGCATGACTGGGTACAAATCATAGACACTACAGTCTCTTAAAAGATTGTACTCTTTGGGTCATGAAGGTACGCAAAAGGGAAATTGACCTGCTGGCTTCAAGAAGTTGGAATACTCACGATGGCCATGCAAAATAGTTTGAAGACTATGAAAGGCTGCTAGTTGAAAATGCAATAACTGATGAAATAACACAGTAAGTATTATCAGCAAAGCAAAGACAAACAGTTCTATTAGTTGCAGCATCAAGTCCAGAAATTCCAAAGGAAAGGTGAGAAGGGCATTCTTGGTTTGACTGGTGATGGGAGCCCAACCGACATCACAACACAGGCACCTGTTGTTTGTGAGGAGGCTGATATTCCTTGGAGTTTGAAGTCAAGAATGGTTCCAGCAAGGAGGGACACGGTACTGTGGGGATGATTCTGATGTTTACACTACCAGTGTGTTACTGGAATGATCAGCAATCAAGAATGGTTCCAGCAAGGAGGGACACGGCACTGTGGGGATGATTCTGATGTTTACACTACCAGTGTGTTACTGGAATGATCAGCAGTCAAGAATGGTTCCAGCAAGGAGGGACACTGTACTGTAGGGATGATTCTGATGTTTACACTACCAGTGTGTTACTGGAATGATCAGCAGTCAAGAATGGTTCCAGCAAAGAGGGACACGGCACTGTGGGGATGATTCTGATGTTTACACTACCAGTGTGTTACTGGAATGATCAGCAGTCAAGAATGGTTCCAGCAAGGAGGGACACTGTACTGTGGGGATGATTCTGATGTTTACACTACCAGTGTGTTACTGGAATGATCAGCAGTCAAGAATGGTTCCAGCAAGGAGGGACACTGTACTGTGGGGATGATTCTGATGTTTACATTACCAGTGTGTTACTGGAATGATCAGCAGTCAAGAATGGTTCCAGCAAGGAGGGAGACTGTACTGTGGGGATGATTCTGATGTTTACACTACCAGTGTGTTACTGGAATGATCAGCAGTCAAGAATGGTTCCAGCAAGGAGGGACACTGTACTGTGGGGATGATTCTGATGTTTACACTACCAGTGTGTTACTGGAATGATCAGCAGTCAAGAATGGTTCCAGCAAGGAGGGACACAGTACTGTGGGGATGATTCTGATGTTTACATTACCAGTGTGTTACTGGAATGATCAGCAGTCAAGAATGGTTCCAGCAAGGAGGGACACTGTACTGTGGGGATGATTCTGATGTTTACATTACCAGTGTGTTACTGGAATGATCAGCAGTCAAGAATGGTTCCAGCAAGGAGGGACACTGTACTGTGGGGATGATTCTGATGTTTACATTACCAGTGTGTTACTGGAATGATCAGCAGTCAAGAATGGTTCCAGCAAGGAGGGACACTGTACTGTGGGGATGATTCTGATGTTTACATTACCAGTGTGTTACTGGAATGATCAGCAGTCAAGAATGGTTCCAGCAAGGAGGGACACTGTACTGTGGGGATGATTCTGATGTTTACATTACCAGTGTGTTACTGGAATGATCAGCAGTCAAGAATGGTTCCAGCAAGGAGGGACACTGTACTGTGGGGATGATTCTGATGTTTACATACCATTGTGTTACTGGAATGATCAGCAGTCAAGAATGGTTCCAGCAAGGAGGGACACTGTACTGTGGGGATGATTCTGATGTTTACACTACCAGTGTGTTACTGGAATGATCAGCAGTCAAGAATGGTTCCAGCAAGGAGGGACACAGTACTGTGGGGATGATTCTGATGTTTACACTACCAGTGTGTTACTGGAATGATCAGCAGTCAAGAATGGTTCCAGCAAGGAGGGACACTGTACTGTGGGGATGATTCTGATGTTTACACTACCAGTGTGTTACTGGAATGATCAGCAGTCAAGAATGGTTCCAGCAAGGAGGGACACTGTACTGTGGGGATGATTCTGATGTTTACACTACCATTGTGTTACTGGAATGATCAGCAGTCAAGAATGGTTCCAGCAAGGAGGGACACTGTACTGTGGGGATGATTCTGATGTTTACACTACCAGTGTGTTACTGGAATGATCAGCAGTCAAGAATGGTTCCAGCAAGGAGGGACACTGTACTGTGGGGATGATTCTGATGTTTACACTACCAGTGTGTTACTGGAATGATCAGCAGTCAAGAATGGTTCCAGCAAGGAGGGACACTGTACTGTGGGGATGATTCTGATGTTTACACTACCAGTGTGTTACTGGAATGATCAGCAGTCAAGAATGGTTCCAGCAAGGAGGGACACTGTACTGTGGGGATGATTCTGATGTTTACACTACCAGTGTGTTACTGGAATGATCAGCAGTCAAGAATGGTTCCAGCAAGGAGGGACACTGTACTGTGGGGATGATTCTGATGTTACACTACCAGTGTGTTACTGGAATGATCAGCAGTCAAGAATGGTTCCAGCAAGGAGGGACACTGTACTGTGGGGATGATTCTGATGTTTACACTACCAGTGTGTTACTGGAATGATCAGCAGTCAAGAATGGTTCCAGCAAGGAGGGACACTGTACTGTGGGGATGATTCTGATGTTTACACTACCAGTGTGTTACTGGAATGATCAGCAGTCAAGAATGGTTCCAGCAAGGAGGGACACTGTACTGTGGGGATGATTCTGATGTTTACACTACCAGTGTGTTACTGGAATGATCAGCAGTCAAGAATGGTTCCAGCAAGGAGGGACACTGTACTGTGGGGATGATTCTGATGTTTACACTACCAGTGTGTTACTGGAATGATCAGCAGTCAAGAATGGTTCCAGCAAGGAGGGACACTGTACTGTGGGGATGATTCTGATGTTTACACTACCAGTGTGTTACTGGAATGATCAGCAGTCAAGAATGGTTCCAGCAAGGAGGGACACTGTACTGTGGGGATGATTCTGATGTTTACACTACCAGTGTGTTACTGGAATGATCAGCAGTCAAGAATGGTTCCAGCAAGGAGGGACACTGTACTGTGGGGATGATTCTGATGTTTACACTACCAGTGTGTTACTGGAATGATCAGCAGTCAAGAATGGTTCCAGCAAGGAGGGACACTGTACTGTGGGGATGATTCTGATGTTTACACTACCAGTGTGTTACTGGAATGATCAGCAGTCAAGAATGGTTCCAGCAAGGAGGGACACTGTACTGTGGGGATGATTCTGATGTTTACACTACCAGTGTGTTACTGGAATGATCAGCAGTCAAGAATGGTTCCAGCAAGGAGGGACACTGTACTGTGGGGATGATTCTGATGTTTACACTACCAGTGTGTTACTGGAATGATCAGCAGTCAAGAATGGTTCCAGCAAGGAGGGACACTGTACTGTGGGGATGATTCTGATGTTTACACTACCAGTGTGTTACTGGAATGATCAGCAGTCAAGAATGGTTCCAGCAAGGATGGGACACTGTACTGTGGGGAGGGATTCTGATGTTACACTACCAGTGTGTACTGGAATGATCAGCAGTCAAGAATGGTTCCAGCAAGGAGGGACACTGTAAATTCTGATGAATACCAGTGTGAGGAATGATCACGTCAAGAATGGTTCAGCAAGCAGGCACAGTGGTGTTCATGACTGTGTTAGAATGATCAGCAGTCAAGAATGGTTCAGCAAGGAGGACACTGTACTGTGGATGATTCTGATGTTACACTACCAGTGTGTACTGGAATGATCAGCAGTCAAGAATGGTTCCAGCAAGGAGGGACACTGTACTGTGGGGATGATTCTGATGTTTACACTACCAGTGTGTTACTGGAATGATCAGCAGTCAAGAATGGTTCCAGCAAGGAGGACACTGTACTGTGGGGATGATTCTGATGTTTACTTACCAGTGTGTACTGGAATGATCAGCAGTCAAGAATGGTTCCAGCAAGGAGGGACACTGTACTGTGGGGATGATTCTGATGTTTACATTACCAGTGTGTTACTGGAATGATCAGCAGTCAAGAATGGTTCCAGCAAGGAGGACACTGTACTGTGGGGATGATTCTGATGTTTACATACCAGTGTGTTACTGGAATGATCAGCAGTCAAGAATGGTTCCAGCAAGGAGGGACATGTACTGTGGGGATGATTCTGATGTTTACACTACCAGTGTGTTACTGGAATGATCAGCAGTCAAGAATGGTTCCAGCAAGGAGGACACTGTACTGTGGGGATGATTCTGATGTTTACATTACCAGTGTGTTACTGGAATGATCAGCAGTCAAGAATGGTTCCAGCAAGGAGGACACTGTACTGTGGGGATGATTCTGATGTTTACACTACCAGTGTGTTACTGGAATGATCAGCAGTCAAGAATGGTTCCAGCAAGGAGGACACTGTACTGTGGGGATGATTCTGATGTTTACTCTACCAGTGTGTTACTGGAATGATCAGCAGTCAAGAATGTTCCAGCAAGGATGGACACTGTACTGTGGGGATGATTCTGATGTTACACTACCAGTGTGTTACTGGAATGATCAGCAGTCAAGAATGGTTCCAGCAAGGAGGACACTGTACTGTGGGATGATTCTGATGTTTACTCTACCAGTGTGTTACTGGAATGATCAGCAGTCAAGAATGGTTCCAGCAAGGAGGGACACTGTACTGTGGGGATGATTCTGATGTTTACATTACCAGTGTGTTACTGGAATGATCAGCAGCTACACCTTACATTTGCTTTGGGACACTGTGCATGCATGAAGAGGTTTGGCCCGAGTGCTGTAATATCGATTCCTGAAATCGAAGTAACAGCCGCCAATTAAATCGCCAAATGCCATGAGGCTGACGACGTCATGGCATGGTTCAGTTATAGCCTAGGTCACAGAGTACAGGTTACGACTGTGTTCAGAATTGAACACGAGAACGTGGAAAGCAGGGGCTTCCACACAACGTGAAAACGTTGGAACTCACTTCCCAGGTGATAGGAAGTGAGCTCGGGACAAGTTAGTCTGCGTTGATCCATCGTCCTGGTGTGGACATGGTGAAAAGTATACAGCGTTATGGCTCTACATTGAGCCACGCTTTTAAATCTGTGATGTAGTGTAATGTGATGTGACTGTCGAATAAGTGATTGTATCTTTGATTTATGTGATCGTGTATATTATACGTAGGAAACTATAACAGTCTGTGTTCACTCTTGTTCGAGGTTACCTGGAGTTCGAGTGGGTGAGGTGTATGACGTATGATCGAGTAACCATGATATACTCATGTGCTGTGAGATGACCAGGGTGCTGACTGGAGAAGAATAGATCATCCCCTGTTGGACACGAGAAGTGTTGCTACACAAGTATCGATAGTAGCTCATTCAGATAGTCCCAGTCATATCCTGGCACTTGGGGGTTTATCGTCCATATGAAACCGAGGCCACAGATGATGATTTTACATACGTAACACGTGCCAACGTAAAGTTTAAGCCACAAAGTATCATTCTACAAATAGAGAATTGGCTAACGGAAAAGTTGATTTCACACATGATGAAACGAGAAACATAATCACCAACTCCAGCTATCATAATGAATTTGAAATGACAAAACAGGCGTAGAACTGTACGCATTACAAAAGGCATGTGAACAATTGAACAGATTCGGCAAAAAGATGAAGTCAACAAGTGTAATAATTAAATAAGTCTTATCAAGTATTGAAAATGTGACTATGTGAAATATATAAACAGTTAGTACTAGGTGATTGAAGATATTGACTTAATATTGGTGCAAGACTTTAAAGACCAAGAGAAATTTATTTCCTATAAATGTGTCACTAGTAACAATGAGTGTGCACAAGTTGAACGGTGAAAGGACTATAATTGTGAATGAGGACAAATCAAGGAGTCAACAGTGAGTATTCATTATTCTAATGAGGCAATGGACACATCATGTGACTGGAAAGTTCCTTTTAAATTAGATATGTCAACAAACCACTTGGTATTCATATAACTTGCCTGTAAACATGGGAATTCCCCGTACGAACTGGTAAAAACCTGTGAGCAAGCATCGATTTTTTGTCTTCAACGCAAGCGGTGTGTAGGGAAATATGGAACAGGCCTACAGGGTTGTGACAGGCTTGCTGTGTCAACAAGCGAGGTCAGACGTTCGACAGGTCTACTGTGTTAATGAACAGATGTTCAACGTAAACAAGTGAAGGGACAGTCAAAGCTGGCTACAGTTGTGTAAATTCAAAAAACGGACACACAAGTTAACAATTTGAGACGTCAGGATGTGATCAGCCAGGCTGAAATAAACTATTGTAAAATAACGGGAACACTTTCTAATGAACTGTGTGAACTTGTAAAGTGCCGGTAGTTGACAGAACACTGTGTTATATTCGTGGGGCCTTGTGTGTGTGTAGTTCATAGCTGCCGTAAAAACATTAAGTAGGCGCGATCGGATCAACTGAAATTAGGTTAAATATTTTAACTGGGTAATTAGACAGTGTAAGTTAGGAAAATGGTAAACAAACAGCAGGACAGTTTAAGCTAAGAACAGGCAATATAGAAACTACTTGCGTTGTGCAATTAGTATTTAACATTAGTATTTTATTAGGCATGTGCAGTTATATATTGTGACATGTTGTTATTGTTTAGTTAGAGTTAGATATGTAATTATGAATTTCTTTATGTGATAGTAACCTAACGAATGCAGATAAAATTACTTGGTAGTAGCATTAGGTAATAATTGGAGTACGGCCTACGTTAGGAAATAACTATAATTATTGAACAATTTACTAGTTAGTATAAGAGTTAAGTAGTACTTTGGGCGGAAACCAATATATTAACGAACATTATACGATAATAAGATGATAGTAAGTAATTAGTGAACGATACGGTAGAATATTTTACGGTTATTTTATTATAATTAATATTTTGGTATAGTGTAGTAATAAATTAACACATCAAGTGGGTAAGTATGAGCCCTGTCAGGACTGTTATAATGTCCTGACAGCAGGAGATTGAATCAATCATTATTGGAATTTATAGGTTACAGTTATGCAATGATTCTGCCGATTTTGTTATAATTTTAGTAATTATTTTGTTTGGTTTTTAATGATTTATTGCAATTGCAGAAGTTTGGTTAATTTAAATCATCATCATTTTTTTGCATGCAGGTTTGAGGATAATATTATTATTCTTCTGCAAGTATTTTATTGTATTTTAAAATAGAATGGGCAATTGTTGGTCCAGTGGAAAATTAACAGATAGTGAATTAACACCTGGCGAAGTGAATTTCGGATGAGTGCGTTGGTTTACAACTGAGACGTGCATTGCCGGCATGGTTCGTGGGTAATCTTTCTGTGCTGACAAGACGCATTTCTCAAGAATGTCTTTCGCAATCGTGTAGAGCAGGCCTTCCGGCATATGGCATGGGTAATTGTTATGTGGCGGGGGACTTGCTATCCAGGGTTTGGGCATATGTGATTGTAGGTTCAACTAAACTGTTGTTGTGTCTATGGGTTAAATGAGACACAACAGAGTGTCGTTGAGGTAAGGGTGATTTAGAAATAAAAAATAGCTTACATTGATAACAGCATGTGAGGTTGTGTTTGTATCAGCACCTGACCGGTGTCCCGTTTCGGGGTTATGATACGCAACATTGTTTTGGCTATGGTGGAACATAATTCTAAGGATTTAGTTCATATTTTCCACTGTATACATTTCTTTGAAAGTTGAGTTTGCGGCATGCAGAAATTATTTAGATTAACATCATCATGTCTGGCATGCTATTTGGGAGTGTAATATTGCTAGTTATTTTTTTTCTTTTTCTTCTTGTTTCAAGTTGAGTTGGTGGCATGCATAGATTAATTGATTTGAGTTAACATCATCATTCTTGCCTGCTATAGTGTAATATTGCTAGTTTCTGTTCTAAGCAAGTATACTTTCAGATACAGTCAAGGGTACATAGAGACAAGATATCAAGTAAAGAGGTACAGTGTGGGCTGACCGAAGGTCCGTGATTTTATGGATCTGTCATACCATATGATACCAAGAGTAGGGTACAATCTCTGAGGTAAGGATTAGTAGCACCTTATACGAATCTCTGCAGAATAAGAAGGAAAGCAATAAGTCAACATGAAGACAGTTTGTTGATAGATTTGCAGAGAATATGATCAAACTAGTGGGAAGATTTTACTATTGGGTGACTAACTAATATAATAGGTGGTGCTTAAAGGCAAGAGAGTTAATGATGATAGCAAAGACACTAGTGTAGTTAACAAGAGAGACATCATCTTCATGGTGTTAATATAATGATTTGGACATAGCTGTAAGATAGCAGTCAACATTGCACCCAGAAATAAAAGTGGAGGTTAAGATGTTGGTTTTGACTGTTGGAGACTATAACTTGGTTATCGAATGGCTGTTAGTGGACGAGGAATCATGTGATAAGTCGTATGAAGTTTACGCAGCATGCTCGGCTACAGAATTCGGTACAATAGGATTCAGCACTTAAAAGTGATATCATATAGCGTTCATAGATATTAAGGCTATGCACTTGTTGTTTGCATGGATTCATTTTGTGTTCAAAAGCATTAACAATTCTAAGTAATTGATTGTCATTTATTAATGCAATGAATTGATGGATTAAGTAATTCATAAAGTTAAGGATAATTAATTGAACCATATATAGGAAAACATTGGTTAGAGATTCTTTTTAAAGAAATAGTGAGTGAATGTAGTTTAATATTATCAATTAATGGTAACTTTATATTATTGTAGTTTACTGTTTATGACTTATATATTTACATGGCAATGATTGTTATTATTGCAATATAGTATTATATTATCATTATTATATAATTATAGGGTGGATGTTGTGTTGCACATAATTATTATTACCATTGCATAGTTATTATTGATACGTATTAATGAATATTGTGAACTATTGATGTAAAGCCGGTCTCTTGGCTGTGGGGTTACAACACTTTCTCTCTGTATCCCGTTTATCACGCAGAGTCTCATAGCGGAGCGAGAACCGAGGCGGTTCAACCCCGCTCGTGACTTGCGGGATACTGAGCCGGCCGCTCAGAAAGCAATGGCAAACTACTGAGCGTAATCTTGCCAAGAGATCAACATACAGCTGAAAGATGCTGGTGTTGACAGCTAAGTCCTGTAAAAGGGATATGCTAAAAAAAAAAACAATTGATGTAAGGCTATATAATTTTAGTAATGAGAATATAATTACTTATTGGTTGAGTATAGATATTATTTAATTTTGTTATTAATGATTGATTGAGACATATATTTGTGATAATATTTATTATTATGTTGCATTTATTGATATTTGTTGATTGATTTTGATTAATATAGAAGAAATTGTTTAGATGTATAGGATACTTATCATTGGAATAATTAATAAAATTGATGAGAGTACTATATAGAGGATGAAGATACAACAGATGCTGGGGCAATTGAAGCGTAATGGTTTGGGCAAGTGGAAGGAAGCGGTCAGTAATATAAGATTATCTCGAGCTTAGTAGCTGCCACTATTTCATTGCTATACGCTAGTCTACAACGACAAGAGTCAAAGAGGATGCCTAAGCTGGCGGTACTTGGAACTTGGTACAAGCATGGGCGGTGGTAGAAGTCTGCTGTGCTGCAGTGGCTGACTGACTGGAGATGCGGGTGGTCAAGTATGGTAACGCGACAACAGCAAGAGATGTGCTGGCGGTACTTGGAACTTGGTATCTTTCTTGGCAAGTCCTTGCAGTCGGGTATCAGTCTGTCTACCATGGAACGCTGGCTTGCGTTGTACAGGTGGCCTTGTATGTAACGCGATAACAGCTGATCTTCTAGACCTGGGACGAGTGGCTTGGTAAATGAGTGGTGAGGATGAGCAGATGAAGCTGAGTGATGGTCAGTCTGGTATGACCACTAGTGACGCTACCTACCAACACGCTGAATTGATTAAAATACCTGCACAGCATTGATAGAATGGAACTATTGATTCTCGGAGTCATATTAGAAACTGAGGGTTCATTTAGAAACATATAGAACTTGAGGGTAGAAATCTTGATTCGATGCTATAAAGAACATTTACATTGATATTGTTATACAGAAATTTGGATTAAAGGGTGTAGGACAAGAATAGAGGTATGCATTTGGATGTACTTTATATGTTGATGAGAATAATTAACTAGTTGTATATTTCAGAGTGACAAGAATTTAAACAAGGTTTATGGAAAGACGACAGATAGGTTAAATTAGAATTAGAACTACATTCATATTGCTTACATAACTGAAAATTGGATATTCAAAAACTGATTCTCATTTTTGCCCGTGGAAGGGGGGGAATGCCATGAGCCTGACGACGTCATGGCATGGTTCAGTTATAGCCTAGGTCACAGAGGTACAGGTTACGACTGTGTTCAGAATTGAACACGAGAACATGGAAAGCAGGGGGCTTTCCACACAACGTGAAAAACGTTGGAACTCACTTCCCAGGTGATAGGAAGTGAGCTCGGGCCAAGGCAGTCGGCGTTGATCCATCGTCCTGGGTGGACATGGTGAAAAGTATACAGCGTTATGGCTCTACATTGAGCCACGCATTTAATCTGTGATGTAGTGTAATGTGATGTGACTGTCGAATAAGTGATTGTATCTTTGATTATGTGATCGTGTATATTATACGTAGGAAACTGATAACAGTCTTTGTGTTCACTCTTGTTCGAGTTACCTGGAGTTCGAGTGGTGAGGTGTATGACGTATGATCGAGTAACCATGATATACTCATGTGCTGTGAGATGACCAGGGTGCTGACTGGAGAAGAATAGATCATCCCCTGTTGGACACGAGAAGTGTTGCTACACAAGTATCGATAGTAGCTCATTCAGATAGTCCCAGTCATATCCTGGCACCAAACAATTTTATTGCTGCTTACAACTGACACAAAGACTTGATTGAGATGAGATACCCTTACATTTTATTTGATTTTGTCAGATCTATTCGATTAATTTTACAGATTCGGAAAATTTGAGAAATCCTATTACAATACGTAACACATTTCAAATACTACTAATTTACTTAATGTGTTTTAACTGGGGAAAAAAACAAACTCATAATTAATTAAATAATATTGAACATATTATTACAAGCACTGGTTATTAACTGATTGACTGCCAGAAGCCGATACATTGGCACAATGCAACGGTTCTGGATTGTCGTGAGCTGATGCATCGGCTTGGTATAGTTAGTGTGGTATTTATTTCACTTCTCTTATTTTCCACAATTTGTAGTGCCCGAAAATGACAGTTAGTTAGTAACCTAGTTAGTCGACAGATCATCCTCATAGTGTTCTTGTTTGACCACACCTCTTTTAATTTGCTGTTCTCGCAAAAGTTTTACTTCTCGTAGAGCATTCAGAATGTGAGCCTGGTCCTTGGCGTGTCTGCCCTCCAAAGTAGCCTTACCTGCAAGCTTGTCAGGCCACTCATTTCCTTGTACTCCTGCATGCCCTGGCATGAAGATGAAGCTAATCTTTACCAGCCGAGACCGCTCCAGAGAAAGCAACCACTCTCTTCGGATCCACCCATATCTATCCTCTTGAGCATGCACACTGAGTCGCTAAGGAAACATGCCCTATTGAATGTCTGTGTCTCGAGCCATGTTATTGCTTTACTTACTGCCATGACTTCCATAGTCAGGCTGCTTGTGGTCTCAGTGAAAGCACCGGAGCCCTCCTTCACAATTCTCCCTCCGGTCTGAGCCACAAAAGCCCATGAGCTTCTCAGGCGTCGGACGACTGACCTGTCTGTGTAAATGATAGCATCACTGTCTACCGAATTCTCGAAAATCAATGCTTGTACTTCCGCCTCCACAGCAGCTGAATTTTCTTGTCTGCATTTTCTGTCTAGTTGGATGCAAACTGAAAAGGGTGTGCAGAAATCTGTTGGCACTTGTACCCACTCCTCGTCAGGTTTTAAGTCCTCAAGTGAACACACCTGTTGAAGAATGTCTTCGGCTTGACCCATCGACAAACTTCCTCTTTTTAACCTGCTGTCCTTCACCTTCCTAAATGCAGTGGATGTTGAGTGTTGAGTGTTTGCGTTAACTCTGAGGTAGGCACGTGCTCTGTAAATTTGTATTCTGTTTTCAATGATTGAAAATTCAAGAAAGTAGCACATCGCCCTGCATACTGTATCTCTTGTACATCCAAGAATAATCCGCCTAGATTCGTTCTATATCCTTTCCACCCTTTCTATCTGCTTATGGCTGAGAGTCAGGATCGCCATCGCATACTCCAAAACAGACATGACCAGCCCCTCGTATAGAAGACATAGATGGCGCTGCTCACAGTTTTGCTGCCGCCATCACCCACATTGCAGCCAAACCTCGCTTGGCCTTTGTTATCACCTGGTCTATGTGCTCATTATAAGCCAGGCTTCGATCAAAACGCATCCCCAGGTAGTTCATTGCCTGCGTACTTTCCACAGTCTCTGAACACAGATTTACAGTTGGTGTTGGAGTGTTGACAATATGATTATTCAACGAGAACCATGTTATTGTTGTCTTTGTTGGGTTGACTATTGCCCCAGCTTCAACACACCAAGTACTTAAGCGATTGAGTTCGGTTTCTAGTTCCACAGCAACCTGATCTCTATCCTTGCTCTTACAATACACTAAACATCATCGGCATATGACAATTTCCTCCCCAGTCCAGTGATCTGCTCGCTGGTGATCCTCACAGTGTAGGAGTTGAACAGCACCGGAGATAATGGTGATCCCTGTGGTAGGCCAGGATATATTTTTGTTGGTTCCGAAGTCCAATGCCATATCTAAAAACTAGTTTCATTGGAAGAGGGCTGCAGCAATCCAACTATCTTGAGTTCAAGAAGCTGAAGCATTAGAAAATCCAATGGTACTCTGTTGTACGCATCCTCAAGATCAATCACTGCAGCAAAGGTTTCAATGGCTGAGTGGAAACCTACATAGACATCATGGGCAACAACTGCTGCATTGGCTCAGATTTCTCTTTTTGGAAGGTACCCTCCCAGGGTAGGTGGGAGAACACCTTGCCACTCTAGCTGGCTTGATATTTTTCTGGCAATGACAATTTGTAAAATTGAAAATGACAATTTATACACATACTAGATTGCCCTTTGATCAGTGTCAGACATGATGCGCGGATTCATTGTTTTTTTTAAAGGACAAAACAGTGTTTAAGTAGTTTGTTTTGATTATTTTAGAAATGGCAATGCCTTCTGGTTTGCGACAACATAGATTTTCATTAAATTAGCATTTTAAAAATTTTAGATTATAGTTATTCTGATTTAAAGGACTTTGTGAAAGATTCTAAAACTAATACCACATGCAGTATTCAGTTAAATTATTCTGCAGGTGGTGATAATAGAAAACAACACTAACATCAAAAGTCCATCATAATATGATACATATGTCGAATTATGCTATGTTAATGGGCCACACTAATGTCCCTAAATTTGGTTTGGCTATCACAAAGTATTTAAGGAGTATTTAAATAATTAAATTTAAAAGAATAATAATTATAACTAAATAGAAAATAGTGTATATATTGTTTCTCAGTACAATCTGCCTCGTGTGTTCCTGACATTTTCCATTCTGTGTGAAAATGGTGTGCTTCAAAATATGAGGTTTTAATTGTGTTTTATTGGTGTTGTGGAGCAGTTCCTGTGATACTGGTGAAGAAAAGTGGTTTGTTTATCATTGATCAGTAACAGGAATATCTTCACGGGATAAGAAATAACGGCTTGGTTAGTGGACATTTAAAAAAATTTACATCCCTTTTATTTAAATTGTTACAAAATATATCATTATTGATATTGATTATTGTTAACATTTTTCTAACATCTCATATAACTATTAATACTGCCATGTTCCTTGTGCAATCTCCTTTAAAGTAATATATAATACAATGTATCTACTACAATTTTAACTATTTTTGCACCACTATTGTGACACATTGTGTATTGTGACCGATGCTTTTTGGAATAGCTATCGACTGGGTCATGCGCAAATGCACAAACAACACAAATATGGGTATCCATTGGGTTGACAAAATTCTAGAAGACCTGGACTTTGCCGACGACACAGTGTTTTTGAGTTCAACACACCCGGATGCCCAAGAGAAAATAAACCACCTCCAAAATGTTTCAGGACAAATTGGTCTCCAAATTAACACCACAAAAACAAAGACTATTGATCTTACCAACAGTTCAGATGACACCAAATTGAACAGCTACGTTCTTGAAAAAGTCAACAACTTTACATACCTAGGAAGCAAAATGACATCTACAGGGGACTCAACACCAGAAATATCATCTAGAATCGCACTGGCATCTAGTGCCTTCAATAAACTGTCAAACATCTGGAAGTCAAAGACACTCAGCAAACACACAAAACTTAAAATCTTCAACTCTTGTGTGATTCCAGTGTTAACGTATGGATGTGAAAGTTGGATAATCAACGGTAGCTTTAGATAAAAAATTAGACAATTTTGAGAACAAATGTCTTAGAAGACTTCTAAACATCCACTGGACAGACTTCAGAACCAATTCGCAAATAAGACAAGAGACTAAGCAAGATACAGTATCCAATTTCATAAGAAGACGCCGTTGGAACTACATCGGCCATGTACTCAGAATGGACAAGTCAAGACTCCCCTACCAAGCCCTCATATGGTCACCAGTAGGAAAAGAAAAACGGGGAAGACCAAGAGAGACCCTGCGTAGAACCATCATTAGAGAAGGCTCATTCAATGGCCAAGTAAATATCCAAGATCTACAACAGGTAGCAGCGAACCGCCAAGCATGGAGAGACAGGACTTCTGCCCTATGCGCCGCCTTAGGCTCAAGAGGAAAGACTAACTAACTAACTAACTAAATTGTGACACACCCCTACTTGTCATTTCTGCCATGAATTTTTGTTTGGTCCAAACCCACTTTTTTGTTTGGCAGTTAATAAGTTTTTTTTTTTTTTCCGCGTTTCCATCCTGTTTCAGGATATTGCGGTCAACACCAGCATCTTCAGCTGTATGTTGATTCCTAGGCTAGATTACGCTCATCAGCACGCCACGACTTTCTGAGCGACCGGCTCCATACTCTCAAAGTCACTTTGCGATTCGAACCACTGCTAGTTCTCGTCGCGTCACGTGACGAGAGTATTCGGGTTAGGCAGAAAGCTGTTACCCCTCGACCATGGAGCCGGTAGTTAAATTAAATGAATCAGTTAAATCGTCTTTCTTACTAAATTCAAAGGCGATTCCATCGGTGCTTGAACAAGGGGACGTGTTATTTCTTTATTCTCCATGTAAATGATTTACGGAGGATACTACAATACAAACAGTTGTAATATATTCACTTATTGAGTCGAGTGTATGATCACGCAAGACTAGACAGCACAACATACAACTACAACTCTGCCTATCTTGTTGACAAACAGACATCCCGGAAGTACATGTTCTCGTGACCATCGTTACGGCTGCCGTAAACAATATAAAACAACACGAAGTAATGACGCTTTTCTTTATTTGCATGTCCTTCACAGGACGTAGCAGTCAACACCAGCATTTTGGCTGTTCATGATTCCTGGGCAAGTTTTACGATCTGTAGTTTGCAGCTTTACAGAACACAATTACGGAAAACTTAGGGCATTGCGGAGACTAGACTTCATCAGGAATTAAATACACAAAACAGAACTCAGAACATATAAACACGGGGAAGGCGCTTCAGTAACTGGGCTTCAGTAACTGCATTATTAAGCTACATTAAGGCATAATTACTAAACGAGAAGCTCCCGTGTGTTGCCGGGGCCCATAATGGAAGCAAAGAATAGCAACACTGCAGCCTACCACGCATGTCGTAAGAGGCGACTAAGGAGGCTTGATGGTTCCGTCGCCCTGCTACTGAGTGAGTGCGTGGCGCGACACTGTGAGCTGTGAGTTTCGTGTGAAGTGCTTTTGAATCTGCCCGAGGTTTTTTGGAATGTGACTGCATGTTCGGAGTGATGGCAGATGGCTATGTCCCAGAGTTGACCGGTTTTTGCCTTATGCAGAAATGCGTGGCTGCTGAGGCTTCTGGTTGACTGCCACTGCCATCGACGATGAACTGTATTTCGTGGACTGTGTGGGTGAACATCTAGGAAACATCCAGACGGAAAAATGGCTGCAGATTCTATCAGAGATGAACTGGGTGTTTTGTGGGGGACTATTGTGTTGACATTCTGGCGGCGGCATTATGCACAGTGTATTTGTGCGGGCTGTTGTTTGTCGAGATTCCTGTCTTTTCCACTTTTCACATTGGGCAGTGGGGAGCGTTTTTCACTGGCACAGGAACGGAGCATAATGGGGACGACCCGTTGCTGTGAAGTTGGAACTGCGACTAACTAACTAACTACTAAACGAGAAGAATGGAACGATAAAAAAATATGATAACAATGAAAAGAAAATTAACAAATTGAAAATTATGCTGCTTATCTCATAATACCAGATTGTGAAACTGTGAAAATAACATGAGTCTTGACGTTGATACTCTTAGTCTTACATTGACAGGTTTTCATAGACATATCATATCTAATGAATGGTGGAAGTATGGCTTATGAGGGACATTTAAAGAATATCATTGATACTCTTACATTGACAGGTCTTCATAGACATATCATATCTAATGAATGGTGGAAGTGTGGCTTATGAGGAACATTTAAAGAATATCATTGATACTCTTACATTGACAGGTCTTCATAGACATATCATATCTAATGAATGGTGGAAGTGTGACTTATGAGGAACATTTAAAGAATATCATTGATACTCTTACATTGACAGGTCTTCATAGACATATCATATCTAATGAATGGTGGAAGTGTGGCTTATGAGGAACGTTTAAAGAATATCATTGATATTCTTACATTGACAGGTCTTCATAGACATATCATATCTAATGAATGGTGGAAGAGTGACTTATGAGGAACATTTAAAGAATATCATTGATACTCTTACATTGACAGGTCTTCATAGACATATCGTATCTAATGAATGGTGGAAGTGTGGCTTATGAGGAACATTTAAAGAATATCATTGATACTCTTACATTGACAGGTCTTCATAGACATATCATATCTAATGAATGGTGGAAGTGTGGCTTATGAGGAACATTTAAAGAATATCATTGATACTCTTACATTGACAGGTCTTCATAGACATATCATATCTAATGAATGGTGGAAGTGTGGCTTATGAGGAACATTTAAAGAATATCATTGATACTCTTACATTGACAGGTCTTCATAGACATATCGTATCTAATGAATGGTGGAAGTGTGGCTTATGAGGAACATTTAAAGAATATCATTGATACTCTTACATTGACAGGTCTTCATAGATATATCATATCTAATGAATGGTGGAAGTGTGGCTTATGAGGAACATTTAAAGAATATCATTGATACTCTTACATTGACAGGTCTTCATAGACATATCATATCTAATGAATGGTGGAAGTGTGGCTTATGAGGAACATTTAAAGAATATCATTGATACTCTTACATTGACAGGTCTTCATAGACATGTCAATTGGTGCAAGTGTGGTTTCTGGGGAACATTTAAAGAATATTGAGAAGTTAGTTGCATATTCTTGACAGAACGTTTCAATCAATCTTAACATTTATTTTCTGTTGTGATTTATAGTACAATATTATGCTCAGTAGTCTGCCATTGCTTTTTGAACGGACGATGGCTTTTGGCAAGCTGTCTGCTTCCAAATCGCCAGGGCCTCTCTAAGTTGGGAAATTGTGAAACTGCGTCTCACTAACCCCTTAGCAACAGGCGCTGATAGACATCACTGTACATTCTATATAGTGACAATTATTTACTTGTGTAGAGGTCAGCATAACCTCAAACATCCGGAAATCAGTTGGGGAATCCTTTGAGGCCCCTGAGACAGTCCATAAATAAACATACATAGTATTTGAATAACGAAGACACAAACAATAGATTGCACGATTTATTGTCTGGCATATTTCGCTGCATCTCGTCAGGTACATACTGCAGAACTCACACAACTTATGTGAATTAATTAGATAAATCCTTCAAACTGAAATATACACATGTTCGCACAGTAATGTCGATTGTCTACCACGGTAATTTTAAACTGACTAACATGTCTTTCTGCTTACACAAGGACGGCTTACGAAGGTTGATTAGTATAGCTTCAGCAAACTTTAACAATCGACTACTGTGTGTGTTGAACAACACACGGAAGGCACTGTCTCTTTCAACCACGTGAGCAGTCTCGAGCACATGTCTCCCGACCGATGAAGCCAGACTGTTCCGGTGTGTCGGCCTGTCTAGGCTACCATCTTCTGTGTGTAGTCTTCCCTGGCTTGTGACACACGGGTGCAACCCATAAGTGATAAGTGCTCCTTTCTACTCCTAACTCAAGCCTGAGTCTGGAGAATCTCAGCTCAATGATGGACTCCGCAGCATTCCCCGGTCTCTGGATAGTGAGATCGGACGACCGAGTTTATTGTTGCGCATGTAAAAAAAATGCCTTCGCAGTTGGAAATCGAAAAAGGGTAGTCTTTTCCCGTGCAAAATTTCGCGTTAAAAATCTACCAAAAGTATTTCAGGATCCTCGCCCGTTCTACGGAGTTCGTGCACTGTGCTGAGGTTCTCCGGACTCAGGCTTGAGTTAGGAGTAGAACGGAGAACTTATGGGTTACACCTGTGTGCCTTGATGTTGATCCATCGATTAAACTAAACTCATCATATCATTGGCGCCTTGCCGTCTTGACAGACGATAGTTTGTGCTTTAAAAAGGCATAATAACTTTTAACTATGGCGGTAGCGAGTGTGACTGATAAGGCCAATTTGCGCTGTAAATGTCCGTTTACAGTGGGTGCATGTGAACACGTGGTCATTTCCACCATCATGCACCATCTTACGTCTCAAACGCTTGGTGTGTGACTTTTCTGCAATAATTTTCTCCTTTGACTTTATTCCATTTCTGATATTTGCCCTCCATGCAACACGCTCAGCGGCGACTTGCTCCCAATGTGCATTTAAACTAAACTAAACTAAACTAAATTAAACTAAACCGTCTCTTTCTCTCGTGCCCCAAATGAGAGAGCTGATCAAATAGCCAATGAAGGTGCGACATATGAGCAACCACAAAAGGACAAGAATCAACTGTTTCTATCAGAAAGGCAAACGGACCAACAAAGGACGATAGCCATATTTTGGAAAACCAAAACAAACATCATTATTCTGTGCATGAGAGCGGTACACAATCGACTCAACTAAAACATATAGACACAATGTAAATTTGGCAAATCAGCCATGTATACGTGTGGATATGCACATGTGATATTCCTGCACAGGCGGCATAGCAAAACTCCAAGACTGCCCCAAAATACAAAACACCAAAGATAACCTTCTATCCAGAGATCGAACGAAAGAACGAACTTTATTTTTAAATGTAGGAACAATTTTACGCACCACCGTAAAAGTAAAGTGCCTTCTGCACGAATGAAAGCGTATTGGGTAACTAGTGCTAACCTCATTTAAAAAAAAATAGTATATTGGTGGTGTCGCCGCCCTTACATCTCAGTAACTCTCCTGGTATCCAATTTGTGCTGAGTCACCCGGGAACAAACATCAATTCAACAACAGCAAAAAGCCTCGATGAGGATTCGAATTCGTGACCACTGGGCCAGCCGGCAATAGTGCTAGCCACTGCGTACCACGACCACCTCTTACGTCAGACTAAGGGCAGAAGGGGAGTGGCTAGACGTTCGACTGCATACCCGTAGTCTAGGGGTCGATCCGCATCCGGCCGCTTCGAAGTGTTAATACACTGACCTGGACTGCCATGTCAACCCAGGCTAACATTGGTCCTGTCTGAGGAAGCAGTGATCACATCAGCCGCTGAGTGTCGTGTGCTTAATAACAATATAGGTCTAGCCGCGTATGCTAACACGCCCTAAGGCGAGTAGACGATACATTGATATTTGATTAAACTGTTCATGTGCAGACTTCAAAGGAAAACATACCATCAATCTTGATACCGAGAAAGAAGGAAACGTTTAAGAAAATTATATACTCGGGTAATTGATGGTTTCAGGCACCATGTTAGTTCTGAACATAACAAAAAAAGAATTAAATGCAGCTCAGAACGACAGAAAAGAATGAGCCCTCGCCTCCCCCACCCCACCGATGTATCCCTATCTCTCTTTCTCTCACCCCCCCCCCCCCCCCCCCCCCCCTCTTACTTGCTACCACTCCGAAAACGCCTACTTTTCAATGAAGCCAAACTAATTCACAAAATCCTACTTCGGAATTGCCCAAACGACCTTTGCCATTGTTTAAATATAATGCTAGATACAGGAAACTACTAAGTACATTACACATTTCGAAGCCTAGGAAAAACTTATACAAAACAAGCTGAGCGTACACCGCAGCACAGATGTGGAACACTCTTCCACAAGAAATTAAAGACATCATCAATCCCTTTAAGTATAATCGCAAATTATTTGAAAACTATCTGATTTCGGATTACCTGACCCCTTAGTAATAATGATAATAGTAATAATAATAATCAAAACCCAGTATAATAGCCAGTCCCCTTTTGGTAGACCAGTATATTCCCCTTAGCTAATAACAATTTCCAAACCATTCATTAATATTACTGAGTCGTATAATATAGATTTTTGCGTTTTCCCTATGCATTTATAATGCATATCTTTTATATTGTTGTTGTTCTCGGTTAGCCTCAAATTATGTGTGCATGAAATAATGAATGAAAGGGAGACGGGCCTTCGTGCCCAATTCTTAACCCTTTGAAAATAAAGTTTGTTTGTTATTTCTCATTCTCTCCTTCTCTCTCTCTCCCCCCCCCCACCACCTGCCCCTCACTCTTCCCTCTCTTTGTCTCCCTCCCTCTCCCTCTCCTTCACTCCCTCTTCACACCTCTGCCTCTCCCCCTCTTTCTCCATCACCCTTTCTCTCTCCTTGTTCCTCTACCATCTCCGCTTTCCTCTCTCATCTCCTTCTTCCTCTCTCTTTCTCTCACTCTCTCATCTCCTTCTTCCTCTCTCTTTCTCTCACTCTCTCATCTCCTTCTTCCTCTCACTCTCTATCCATGCCCCTCTCCCTCTATCTCTCCCTTCTCTCTCCCTCTCCACCTCGCCCCTCTCTCTCTCCCCTCCCTCCATCTTCCTCTCTCTCCCTCTCATCGTCACTCCCTCTCTCACCCCTCTCTTCTCTCCCCCACTCAATATTTCTATCACTCCCCTCTTTCTCCCCTGTCTACCTTTCCCTCTTCTTTCTCCCCTCCCTCTCTCTTCTCTCTCTCCCTCTGCTCTCTCTCCCTCTCTCTGTCCTTCTGTCTCCCTCTTTCTTTCTCTCTCCCCTCCAAATCCCTATAGGAATCTGTAGCGAAACCCTTTGGGATTGCAAAAGCTGATTCCAATTGTGACTGCTTTCATTAGTTATTATCATCGTCATCGTCATGATCATCATCATGATCATCATCATGATCATCATCATGATCATGATCATCATGATCATCATGATCATCATGATCATCATGATCATCATCATCATCATCATCATCATCATCATCATCATCATCATCATCATCATCATCATCATCATCATGATCATCATGATCATCATGATCATCATGATCATCATGATCATCATGATCATCATCATCATCATCATCATCATCATCATCATCATCATCGTCGTCATCATCATCATCATCATCATCATCATCATCATCATCATCATCATCATCCTCATCATCATCATCATCGTCGTCGTCATCATCATCATCATCATCATCATCATCATCATCATCATCATCATCATCATCATGGTGCTGAAGACGGAGGCAACCAGCCAAGAGGCGCACCACAGAAATCAGGATGCCACGCAATCACGCAAAATGGAATATGTCGACTACTGCTAATTGTTATGGTGCTCGCCCTGCTTTGGACCCCAGGCAGGTGCAGTGCCGGGCCCTTATGTCTCGAAAGGGTCCAACCCCAACTACTGGAGGTCCTTCTCAGATGTCCTGTGGAGCCAGGGGACATGAGAATAGGACGACTGGCCATACTAAAGAAGACTTAAAATAATGCACTGGAATGCGGAGGGAGTCAGCAACAAAAAATAGAATTAGAAAAATCTTGGACAAAGAAAAAGTAAGCATATGTTGCTTGCAAGAAACTCACCTCAATGAAAATATAACCTTCAAAATCAGAGGCTACCAGTGTTACCGATCTGACCGAAAGGACAGGCTAAAAGGTGGGATACTGACCCTTGTAAAAAATAACATCATGGCTTCCCAAATCGAAGTCTACATGGAAGGGGCTGAGTATCAGACACTTAAACTTAAGACAGGCATACAGACCTACATCTGATCAATTACTACTGTCCAAGTGCCGCCCGCAGGCACTGGACCACACTACAGATTAAAAGAAAAGATGATTGTGTGTGGCTGATTTCGAACACGCGCACTCGCAGAAGCTGGGGCTAGTGATCACATGGACCAGAGAGGAGAGAGATTGGAAGACTGGCAGGATGAGAATAGATTCATCTTGATCAACAAGCCGCCTGATCCACACACTTTCTACTCAAGATCATGGCACTCTACAACTACACCTGACCTGGCTTTTCATTCACCAGACCTGGAGTGGAACATTACACGAATTGTTGGGAAACAACTTGGTGGCAGTGACCATCGGCAGTTTTTTCTAACCGTAAAAAATTTGAACTTGAAAGTGAAAGCAGCACCCTCTCGAGGTGGAACTAAAAGAAAGCAGACGGGGCAATGTACAAGCATCGCCCAGCATACTGGTTAGAAACCTGAACACTGAAAGACATAAATAAAGTAGTTGAAATTTTGGGAAAATGCATGCTACAGGCAGCGCGAGAAACAGTACCAAGAGGAGCCCGAAAAATATAAACCCTACGGGAGTAGTGAACTGGAACATTTTGCATAATGATGGAAGTGTGTAGAAAGCAAGCAGAGCCCACACCCAGCCAAGAGTACCACAATAAATTCCAGCATGAAAAAGCCAAATTTCAAAGGCCCAAGCTGCAGGCTAGACGGAAAAGCTGGTAGGAGAAAACGGAGTCTCGAACTTTGAAGGAGACACAGGAAATTTGTGGAGCTAAAAAAACAGCTTACTGACGAGGGCACGGGGAAAAACTCAAAAATTGCGCTACATAAAGATGGAAAAATCTTAACAAGAAGCAAGCAGCTGACCTTTTTGCGGACTCATTCGCACAAATAACAATATAAAATTAGTCCAGAGAAACAACAAGAGATTCGAGAGAAACGACAACATACAGGACAGAAGGAAATAGTACATGAGGTTCTGGAGGCACCCTCACAATCAGCGAACGGACTAGCCATATCAAACTGAAAATGAAAGCCACCAGGAGCTGATGGTATCTCCAATGAAATGATCGGGAAAACCTAGGAACAGAGGCCAAAACAAAGCTGTTGCAGATCTTCAATAACAGCTGGCCCTTTAGGCAGTGTTCCAAAAACCGGAGAGAAGCAATCATGATCCCCCTCCAAAAATGGGGAAAGATGGTTATATGTAGCACAGCCCAAATACCTCACTAGCTGTCTCTGCAAAACACTGGAGCGAATCATCAATCACAGACTGCAGTGGTACATTGAAAGTAAAAACATTGTTGTGCCACAGCAGGCGGGCTTTAGGCAGTGCTACTCTACGGAAGATCAGAAAACCCTACCTCTCTCAAGAAATTGGGGATGCATTCCAAGAAAAGAAGCTGGTGCTTGCGGCATGGATAGATCTGAAGAAAGCCTTTGACAAAGTCTGGAAAAAAGGTTTGATAAAAAACTGAGAAACTGCAAAGTCAGTGGAAGAATGTACAATTGGGTGAAAGCATACTTGCACAACAGAAGAGCCCGATACAGAAGACGGACTCAAGAGCAAGAAAGTACTACTGCGTCCGGTTTCCCCAGGGTGGAGTCTTGTCCCCCACTTTTTTTTAATCTTCATAAATGATCTTTTGCTCACCTACCGCATGGAATTAAAGCGGCAATGTACGCCGATGACCTGGAGTAGTATATAGGGGGTTTTTTCCCCCCCAAATCCGGATCCAGACCCGGAATATTTCTCTCTATAGTAATGTGACGTCACACGATCCGGTGAAAAATGGACCCGGATTCCGGATCCGGATCCAAAGGGGTATAACTCATTTCTGGTCTTATTAACCCCCTTTTTGTGGAAAATTTAAAAAAAAAATGGCGCTATTTTAGTTTAGTAGTGGGTGGTGGGGGGAGATTAAAGATGGCTGTTAAGTGGTGGGGTTAGGGAGGTTGAAAAAATGGCGATTCATTGTTAAGAGGCGCGGGGGTGGAGTCTTTGTGGTCGTGATGACTATCGGGATGGAGGTGGGGGCGTGGGAGTATTTTTGGGTGTGTAATGGTTAGGATACAATTCTCTTCCATTGGGTGGTTATTTTTGTTGTGTGTGATTTAAAGATGGCGGCTATTGTTAGTTGTAGTAGTGGATGGTGGGTAAAAATTAAAGATGTTAAGTGGTGGGGTGGGGGAGATTGGAACAATAAAATATGGCGATTCTTTGTTAAGAGGTAGGGGGGGTTGGGGGTGGAGCCTTTATGGTCGATCTGTCTATCGAGATTGGGGTGGGTGGTTGGGGTTTTTGCTCCCCCTTTTCCGGTTTCAACTCCAGAATATTTCCCTCTGTAGCCCTATGTGACGTCATAGAAATCCGGAAAAAATGACTCCGGATTCTCGATAACGCATGAATCGGGGGGTTTTTTCTGGTCTTATTATATCTTTTTAAAATCGGCGGTCGGGGGGGGCGGACGGCGGCGCGCAGGTGGGGCGACCGGGAGCAGCGCGGGCGGGTTCAAGTGAATATAAAATATGTGACGTGAATGGTAGGTGTTTATTATTAGTCATGGATCCTAGAGGGAAAACATCCTTTTACCGTATTGATTGGGGGGCCAACGGGGAGTGGAAAATCCGTCTTTGTAAAAAAGTTTCTGGCTCATCTTCCAGACATGGTCGACCCGATACCAGAGGAAGTTATATGGTGCTACGGAGAATGGCAACCCATGTATGAGACTATGAAGGGTGTCCAGTTTAACGAAGGTCTACCGGATAGGGAAAAAATGGACAGGAGATAGACGTCGACTAGTGGTGATAGATGACCTAATGTCCGAGACAGATGATAGAGTGACTAAATTATTTACTAAGGGTAGTCATCATCGCAACCTCAGCGTTATGTATATAGTCCAGAACCTCTTTGGTAAGAATAAAGAACAAAGAACCATCAGTTTGAATTCGCATTCCCTAGTGGTATTTAAGAACCCTCGAGACGGATCGCAGATTACCAATCTGGCTAAACAGATGTACCCAGGCCGCGTGTCATATGCCCAAAGAGAGTTTTAAAGACGCCACATCGGCTCCACACGGGTATTTGCTCTTTGACCTTCGACAGGAAACCCCGGATCAGCTCCGTTTAAGAAGCAGTATTTTCCCCGATCAGCGTCAAGTCGTTTACGTCCCTAAATAATATGTCCAGCCGAGTAAAACGTCACGGGGCCATGCTGCGGTTTTTGGGCAAGGCGAAACCGACTGCCGTAAAAGCCGTAATTAAAACAGCGTCGCCGGACCTCGTCCAATCAATTTGCGAGTGCTGTCACAATGTATTAAAAGGTAATGTTCCACTGACACCGGCTCAGAAGAGGCGTCTGCGGCGACACAAAAACAGTCTGAGAGTCCTTACGAGTAAGAAACTGTCTATCAAGAAACGGAAACAAATCTTGAAAAAAGGTGGATCATAGGCGCTTTATTAGGTCCTATTCTAAACGTGTTGAAAGGTGTCGTGGGTTGTAATGAAGAAAATGATCCTGATCGACCCCCGGCTGTTGGAAAAACCCTATGTACCACCCGACACACTAACTGATAACCTACGTGACCTGGATCAGAAAATGCAAAAGTCCTGGAAACCGAAGATCTACCACCGCGGGAGAAAGCTCGAGTGTATCAGCAAACCTTGCAGCGGTATCTGAATCGACTTGAGCAATACAGACAAAAGCCTTTAGGCACAGTGGATATCAAGGAACAAAACCCGAAGTCAGCCTTTTACCAGCACCAGTAGTCGAGACTCCAAGTCAACCGACACCTATTCAAGAAGTATCAAGTAGTAAAATAGTCGAGCCCAAGATAGTCGAGACAACACCACCTTACAGACTTAGGCGACAAAAAAAGAAGAGTAGGATACCCACCCCCAAAGTGGGAAAAATGGCCGCGCCAATAAGAAAGTATTACTACGATCCTCAAAAACCCCGGGGCCTATGGCGGTGCCGCCGCCTTAAAACGAAACACTAAACTGAATGCTAAAAAGATAGAGGCGTGGTTACGACATCAGGTACGTATACTTTACATAAACCGATCCGTCGTCGTTTTCAGAGACGTCAGACCAAAACCCGGGTGGTATAAATCAACAGTTTCAAGCCGACTTGATAGATATGAGACTATTACAAAGATACAACGATGGGATGTCGTATCTAGTGACGTGTCTCGATGTGTTTAGTAAATATGCTTGGGCCATCCCCATCAAGAAGAAAACGGGGAAAGAGTTAGTGGCGACAGTGGGGGAAAAATTTTTTCCGATAGACAACCTATAAAATTTCAGACCGACAAAGGATCAGAATTTGTCAAAAGATCCTTTTTAAAATTTCTGAAAGACCAAGGGGTGCATTTCTTTACGACCGAGAACGAAGACGTTAAAGCCGCGATAGTGGAAAGATTCAATCGACCCCTTAAAGAAAAAATGTGGCGGTATTTCACCAAGACCAATACACTACGCTACGTCGACGTGATAGATAAGCTGATCCGCAACTACAACGGTTCATATTACAGAACCATTCGCATGGCGCCCGTGAAAGTCAACTATACTAATCAAGAAGAAGTGTGGAATAATATGTACCAGAAGCAATCCGCATCAAGAAAAGTCCATTTTACAGAAGGGGACCGAGTCAGACTGGCTCAACCCAAACAACCTTTTAAAAAGGGATATATGCCCGCGTGGACAGAAGAACTTTTTACCGTCAGTCGTATAAACCAGACCAATCCGGTGACATATGTGCTAAAAGATGATTCGGGAGAGGAACTTCAAGGTTCATTCTATCGAGAAGAGATCCAAGCAGTCGGCGCTAAACAAGTGTATCGGATCGAAAAAATCTTTCAAGAAAGACCCAGGAGAGGTGGTGGTAAAGAGTATTTAGTGAAGTGGTTTGGTTTTAATTCGTCATTCAACAGTTGGGTCTCAGACCTAACCAGATACCGAAACTAATGGAAGAAACCGCGGAAACTAACCCCCAAAGTAACTCACCCCGCGAAAGAACTTCGTTCTGGTGGTTGTTTGGCCAGCGAATACCGCGGTTAGAGATTGTCTTCTTCTGTCAGATGATAGTTATATACATCGTCATTGGCGTCTCACTATTCAATCTGTCTCGAGGCGGCACCGAAGAACCCGAGGGTAAGCTGTGGATTGCTCTATTAAGTAGTTGTCTGGGTTACCTATTACCGAACCCTAAATTATGAGTTTCTACGTGACGTTACCGAGCAATGCTTCACCGAACATGTTTCCCAATAATACTCCAGGCCACTATTTCGTCAAGTTACCACAGACTATTGAGGTGAATCAACACTACGAAATGGGTCTGGCCGAAATTCAGTTTCCCAACTGCTACTGCAATGTGGTAGTGAATGAAGTGTGGATAAGATATAACCAACCCCAAAGGAGGACTAATAAAAAAGGGGTTTTTCCCCCAGGGCTGTACAGTTCACCAGAGGCGTTTATAGCGGAGCTGAATCAAATAATGAAAGACCCGGAGTCGGGTGACAAGATGTTTTTTAGATTCCATTTCAACAAGACATCAAGGAAGGTCATCGTGAAGATAATCGAACCGGGGGGCCCCTGTTACCTTTAGCGACAAGTTGCATGAGCTGTTAGATATAGTTGAAAGTGCTGGGTCGTTAGACGTAAATAACGACCTGCAAAATGTCTACGTCTACTGCGATCTCATAGCCTCCAGACCATCGGAGACGCCATGGTTCCACTACTAAGGACAGTGCCTGTTATGAAACCCGCTCGCAGCCTCAGTGTTTCGCATCTACGACAAACCACACTATGTACCATTGAGTCGGTATTCCTTCGATATGGTGGAGATCCTTTTAACCACTGAGACGGGGACAACGATCTCATTTGCCAACGGAACTTCAGTGCTGACGTTGCATTTTCGTGCGCGGAAACATTCAGACTTAGAATAATGGTGAAATACGTAGCGTTACGTAAATCCCAGACTGTACGAAGATTTTTACTGCAATCAAGCTGGTCATGGCATGCCAGTGTTTGTGGGTGGTCGGAGTCAGAGAGGTCGTGGTATCGGGAGTTTCTTCAGTGGACTCGGTCGCACGATTCTACCGTGGTTAAAGACAGGAGGTAAGGCCCTACTCCGCGAAGGTGTCGGCACGGGTCTCCGAGTGGCCCAAGATGCTTTGGCTGGTAGGAATGTTGGAGAAGCCTTTTAAAAACCATGCCAAACAAGCCGGTCAACGTTTACTGCAAGGAGCTGTCAACCATGTTAGCCAATCGGGTAGCGGTCTTAGAAGAAAAAGACGCGCAGCGCCACCTGGCGAGCCCAGTAAACGTATAAAAATGACCCCCGCTCCTCGTCGAGCTCATAAGAAGAAGGAAGTATTCGGATATTTTTGCATAATGGCTTTAATTCACCCTCATCTTGTGAGTGTCTTCATTCTGGTTTGGATCTGTTTAGCGTACCACCCACGCAAACGGGGGTAGAAGAGGGGCAGTGTGTGGAGATACATCCACTCGCGTCTCTAGCTCCAGGCGCACCTATAGAATTTGTCATATCTGGTACAAGCGAAGAGTATCTGGATCTGTTTAAACGTTTTTACACGTCAGAGCAAAAGTCGCATTACCCAACGGTGACAATCTACCACCCACGGCCGTCGTCGCCCCCGGGCAACTATTACCTGCACAGTCTGTTTTCTCAAGTGGACGTCTCACTCACGACACGCTAATCACTCCTAGTGAAACACATATCCGTATAGAGCCTACCTGGAAGCCACTCTGAACCATGGGGAGGAAGCCAAGAAAAGTCTCTCTCACCGCGCTTTATTACTATGATACAGCCAATTTTTTCGATGATGCGCAAGGCGATAACAACAAAGGACTATATACACGTCGCCAACTAGCCCGTGAGAGTCAAGAAATAGATATGATGGGTCGACTGCACGCCGACATTTTGTGCAAGATCGCTACATGATAAATGGTGTGGATGTAAAAATTAAGCTGACTCCATCGAAATCCACCTTTAACCTTTTGGCCCCGACGGTGCGGTAGGTTACTCTTCGATTATAACATATGCCACACTGGTTGTTCGTAAAGCCAGACTAAACCCCCCCATCGCTCTCGCCCACGAGAAAGCCTTGATGAGAACCAAAGCCAGATTCCCGATCAAGCGTGTGGTGCTAAAAACATTAGCTATCCCTCGGGGTATGTTTTCTCATACCCAAGACAATCTGTTTATGAGTCAAACACCCACTCGCATCGTGATCGGACTTTTTACATCAACCGCCTTTAACGGTACCTTCAATGCTAACCCTTATAATTTTCAAACCTTTGGACTGACGTATCTGAACGTAACTGTCGATGGTCGATCTGCCACCAGCAAACCCTTAACCATGGACTTTGACCGTAATCAATACGTACGAGCCTTTTTTGGTACTAATCTAGCGATGGGTCTGGTGGGTAAAGACGCCGGTAATTCAAATTTACTATACGCAATATAAACAGGGTTATACTCTGTACGCCCTTTTATCTGAGTCCCAGTTTACTGGACGGAGATCAGTTTGAGATGCCGAGGACTGGACCTTTAACACTGGAATTTAAGTTCAACTCACCCACCCCCGAACCATTACAAGTCGTCGTCTACGCCGAGCACGACGGATAATTGAAATTTTCCCAAAACCAGACAAGTACTAACAGATTACGCCTCGTAAGGACACGGACCAGATTACCAGAATACTACTAGCTGATACGTATGGGGCCGGTTAAAGGTCAGAGTGTGCGCTCGAGATCAGTTACCTAGACACCTAGATAAATAGTGCAGCGGCGTTTGTCGTAAACACTGACCCCATCGATAAACCAGGTTCCCACTGGATTGCCATGTATTATGATGGATCAGGTAAATGTGAGTACTTTGATTCGTTTGGTCTGCCACCCTTACACAGCGACCCTCAATTTATAGACCATCACTCAGACAGACCGCTGATGTATAACACACGTGTGTTACAAGACGTATTAAGTAACGCCTGTGGTCTCTACGCTATCTATTTCATCATGCTGAAAGGGCGTGGAGCGAGCATGACCCGACTTCTCCAACCCTTTTCAAACAAACAATGGGTCAACGATCGGTTAGTAGGGCGCTTAGTCATGCGATACGTAAAACAAGATGACCTTGACCTGAGACGCATGACCTAAAACCAGCTGAAACCGGTTTACGCTCAAACACTAGTATATATAAACCCACTGGCGGTAACAGTCACGCATTCTTAAGATGACTACTGAACTCAAGACTGTGCCTGCTAACTGGGTCTACATGACTCGTGGTGGTGAGACCGTTAGACCCGTGGGTACTGGTGTCAAGGCAGTGTTTGTCTCATCCTACAGAGGAACGACCACGTTACACATCCCTAATTTCGTTGGAAATTTGTTCTGGGTATCACAAAAAAAGCGACGGATGTCGCTGGGGAGCCAGTACGAAAATACTTAGCAAAGTTTACCAACAGAGCATACGACCACACCTGCGTGGTATTCAGCATCAAAAACCACACTACAAGAGCTGGACAAGGTGCAAAATCAAGCACTTAGAGTCACCACAGGAGGGATGAGATCAACCCCTATAGTGGAAATGGAGAAGATGGGGAGGACACAGGCACTGAGTGAGCGCAGAGATACGAAAACGCTAATACAAGCAGAAAAGTTCCTCAGCTTGCTAGGCCACCCTATGAAGAACAGATATGAAAACCTAGCTATGGGGCGGTTGAAAAGAAGTAGTTTTATCCACCAGGCAAAGTGACTCTGCAGAGAAACCACCGATCTGCCCACAGTTAGTATCCCACTGACAACTATTCCAGAGCGAACTCCATGGAAAGATGAGCATAGACTATCGTTACAAATCCAGACAAAAGTGTGAGGAATATTTGACAAGGAAGAAAAGAACAGTGTGCAGCGCAGAACAGCCACTCTCAGCTTCCTTGATGAAGAATACCCACAGGACCTCTGGATCCGAGTCTACACAGATGGGTCAGTACAAAATACTGTTCGAAATGGAGGAGCGGGAGTGTACATAGAATACCCAAATAATACTAGGGACACAGCCAGAGTACCGACAGGAAAGTACTGCCGAAATTGAGGCAATCAAGATAGCAACAGAGAAATTACTAAATAACAGCAATGGTACACAACCTGTGGTGCTACTGACATATGCAAAATCAGTACTCGAGGCGCTCCTCTCTGGGAAATTGCCAGTACTAAGGACACTACTTTCTGAACTTAGCAGTCAGCATAAAGTCACCATACAGTGGATACCATCCCACTGTGGAGTACCCGGAAACGACAGAGCTGATCAATTGGCTAAGGAAGGAGCCAAAGAAGAACAGCCTGATGTGCCCGTTACATACCACCAAAAGAAAAGAATGATCAAATCAGTCAGAAAGCCACCAAAACCTGCTCAAGATGACTACCACGTTATGGACAGACCAGAACAAGTCATTATTCTGCGCCTCAGAACAGGACACAATAGATTACGCAACCACATGTATACAAAATTCAAGATTGGTGAAACAGCCATGTGCACATGTGGATTCGCGTCGCAGACAGCAGAGCACATACTCCAAGACTGCCCAAAATATAACATATCTAGGCAAACCTTCTGGCCTAGAGAGACGACAGTGGAAGATAAACTCTATGGACCACTGTGTGAACTGAAAAAGACAGTTCAATTCATGCAAGAGACGACATTGCAGATATAGACATATTTCAAGCGAACGAAAGAAGAAGAAGAAGAAATCATCATCATCATCATTATCATCATCGTGTGGTCTGCCCACTGGAGTGGGCGTCTTGTCCCTAATCACATCTCGATCACCGTGGCCGCAGTAAGTTCCGTTGATGATAATCCTGCATACCACTTCCTCAAACAACCCAACCTCCACGCGGTGTAGACCGGGAAGCCATGACCGCGAGATCATGGACTAAATGGGCTATGGCTCGCTATAGGGGATGAACTCCCTATGGTCAGATTTTTGCCCTAAACCTGCTACTGGCCTAGCAAGCCGGGAGGGGATCTTCACACTGCTCGTAGAAGAACTGAGAAGTATAAACGGACTGACAAAAAATGGACTCATTGGACAAATGGCACCAATACTAAAGAACAAACATGTATCGATAACTACTAGGAAAGAATTTGACAACAAAATCTTAATACCAACTCTGTTACCAATGCCAAACCTGGACAATGACTGAAAAAGAGAAAAGAAAAATCACAACTACAGAAATGAGATTCCTGAGAAGAATACGCAATGTATCAAGAAGAGATTAAATCAGAAATGAAGAAATCAGGACTAAAGTGGGGGTTATAGTTACACTAGATTTTATTAGACGGCTGTAAGTCAAATCAGGTGTGGGCAAACATTTTGTGCGGAGGGCCGTATTGACAAATGTAAAGCTATTGGCGGGCCGCATAAATATAAATATATCTGTCGACGACAGTGAGGGCCCTACGGGCCCAAAACTAAAAAAAAACATCCATCGATCGGTCTAGCAGTCCACCGAACACTAAACCGGAAAATGATTGCCGGACCGATGCAAATGAGGCTAGAAGGGATTCTTCTTTGTTGCGGTGAATTAAAATTGAAGTACCTCCGTTTTTCATAAAATCATCCTTATTAAATTTTTACATGTCGATAAATATTTCTCTATATAAAAATCGATAAATTCGCATTTTAGCATTACATGGTTCCAAATGTTGTTGTATGTAGCCAGGGGCCGGGTTGGGGTGAGCGCCCAACCTTGCATAAATACCCCAATGGCTCGTGCATTCATCACCTATGCAGCAAAAATCCAACTCCTGGCCTTCTCGTGGCGGGACTGTTTTAACTTACAGGAGAAGGGATGACGGCGAGTCACTGGCGCCGAGAAATATCCAGAACGCCCTAGGTGTGTATGCACGTACATGCATGCGCAGAAATGTGTGTGCGTGCCTACACACCTAAACTCGAGTAAGACCACAGTCTGCTCTAGCAAAGGAAAGGTGCTGAATACGGAGGCAACCAGCCAGGAGGCACATCACAGAAATCAAGATGCCACCAATCACGCGTAATGAAATATGTCGACTACTGCTATATGTTACAATGCTCGTCCTGCTTTGGAACCCCAGGCAGGTGCAGTGCCGGGCCATCTGCCTCGAAAAGGTCCAACACAGCTAATGGAGGTCCTTCTCAGATGTCCTGTTGAGCTAGGGAACCTGAGAATAGAGCATCTGGCCATACCAAACAAAGACTAAAACTAATGCACTGGAATGCGGAGGGATTCAGCAACAAAATAGAACTAGAAAACATCTTGGACCAAGACAAAATAAGCGCATGTTGTTTGCAAGAAACTCACCTCAACGAAAACGAAATGATGTCTTGAAAATTGCCAGTACTAAGGACACTACTTTCTGAACTTAGCAGCCAGCATAAGATCACGTTTCGTCCTCCAATGCTGATTCCATTTATGTCTTCTACATTTCTGAAAATATTTTCACTGTATAGGGAAAAAAGATCTGGAGACATTACACATCCCTGCCTAACCCCTCTCTTAATAGGTTGATATTGTCCCATTTCATTTTCATTCCTTTTGGCAGCTTGTTGTTTCCAATATATGTTTTTTATAAGTCTAATGTCTTTCCCCTCAATTTGTAGATCTGCAAGCATATCCACCATGTTGACATGTCTAACTCTATCAAAAGCCTTTGTGTAGTCAATAAAGCAAAGATGTATATCCTTGTTTACTTCTATAGCATGTTCGATAACTGTTCGCAGCATATACACAGAATTTACTGTATCCCTTCCTTCTACAAACCCACATTGTTCTTCCCCTATTTCAGGTTGTAGTTTCGTCCTCACTCTTTTCATGATAATTCGTAACAAGATCTTTGTGATGTGACTCATTATACTAATTGTTCTATATTGATCACATTTGAAGGCTCCTGATTTCTTTGGGATTGCAATAAATATAGAGTTACATAATTCAGAAGGTATATCTCCAGTATCATATAATGTGTTCAGCAGTCTGGTGACTTGCTGTAGTCCAAATTCTTCTAAAGCTTTAATCATTTCTGTTGTGATGTTATCTGCACCGGGTGCCTTGCCAGCTTTCATATGCTTAAGAACATTTTGAACCTCCATCTTTAAAATTGTGGTCCTTGTCGCGAAACGCAGGTGTGTCTCAGACGGAACAACACAGCACCAACTCAACCCCACCCCGTCTAGGCGGCTAGGCTACATTTGACGGCGGGTGAGAGGGGGATTTCAGAGTAAACAAAGTTGGGATCGTCTTCTGTGTCCTTGAGATGTCGTCTATCGGGATTGTCATGAACTTCACAGGTCCCGAGAATCATAACTCAATTCTTTGAGTGTGCTTGGATCTTTTCTGTTGTAAATCGCACACTTTGTAAAACTCGGGGAATGCGATGTTGCCTACACTTTCGTGGGGGAATCTCGGAGCTTTTCAGTTTTTTTCCGGGAGTGTGTTCTTCCGGGGTTGACACGAAGAGGCATTCGGTAGACAGTCATCAAGAAAGGAGACCGCTTCTATGGCCAGCTGTGTAATTTGCATCACGCGGAACCGGAGAATCTTCTACAGTGAAGATTATTGTTGAAGCTCTTTTTCACGGCCGTGTCAGCCAGCTGTAATCTGTGCAACTCTTATAGAGATTGATCTGCAGTGGTGACATTGTTGTCCTTGAGACGAGAGGCCGTGTCTTTGATCAGCTGGATCATGATATACCCGTTGTGGCTTCAGAGATGATCTACAGTCCAGAGCTTGATGAATCTATCGGGTCAATGTCTGTTGCATAATTGTTCCTAAACTTTAAAGGTAAAACACTTGTATACTTGGCGTCGCTTAACTAAAGGTTGTATTACCGTTGTGGGTTAATTATCAACCAGGCCGGCCAGTTGCGCTGTGGGTTGAGTCTCGACCAGGCATGTTAACTGTGTAGTGGGCCTGTGGGTGCACAATGACCTAGATTAGACTGAGGCCTGTGTTCAACCGACATGGCGGAATGTATTGTGCTAACCCAGCTCAGTGAAGTAGTCTGGTGAAAGCAAGTTAACCATACATTCGACGCCCTATCTCAATACTGGAGTATTAGGGAATTCTTGTTCGGACAAAGAACTTTCTCTTGAACAGAGCTTTAATTTGATTCCCTTAATGGATGAGGTTGATACTGGTACGTTTCGATCATCATCATGTGGCGTGGTTGAAACCAGTACTTGTCAAGCACTTATGTGACGAGCGAGAACCTGCATTTATCATTACGGTGAAACCCAAATATGTGGGAGGCTATAAGCTGGGAAATTGATATCGACCTATAGGCCTGTTGTTATTTAACTGGGCTTAGTCAGAGGGGGAAAGATATCTTCACACATACTGGGGATTTAACCGTGGGCCAGTATAGCGGTGGAAAAACACCTATTCATGTATCGCGTGGATATTTCATCAGTGTTGTGTGACTCTACAGTTCCCTTACTGAGAAGGGAATACCTTGTCATGCAGGTCTATCCTTCTATTATCTCCATACTTTCATCGGAACCAGATTGTATGGCATGTATGATTCGACAGTTCCTAGGCAACCTAAGGAATGTATTAACGTGATGTCTATATATTAATACACCCACACATAGCAGAAATCTAGGTATCCGAGGCAGAGGGGTGGAAAGGGACAAACACAAGAACACCAAACTCTTCTGTTGTTTGTCTGGTCTTTCATTCGGTATTTCAGGTTGGTTATCTATCAGTGTAGCCTGAGTATCTTCCATTAACCTTGGAGGTGTAATGGAATACTGACCTGAGGTATCCTAGTAGGCTTATCTACTCTCCTGATGGGACAAAATGGTGATTGGGGAGGAGTATCCAGGCCATAACACTTGATGATCTCTGTAGGAGGTATTGAACTTTGCCATCCTTATGAATGGACCTGTCACTATATCTATTATCCATTAGATCTTAGATGGTAGGGAATGTGTCATCCTATTTACTATTTACTAGGGGTGAGACGCGTGGCTGAAAAGCTACTGACTTACGTTGAGATTACCAGGAGTCATAACTTAACCCGTCGGTGAGACATGTCTGGAAAGTCAGACATAATACTATTGTGGTATGAGCTGGAGGAACTGACCACAGGTAAATGGAATGTTAGTGTGTGGCATGTTGATGTAGTGTGTATTATGCAAGGGTGCGGTGGATGGGTACACATGGCCTGTTCTTGCTTTACAGAAACCCCTTTGATGTTGCTGTGGGCGAGTGCCCTTTGCTGTGTGCTGTATTTGGTACTGTATCTTGATTGCATATTTGCAGTGGCCTGTGTGCTGTTGACACATTGAACTTGTTGGCATATTTGCTGTGGACCTGTTTGCAGTGACTTTAAATTGTGATAAAAGCCAAGTGGCTGGTGAACAATAATTAGTCAAAATTCTAAGCTCCAGGAGGCATCATACAGGATCAGGTGAATGTGTTTTACCACCTAGTTCGACACACTGACATTGGATATCACACTGACATACCTATGTGGGATGATGAGAAAGTCAAGAAGACTACTCTCACCCAATTGACTGTTCATTGCTATATATGTCTGCCTGTCTGTTGGTTCATCTATGTGTTCAAGTCAGAATCTCCAATAAAGATTCTAGATTTGCCTTTTTTAAAAGAATGTTCTCTTATAGTCAGTTAAGTGTCTTCATGTAGAAACAGTCTTCATTGGGGTAGGGTCATCCGCGAACCGTCCTGGGGACGATCTAGTAAGAGGGAAGACAGAGGGTAATAACGAACCCAAAGTAAAATATGTGGGCAACCACCGAGAACCACGCCGGTGTTGCACCCGTGACAGTCCTTCATTATTAAATGTAATATCACACTGTTCCTCTCTGTTATCATTATACAGGTTTTTCACATAATCTGTCCATACATGTAGAATCTGATCTTTTTCTATTATGATTTTGCCATCTTTAGTTTTTAGACAGCCTGTTGATGTACTTGTTCTTTTATTAGTAAGTTCCTGAATTCTTTTGTGCACTAATTTGATATTTTGACTGTTGTGTTGTAGGTAGTACAGGACTCTTATTTATACCTGAAGGTTCATGGGGAACGTGATGCTAGACCCGTATTGTTACACCCATCGGCAATTTGTTCCTTATGTGGCCAGTATCACACCGGCCACCTTTATTTCCCAAGAAAGTCATATTATCCAGCTTAAACTTGTTCGAACCACGGATGCCAGGTCTATTTCTTACAGAAACCTCCACCTCAGTATGAATAGAACATAAGATGGGGCATATGATGCACAGGAGGGCAAGCTTGTTAGCCACTCCGCTTCCTCGGCTGTGATTGCACTATGTGATAAAGGAATATATCTAACCAAAGTCAACTAGCACATTGAGAAATACAACTTAGCTGTCGCGTGAAGTTGTATACTTTCTATCTAACAGGTTATGAACTGACGGCAACTACAGCTATACAGGCAAACAATAAGCAACCCGAACTTACTACCGAAGAAGCAAATTTATCAAAAGTACCAGTATCTCCAAGCGAAGTAAAGGACATAATGTCCCCAACATCTCACAGAAACCACATGTTTCTTCTTGCTGACAGAAGGAAAGCAGCTGTGATAATGTCGACAAATTCCACCATTCTCGAGAATGATGTCTTCAGACAAGACACAAACAAACATTAACATTCTCTCTGATACATATCCTTTCTCAGGCAAAACGCACACAGCTACCATGAGTACCCTAGACACTGATTCTTCTACAAAGAAGGGACAGGCGGACACCGAAAGTCTCTCACACAATTATTATTCAGACAAGACACGGACAGTCACAAACATTCTCTCTAACATGTATACATCTTCAGAAAGGAGAATAGCCAACATTCTCTCTACCCATAGCGTTATCGACAATGAATATGAAGTTGGTGATACACATGAAAAACTTGTCTCTGAGAAAAGGCACAAACTTATTTTACATATTGTCTCATTGTCTCTTGCGATGTTAGCTGCTCTATGCTTCGCCTGGAAATGGTTTATACACAAACGCTGTCGGGGTAGAGTGACTGAAGTAGAGACAAAGCGACAGGTACTTTATAAAACGTGTTATCTTTCTGCAGATTCAAGGCTGACAAGGGTAGAAGCGCCTGTTTAGCCTAGGTTAGTTTAGTCGACGGATCAACATCACGGCACACGGGTGTAACCCATAAGTGCTCCGTTCTACTCCAAACTCAAGCCAGAGTCCGGAGAATATCAACTCAGTGTACGAACTCCGTAGCACTGGCGAGGCTCCTGAAATACTTTTGGGTAGATTTTTAACTCTAAACTTTGCCCGGACAGTGCCGTTAGGCTACTCTTTTCCATTTCCAACTGACAATGGATTTTTTTTACCTGTACAACAATACACTCGGGCATCCGATCTCACTACCCAGAGACCAGGAGAAATTATGTTACCAGAAGTCTATGTGAAAAAGATCCCGGCCCTCACCGGGGCTTGAACCCGCGACTTCCAGCGCCTGAATAACGGCATAAGCTCACTTTGTCTAGTGATGATATCTTCTGTTTTCTTCCCCTCTGTCGAGAGGAATGTATCGCATTTTGGTAAGGTTTATCTCCTCTTGACAATATATATCAAAGTTAACAATCTCCGCTCGCCGTGTCCGTTTTGCAAGAGCAGTTGTTGGTTAAGTTAGTTGCTTATCCTTTACAGGACCAAGCAGTCAACCCCAGTATTTTGTGGCTGTTTGTAATTTCTTGGAAGATTACGTTCAGTATTCTGCCATTGCTTTCTGAAAGATCGGCACTCGTACCATTGTATGAAAACTAAAGAAGGAAACACGGCCATGTAAAAACATGAATTCTGGAGTTGACGTGACAACGAGATAAACACTTTGATTCTGGATTAGTCCTAACAGTGAGGTAAACAAGTGGTCAAATCGCACACAGCTGTGTTTCGAACGCATTATGTGGAATTACAAATTGTTTCCGCAAGCCCTTCCCCACAAAGTCGGCATAGTTGTTGGTTATGTCTCACATTGTCAACTGTAATTAAAGGGTCTCTTTAAAGAGACGATGAACACGTTCACCCACTGGTGTGTTCACTGCCAAGAAGGAGCACCAATAGAATACTATCTTTTGTACAGACGCCCAGGAAGTAATGCGTGTCATCATCGTCACCAGAACACAGACCTGATATGGGACTCTGGTGACTGCGTGATACGACAAATCGTGACCACTCACGCTTATCGGCATGTCACATGATGGTGATGATGATGATGATGATGATAATGATGATGATGATGATGATGATGATGATGATGATGAAGATGAGAACTGTATAAGTAACGTAAATGTAATAGGTAAAAACAAGATTTGACAGTAGATTTAGATTTATTGTAATTTTTATGTGTGATAAAACATTGACACGTTTTTCATTTCATAACTACTGTATGTGTATTTCAAACTATAACCATATCTAAGCAACCAAGACCATTTGAAAAACATTATGTTAATGGTAGAATTTAGATGACCATAATATAATAGGGGAATTTAACATCACTAGAAACAAAAGCGTGTTAACTCATTCTGAAAATTAAGATCGCTGTGGAGAGCATGTTGCATACAATAAATTCACGAACAATTGAAGCGAGAAAAAAAAATTGTTTGCATATCCTTTACAGGACATCGCTGTCAACATCAGCATCTTTCAGCTGATTGTTGATTTCTTGGCAAAATTACGCTCAGTAGTTTGCCATTGCTTTCTAAGCGGCAGGCTCACATACCCCGTAAGTTACCGATGCGATTCGAACCACTGCTGATTCTCGCCGTCGTCACGTTAGTTACGAGAGTATACGAAATTACGGAGTAAAGTCGCTAACCTCTAGGCCAGGAAGCCGGCTGAAGCGAGGAAATAATGTTGAAATGCTACATAGAACCTGTACTTGTGTATGGATGTGAAGCGTGGACAATGAGCAGACAAGATGAAAAACATCTGATGACTGTGGAAATGTGGTTTCTGAGGAAAATGACAGAAAAACCATTGAACAAGTTCTTTAAGAAACAAATAAAGATCGTAAACTAATTAGAGACCTTAGACGTAGACAGTCAAACATTTTTTGGGCATGTTATGAGAAGAAATGAATTGGAGAACTTGGCGACAACTGGCAAGATCGAAGGGAAGAGACCAAAGGGGAAGACCGAGAGGTAAATACCTGGATGGCCTGGCCAAGTGGCATGGTCGAGACAGAAACACGGATATGATCACGACTCTGGTGATCGAGTGAGATGTAAAATATGACAGCCCACGCTTATCGGTATGGCACATGATGGTTGGATAAGGACTAAAATACACGACGGAGTCACCAGTGTAGAGTCCTCTGAGAGAAATGAACAGCTTCCAGTGAAACGACAGTTGAAGAAAAGGCGCTAGGACGCACATGGGGTGTTTTTAAGTATAACTAACATTATTTCCCTATGGAACCCACAGGACAAAAGAAATAGATTGAAGCTTAAAAGCAAATGAAGATAATTAGAGGTAAATGAATAATACGGGGGGACGACATGTATGGGGGTTGGTGAAACAGCATAGAATACTCCGGATGTTATGGTGCCGGGTTCTGAGTGTCCTCACATTCACTGTTGTTATATAAGCGTCTACATAAGTTTGTTAGATGTCTATTTATACCACATCTCTTATCGTTTTTGTTTTTACATTATACCCAATACACTTAAGATAGAAAGAGGTCAGAGACCGTAAAAATGTATTAACATTGCGCTTTCACATCTCCACCAGACGACAGTCACAACTGCATGCACAGGCAACCCTATCACCCCCTCATTGCACTCTTACCCCTCATTGTAGCAAACATTAAATATGCGTATACAACAACACTCAACTTCAACATCAGTTACTGAGCCACTAAAACAGACCATACACAAATTCACAAGAATTGTGTGGCGCTCACAGAAGTGGATGAAAGTGTGTCCGCATCAGGAACATTTCTTCTAATCACGCCAGCCACTATGTCTCCTGATTTCTACTTTCTTCTTCTATCTCTATGAGCACCAATCAATACTTGTCAGTTTGTTTATAGACTTCAACATGACCGTATACAGTTGTCGCTTAAAACAGTGAAGTACAATTAAATGTTGAAATTCGCAAAAACAATAGAATGAACTAAACACAGCATCTGTGTAAATCCATTCACATAGTTTTCTATATATAAACATTATATCTACACAATCGTATATAACATAAGAGGTAAAATACAATTGATTGAATGTAACGTTAATGTATACATTTAATACGCCACTTGGCATGTAATACATTCTAGGTCTTGGCTTGCTTAATCTTGCAAAAATTAAGGATAATCGGTTTGTATCCACCGCCTTGAAGTGATCCAACCTTACACTGATCTCAGTCTATAGTCATGCATCGTTAGGTGTTCCAGACCATGTTCCATTGTTTGTATCTCTGCCTCTTGAACTCTTTGAAGATTGATGTTTGTTTACCTAGCTGCTCGTCTACGCCTGAATCCACGTGTTTACCTCGCTGTTAGGTCTACGTCAGAATCAATGTGTTTACCTCGTTGTCAAGTCTCTGATATCAATTTCAGTTTCATATCTGAACACATATATTGCTCTGAGGGCTTTGGGCTCTCATAACATCTATACTCTGGGTTGATGTCAAGATGGACTAGAACTATATTGTGCCAGTTTTCGGATGGGTCTTCCTCTCCTGCTGCCTTCTATCGACCAACAGAGAAAGATCCTCATCTAACTTAGTCAAGATTCATATTCTATGCTGTTTCACCAACCCCCATACATGGTCGTCCCCGTATTATTCATTTACCTTATATAACAGAACCCGGCACCATAAGATCCGGAGTACGACAAGGGTGTGTCCTGCCCCCCCCCCCCCCCAAAACCCCCGCCCTCTTTTTCATAACCTGTATAGACAGCATATGTAACGAAGCCAACCAAACAGAGACCATGACAACACTCCATGAGGAACAGAACACAGAAGAAGAGTTAACGACAAATTACGCCATTAAAGAACTCCTATTTGCAGATGATCAAGCACTAATTGCAAAAAATCAGAAGCAGGAACTACGGTTCTACATCTACATAAATAGTCTAAACTAAGTGTGTAAGGAATAATAACATACACATCAGCACAGTTATAAAACACAGATAAGGTCTATAACAATAGAAAGTAAAAACAACAGAGATTCATGTAAAACAACACTCTATGAAACAAGTATCATTCAAATGGGCAAATCAGAAGACAGATTAAAAATATTATAGAGTGCAATAGAGGGCGAAACCACCTCTACTAAACGAACAAGCACATATAAAGTAGATACTAAACAGCATCTATACAACACAATCTTTCTACTACTTCTATGCTAACCAAATGCCAAAACCTGGACATGATAGAAAAATGATAAAAGAACAATCACAACAACGGAATCGAAATTCCCGAGAGAAGCTCATTGTATGAAGAGCGAGAACAGAAATGAAGAAATAAGGACTAAAGCGCCATATTTCATTAGAAAACAGGCAAGTTAAATGGTTCGTCCATATAAAAAAGAAGCATAAGAACAGGCAGACCATGTAAACGATGGGCCGAGGGAATAACAAGAGTCCGTGGAAGGTCTCGATATATCAAGCTCATAAACGGACATTCTCCCACTGTGTATGTTTCACCTGGACACGGCAAGGTACAAGAGGAACGAGATGAGATGAGATGATGATGTATATGGTCATATTTCCATATGTTTGTACAATTTCGACGCTAGAAGGTCAGGATCACGCTAGCCACGCTTATTTCCCTGGAAATGTCCCGGTGGCTAGTTTAAGCTGGTCGACATGGGCGACCAGATCACTAAAATTCCCGCCTTTATGGGGATTGGAACACATGCCCACATGGTCTGCGAGCGAGTGTGTCGACCGCTGCGCTATCACAGCTCCCCCAAGATAAGGTGGGGACCCTGTTATACAAAACTTGGTCTTTGTAACAGTACCACAAACTCTGGGAAAACAGCTTCTCCCCATTACCAGCTGTGGTACATATATCTGACTGTACATACGGCATACATGGCACTCGAAACATAACAATGTATATGTGTGTTATATCATCATGTTTCAATACAAACGTGGTAGCCTAATTGATAGGAAGATTCGCCGATAACGCAATGAGAGTGGCCACCGCTGGCCTTCCGACTACATAATTTAATGCTGATGATGGGCATGACGTAATAAAAATAACTAGAATAGATATAATGTATGCTATCGGCACAACACTGGCACAGCCGATGATTGCAAGCCACATCTTGATCTACCAGATTTCTGTTGCCCTGACTGTGCCAGTCTCCAACCTTTTATTTAGCAGTCTTTGGACCAGAATGTTCTCGAGCTGAGAGATAAGTCTCAATGGTACCGATGTCCGAGTTATAGAGAAGGTCTTAAGTAGTTTACAGCTGTGAATGAATCATATACAATAGTTAGCGTGAGCCCTGCCATTAGTGATATAAGTATACAGGTATATATAAGTATGCTTGTATTTTACTTACAAACAAACCTAGAAGCAGAAACCTGCTATAGATGTTGAATTGTTAGGACCATTACATTTTGTGGGCCTGATCGCACTCAGGAATTGGTGGCGTCTATGTCTATCCCTCTTTTAGTTAACGGCGAGCGAGGGCGTCGAACTCTTGTGCAACCGCACTCATGATTTTATCAGCGTAACCTACTAAATGCGCCCGCTTAAATTTTACATACTAACGGTTAATTCCATGGCCGTGTAATGTGATGTTATTTGCCATAGCCCTCACTATATATTGACATGATGTGGTTTGGTGTCCATTTCCCTTATTTTGTTACTTTTCCCTCCTCGATGAGAATATTATATCTAGTATAGATAGTCTGGGTTGACCACATCGCGAAACGCATTATCGTTTCTGTTCTTTACTTTCCTTTTATTAAAACACTCATCCACAGCTGAAAATTGAACGTAGACTTGTGTGATGGTAATCGAGTGCTTTACAAGTGCCGGTTGTGTCACCACACATTCTAACAGCTGCCTTTTGTTTTCATTATCTGTATTAAGTGCAGCTGAAGGAACATTTCGGTCATTACGTTCACAAACTATTTACATTCCACACAGTCAAATGTCATTGATTGGCATTCCACACAGTCAAATGTCATTGATTGGCATTCCACACAGCCAAATGTCATTGAGTAGTCTATGTAGCAACAGTGCAGATCTGTATTTGCAGTTTTCTAATAATTGTAATGAACCCTCTCACGCACTTCTGGGGCAGTGGGTATGTGGTTGTAGTCCTATATGTGTGTAGACCAGTCTCACGCACTTCTGGGGCAGTGGGTATGTGGTTGTAGTCCTATATGTGTGTAGACCAGTCTCACGCACTTCTGGGGCAGTGGGTATGTGGTTGTAGTCCTATATGTGTGTAGACCAGTCTCACGCACTTCTGGGGCAGTGGGTATGTGGTTGTAGTCCTATATGTGTGTAGACCAGTCTCACGCCAATTGTATCTTATATGTTGTGACAGTCTCACGCCTGAGGGCAGTGGATGTGGTTGTAGTCTTATATGTGTGTAGACCAGTCTACGCACTGAAGGGGCAGTGGGTATGTGGTTGTAGTCTATATGTGTGTAGACCAGTCCACGCACTGAAGGGGCATGGGTAGTGTTGTAGATATGTGTGTAGTCCATCTCCCAGGGGGTATATTGTAGCTATGGTAGTCAGTCTCACGCACTTCTGGGGCAGTGGGGATATGGTTGTAGTCCTAATGTGTAGTCAGTCTTACGTGTATGGGTTTTAGTCCTATATGTGTGTAGTCCAGTCTGACGCACTGAAGGGGCAGTGGGGATATGGGTTTATCCATATTGTGTAGTCCAGTCTGAGACTGAAGTGTATGGTTAGTCCTATATGATTTGTCCATCACTAAAGTGGTGATGTGGTCAGTGTCTTGAAAGCCGCCTTAACATATCAGATATTGCTGATACCAATTCACGCTGGATCGAGTGAACTAGACTTGAGAAAATGAGATCTTACTGCAGTAACGTATCCAAAGACATGTTTCAGTCATGAGGCATATGGTGTACATGGTGATAGTTTCATATCTTAAAGACCACTCGGCAAGTGAGATTATTTATATCGCCATACTTATATTGGTGACAGTCTTAGGTATCTTCAACATTACATTGCTATAACTGTTACCCTGCCTGCGTTATTACTTCTGAATATCACTGCAGCCGTAAAATCTCCGCCTCGGAGCGTGCACGACAGGAGGCGCCTGATCATCAGACGTAGCCCCCCCCCCTTTCGCCGAATGTTTCGGCCTCTTAACTTCCTGACACCCTCAGGAGGTGGGTCCGCTCGGGTCACGACTCCCAGGCTTTTTAATCCTGCTATGGGTATTCACCTTCGAGCCGTTCTTTATCGTATTTATTCCATATCCCAATGGCTAAGTCTATCTGACCTGAAGCCATCCTAACCTTGGAGCGCGAACATTAGGCAATGGTGCATCTACCACCATTATCACTGCACTGTCACTGACAGCGGGAACGTCAGCTTCTCCCCAGGGCAGTTCACCTCAGTTTTCACCTTAGTTTTCACCTAGCTATGATCCAATCATTAGACCTCGTTGCTGTCATGTTGCCTTCTTCCTACCCCGTTTACAGTTTCGGAACCACCCTCCCGCACGCCCCCAGCGAAAGGCAGTTCTTCCACTGGGCTAATGCTGCTAAGGTTTGGGCCTCTCCTATCCCTTGCTATCGCTGCAGGGTGCGACCCTTGCAAGTCGATCTATTCCACCCCAAGCGGACGTTGTCTACGTTTGACTGCAGGGGTTCGACTTCTGAAATGCCCGTTCGGGTGATAACTACAGTCTCACCTCATCTCATCGTGTTCCTCTTGTACCTTGCGGTGTCGAGGTATAACTACAGTGTGGTGTCTATATCCCTCTTTAGCGACCCGACTTGGGTTCCCTGTAGTTATCTGGTGGGATGGCTCCTGGGTCGACATGAGACCATACATGTTTCGGTCTCATTGTGCATAGTATAGCATTATTTTCGTGAACCTACTATCGAATAGTTGTTAAATTCTGACACTCGTCATTCTGAAGCCAGCACAGATTCGGATTAGAACAAACACCACAACGCGAGACTGTTATTTATAGCTGGGTAAACAAATGGACGTACGGGAAGACGACACACAGATTCACGTCAAAGCAAACTCCACAACACATAGACTATGTTCTCTTACAGCTGGGTGATGAAATGAACATACAGACAGACTCTGTAGTCTCTGTAGACAGACTTCTGATATTGAAAATATCACTTGTCCTGCGCTGTTTGTCACCCAAAATGCTATGTTGGCATATATATTCAGTATGCATGGCACTATAGACATAATATGTCGGCACTGTACACTTAGTATCTTCTAACTATACTCTCACTGTGGCTATCACTATACTCTCAATGTGGCTATCACTATACTCTCACTGTGGCTATCACTATACTCTCACTGTGGCTATCACTATACTCTCAATGTGGCTATCACTATACTCTCAATGTGGCTATCACTATACTCTCAATGTGGCTATCACTATACTCTCACTGTGGCTATCACTATACTCTCACTGAGGCTATCACTATACTCTCAATGTGGCTATCACTATACTCTCAATGTGGCTATCACTATACTCTCAATGTGGCTATCACTATACTCTCACTGTGGCTATCACTATACTCTCAATGTGGCTATCACTATACTCTCAATGTGGCTATCACTATACTCTCAATGTGGCTATCACTATACTCTCACAGGTCCTATCACTATGCTCTCACTATACCTTATTCGCATGTTGATGGCAATACGTGTAGTTATTAACGACCACCAAAATATCATCTATGTCAGTGGTTCTCAACCGGTAGTGAATTCTCTCCCGTGGGGGGGGGGGGGGGCAATTTTAGGGTTTCAGGGGGAGGGGAAAGGGGAGGGAGGGTGAGGGAATTAAGATTATTTCATGATCGCGTTAATACAAGAACCAATTACTTGATATTGTTTTTCCCTTTACGGTTCTGTACTTCTCGCCCTTCTTATATTCGCTTTTAGCGTAAGTAGACGCGAACATCACGTTTTATGTAGACGTCTAGATTTGTTCTAGTTTGTTTTTGTAAATTTAGCTTCTATTTTCACGTATACTGTGTAAAAAAGGAGTGTGTGTGTGTTTTGTGTGTGTGTGGTGTGTGTGTGTGTGTGTGGGGGGGGGGTTATAGGGAGGAAACATGAAAGGGGGAATCGCCATATGAACATATGGTGAAGGAGTGCATGGACAAAAAAAGGTTGAGAACCACTGATATATGTCTAATGCTATGATGCCCTACCGTTCCACCACAGCCAATACATCTCTCTCGCTGAGGATGGTGCAGCCAACATCCACATGCAAATTCTCCAAGATATGATGAAGATAAATCAAATCAAATCAACTTTATTAGGGTCACAAATTGGGCGCGCAGGCCCGTCTTACATTCGGCCCTTCCAATCACTCGTCTTTCGTTCATCAAGAGCATTATACATTTACATAGGAAGAAAATAAACATTGTGAAATGAATGTTGTAAACATAAACGAGGCTAATTACCATGTTATGAAGCCCATCTCCCACCTATCCATACATCACCCCACCCAACAACACCCCCACCTACCCACACACACGCGCACCAAGGGACACATACATACCCCACCAACCGACCCATCCCCTCCCGTACATCCCCACCCAAACACACTGCCCTCACCTGATCCCCCAACCAAAACACACTCGCCACCCACAAACATTCCCCACCAACCCACACATCCCCCGCCCATCCACATCCTATCCCACACATCCTCTCCCCACCCACACCTCAAACCACCCATCCCCCAGCCACATCTCCATCGACAACATATTCCCCACCCACACACACAATCCCCAACCAACCCACACATCACACATCCCCAAACCATACACACACATCCCCACCAAATGACATGTCCCTACCCCCTCCCCCCACACACACTCACACACATCTCCCTAACCACCCATACATCCCCAATCCACTCACACACACCCACCACCCACACGTACAACTTCAACCCAAAGCCTTAACCAATCACCACACAATCCCCCCCCC
>JACEFZ010000282.1:0-79605 GCA_014155875.1 Cepaea nemoralis | reverse complement strand
TTCAAAGGGTTGACATTTAAATGTACAGGAAGTATTTGACTGCCACACTTCATACCACAGGCATGTCGGTTAAAACCCTCCCAGAGGCATGAAATGGAATATTGCTTGGATAGCAAATCCATTACGTGGAAAGTCCGAATCAAAAGCTCACTGTGTGGGCTCAAAAAGGTGGAAAAGTGTCCTAGTGGCACAAATGGAATATTGCTTGGATAGCAAATCCATTACGTGGAAAGTCCGAATCGAAAGCTCACTGTGTGGATGTCATCTGCAAACTGCATTCTTCTGGCTTCTGGAAGAACAGCCTATGGTGAACGGAAGGCCCAATATACGGAAGTGAGGCTAAGCAGCCATGTGCAGGACGTGACGATTCCTTGGGTGAGCCCAGTACCAGAGCGGTGTGTGATGGCTCTGCAATTATGGAAGCCTCCTTGGATGGCGGGGAATGCCCATGGTCTGCCCCTGCCTTCCCTTGAGGGCCGACCAGGATGCCTTTGGCTGTTCTATATGGGCCAGCTGGGATGGGAGATAACACCACAACAGTGAGAGTCTAACGTCCTAAGAAACCCCCGGGAGGTTAACCCGGTCAACAAATGCCCGCAGAAGTCGGATGTGTCGGCCTAACGGCGCAAGAACGCAGCAATGCTGTAAAATGGCACAACGCAATCACGTCCGAAAAAAAACTCCGGATCAAGAAGAAGAAGAGATATCTGCCCACATGAGGCACTGAATCTCACTCTAAATCTTCTTTATGTGAGGCACTGATATCTCACTACTAATATCTGTCTTATGTGAGCACTGATATCTCTACTAATATCTGTCTTAGGGAGGCACTGATATCTCACTACTATATCTGTCTTATGTGGGGCACTGATATCTCACTACTAATATCGTCTTATGTGAGGCACTGATATCTCACTACTATATCTGTCTCATGAGGGGCACTGTTATCTCACTACAAATATCTGTCTTATGTGAGGCACTGATATCTCACCACTAATATCTGTCTTATGTGAGGCACTGATATCTCACTACTATATCTGTCTCACATGAGGCACTGATATCCACTACTATATCTGTCTTATGTGAGGCACTGATATCACACTAATATCTGTCTTATGGAGGCACTGATATCTCACTACTAATATCTGTCTTATGTGAGGCACTGATATCTCACTACTAATATCTGTCTTATGTGAGGCACTGATATCTCACTACTAACATCTGTCTTATGTGAGGCACTGATATTCACTACTAAAAATCTGTCTTATGTGAGGCACTGATATCTCACTACTAATATCTGTCTCATGAGAGGCACTGATATCTCACTACTAATATCTGTCTCACATGAGGCACTGATATCTCACCACTAATATCTGTCTTATGTGAGGCACTGATATCTCACTACTAATATCTGTCTTATGTGAGGCACTGATATCTCACTACTAATATCTGTCTCATGTGGGGCACTGATATCTCACTACTAATATCTGTCTTATGTGAGGCACTGATATCTCACTGCTAATATCTGTCTTATGTGAGGCACTGATATCTCACTACTAATATCTGTCTTATGTCAGACACTGATATCTCACTACTAATATCTGTCTCATGTGAGGCACTGATATCTCACTTCTAATATCTGTCTCATAAGAGGCACTGATATCTCACCACTAATATCTGTCTTATGTGAGGCACTGATATCTCACCACTAATATCTGTCTCACGTGAGGCACTGATATCTCACTACTAATATCTGTCTCATAAGAGGCACTGATATCTCACTACTAATATCTGTCTCATGTGGGGCACTGATATCTCACTACTAATATCTGTCTCATGTGGGGCACTGATATCTCACCATTAATATCTTTCTCACGTGTGGCACTGATATCTCACCACTAATATCTGTCTCATGTGGGGCACTGATATCTCACTACTAATATCTGTCTTATGTGAGGCACTGATATTTCACCACTAATATATGTCTCATGTGGGGCACTGATATCTCACTACTAATATCAGTCTCACATGAGGCACTGATATCTCACTACTAATATCTGTCTTATGTGAGGCACTGATATCTCACTACTAATATCTGTCTTATGTGAGGCACTGATATCTCACTACTAATATCTGTCTTATGTGAGGCACTGATATCTCACTACTAATATATGTCTTATGTGAGGCACTGATATCTCACTACTAATATCTGTCTTATGTGAGGCACTGATATCTCACTACTAATATCTGTCTCATGAGAGGCACTGATATCTCACTACTAATATCTGTCTTATGTGAGGCACTGATATCTCACCACTAAATCTGTCTTATGTGAGGCACTGATATCTCACTACTAATATCTGTCTCACATGAGGCACTGATATCTCACTACTAATATCTGTCTTATGTGAGGCACTGATATCTCACTACTAATATCTGTCTTATGTGAGGCACTGATATCTCACTACTAATATCTGTCTCATGTGGGGACTGATATCTCACTACTAATATCTGTCTCATGTGGGGCACTGATATCTCACTACTAATATCTGTCTTATGTGAGGCACTGATATCTCACTACTAATATCTGTCTTATGTGGGGCACTGATATCTCACTACTAATATATGTCTTATGTGAGGCACTGATATCTCACTACTAATATCTGTCTTATGTGAGGCACTGATATCTCACTACTAATATCTGTCTTATGTGGGGCACTGATATCTCACTACTAATATCTGTCTTATGTGAGGCACTGATATCTCCACGACTACTATATCCTGTCTCATGTGGGGCACTGATATCTCACTACTAATATATGTCTTATGTGAGGCAATGATAATCTCACTGCATAATATCTGTCTTAGGTGAGGGCACTGATATCTCACTATTAAATCTGTTCTTATGTGCGGGCACTGATATCTCACTACTAATATATGTCCTTATGTGAGGAATGATATCTCACTACTAAATCTGTCTCATGTGAGGCCACTGATATCTCACTACAATACTGTCTTATGTGAGGCAATGATATCTCACTACTAATTATCTGCATGTGAGCACCTCATGTTCTCACTACTAATATGGTATGATGTGAGGCACTGATATCTCACTATTAATATCTGTCTCATGTGAAGCCCTGATATCTCACTACTAATATATGTCTCATGATTTGAGGCACTGATATCTCCACTGACTAATATCTGTCTCATGTAGGGACCACTGATATCTCACTGCATATATCTGTCTTATGTGAGGGCACTGATATCTCAATACTATATCTGTCTTATGTGAGGCACTGATATCTCACTACTAATATCTGTCTCATGTGAGGCACTGATATCTCACTACTAATATCTGTCTCATGTGGGGCACTGATATCTCACTGCTAATATCTGTCTCATGTGGGGCACTGATATCTCACTACTAATATCTGTCTTATGTGAGGCACTGATATCTCACTACTATTATCTGTCTTATGTGAGGCACTGATATCTCACTACTAATATCTGTCTCATGTGGGGCACTGATAGTTAGTTAGGTAGTCGACAGATCATCCTCGTTGCACATTGAACCATTCAGTCCATAAGTGCTCGGACCCCCTCCTCAGCAAATCCCGCAGCGTGTAGCTGCTAACGACGCCAGTTCTGTGTTGGTTTATCAATCTTCTTTGGCTTCCTGCGTAGTGTTCTTGTTTGGCCACCCCTCTTTTAATTTGCTGCTCCTGCAGTCTGGCCATTGTTGTAGATTCACAGTCATCACTTGGTTCTCGCAAAAGTCTCACTTCTCGTAAAGTATTCAGAATGTCAGCCTGGTCCATGGCGCGTCCGCCCTCCACAGAAGCCTCACCTGCAAGCTTGTCAGCCCGCTCATTTCCTTGTACTCCCGCATGACCTGGCACGAAGATGAAACTAATCTTTGCCAGCCGAGACCGCTTCAGAGGCAGCAGCCATTCTCTTCGGATCGACCCTTCGTCTATCCTCTTGATCATGTTCATTGAGTCGCTAAGGAAACAAGCCCTAGTGAATGTCTGTGTCTCGAGCCATGTTATTGCTTTACTTACTGCCATGACTTCCATGGTCAGGCTACTTGTGGTTTCAGTGAAAGCACCAGAGTCCTCCTTCACAATTCTCCCTCCGGCCCGAGCTGTAAAGGCCCATGAGCTTCTCCCATGTCGGACGACCGACCCATTTGTGTAGATGACCGCGTCACCGTCTAGCGAATTCTCGAAAATCAACGCTTGTACTTCAGCCTCAACAGCAGCCGGATTTTCTTGTCTGCATTTTCTATCTAGTTGGATGCAAACTGAAAAGGATGTGCAGAAGTCTGTTGGCACTTGCACCCACTCCTCGCCAGGTTCTAAGTCCTCAAGTGAACACACCTGTTGAAGAATGTCTTCGGCTTGACCCATCCACGACCGTCCTCTTTTTAACCTGCTGCCCTTCACCTTCCTAATTTCACTATGCAGTGGATGTTGTGTGTTTGCGTTAATTCTGAGGTAGGCGCGTGCCCTGCAAACTTGTATTCTCTCTTCAATGGTTGGAAAATCAAGAAGGTAGCGCATCGCCCTGCATGCTGTATCTCTTGTACATCCAAGAATAATGCGCATAGCTTCATTCTGTATCCTTTCCATCCTTTCTATCTGCTTATGGCTGAGAGTCAGGATTGCCATTGCATACTCCAAAACAGACATGACCAGCCCCTCGTACAGAAGACATAGATGGCGCTGCTCACAGTTTGCTGCCGCCATCACCCGCATCGCTGCCAAACCCCGCTTGGCCTTTGTTATCACCTGGTCTATGTGCACATTATAAGCAAGGCTTCGATCAAACCGTATCCCCAGGTAATTCATTGCCTGCGTTCTTTCCACCGTCTCTGAACACAGCATTACAGTTGGTGTTGGGTTGTTGACAATATGATTATTCAACGAGAACCAAGTCACTGTTGCCTTTGTTGGGTTGACCATTGCCCCAGCTTCATCACACCAAGTACTTATGTGATTGAGTTCGGTTTGTAGTTCCACAGCAACCTCCTCTCTATCCTTACCCTGACGTTACACTAAAATATCATCGGCATACGACAATGTCCTGCCAGGTCCAGTGATCTGCTCACTGGTGATTCTCACTGTGTAGGCGTTGAACAGTACTGCCAGGATATATTGTTGTTGGTTCCGAAGTCCAACTGCCACATCTAAAAACTACTTTGAGTTGGTAGAGGGCTGCAGCGATCCAACTAAGGAGGAATGGACTTATATCTCACTACTAATATCTGTCTCATGAGAGGCACTGATATCTCACTACTAATATCTGTCTCATGTGGGGCACTGATATCTCACTACTAATATCTGTTTCATGTGGGGCACTGATATCTCACTACTAATATCTGTCTCACGTGATGCACTGATATCTCACTACTATCTGTCTCATGTGAGGCACTGATATCTCACTACTAATATCTGTCTTATGTGAGGCACTGATATCTCACTACTAATATCTGTCTCATGAGAGGCACTGATATCTCACAACTAATATCTGTCTCATGTGGGGCACTGATATCTCACTACTAATATCTGTTTCATGTGGGGCACTGATATCTCACTACTAATATCTGTCTCACGTGAGGCACTGATATCTCACTACTATCTGTCTCATGTGAGGCACTGATATCTCACTACTAATATCTGTCTTATGTGAGGCACTGATATCTCACTACTAATATCTGTCTCATGAGAGGCACTGATATCTCACTACTAATATCTGTCTCATGTGAGGCACTGATATCTCACTACTAATATCTGTCTCATGTAGGGCACTGATATCTCACTGCTAATATCTGTCTCATGTGGGGCACTGATATCTCACTGCTAATATCTGTCTCATGTGGGGCACTGATATCTCACTACTAATAATATCTGGCTCATGCGAGGCATTGCAAATGTTTTATACTTGCCCTGATTGAATACTGTTAATTGCTATTTTGTTTTTATTCACTTTGATTTCATTACTGTTGTTCTGTGTGGAATAGCTTGTACTACAGATTTAGTTCACTTTAGTGCACATTATCATCACATCACCCTAGACATGTTCATAGATGCCCTGATCTCCTCCACAATAAATCAACCAGTGTTCCATGATTAACTGTGCCAGACTGGCGTGAACTGATGCTCCTCCTCCTCCTGCAATTGCCATGGATTGATGAGCCTCCTCCTGCAATTGGCTTGCAGCTCTTTTCTGGACATTTCAATCTTCAATGAAAACATCTGCAGTTTAACTTTCGGTAATGAATTATTCAGTTGATTTGGTTTATCATACTAAATATGAACATGTTGTTGTATACATATTTTTCAGTCTATTATGATTCTTTGGTCATGAGATGAAAGAGAGATATTGAAAAACATTGTGATAACTGGAAAGATCAGCGGGAAAAGAGGTAGAGACAAACCAAGAAATGATGCTGGTTGGACTGAAATGGTGGCATGGAGGAATATATTGGTCATCTAGAACACCAGGGAGGCTATCTGTGGAGTGACATTAATGGCCACATAAGTTGGCAGGGAACATGTGGATGACCATGGAATAGCTGAAATAAAATAATCATAATACAGTCAATGAATAAAAACACACTTCAAGAATTACTCACATAGTCAGCCACAAACTGAGCCCTTCGTCTCTTACAATGCTTGATCGTCTTATATATGTCAACTTCCTTATCCTGCTTCATTTTTTCACATATGACAGCCAAAACAGCAAAAAGACCAGAATGAGATGCTCCATCTTGGCAGTGGACAATGATGGGTTTCTTGTTGTCGCATGCCTTTTGCTGCCAGGAGAAAACATCATCAATCAGATCCATCATCATTGTCTTGGACTGGGGAGTCAAGTTTGGTTGAGCCCAGGCGTTGAACTGAAACTGCATGACAAGCCTGGCTGGCTTCTGTGGGTACTGGGTGTTGTGCATTCTGAAACTACGGATAGTGATGTTGTCATGCTGGTAGGCCACTGTAGTTTCAATGATGAAAGGTTCAATATGTTTGGCGTTAGCATCAGACCAGTATTTAGCACAAGTCTCATCTTCATTGTTCAAATTCTCCACCATGACAATGGTACTGACATCCATAGTCATAAACAAGCTTCCAAAAATCAGTGATGGTTGTGTTAAGTGGTGTCTGCGTAATCATGAACTGGTTCTTCATGAAATACCCATCCACAAATACAGCATTAATGTAATCAGTTGAATTGGGTCCACCCAGAGATTTCAATAATGGTCGGTAATTTTCAGGTGGCAGTACATCCAAATACCTGCAAAATCAATAAAATACTAGTTACAAATGTTCTAATGACTTATACAAGCACTTTTTTCTTAAATTAAAACATGAGCATATCAGTTCAAGGAGGACTGATGAATTACTGGAGATCACCTAGGGGGTCACAGGGGAAACCCAGAAGTGCTGTATCATGGAGTAACCTTCAGTTATGCTATATAAAACATCCTGAACCCATGTTTGTGTGATACATCCATCATCAGGACAAGTAAATGACTCAAGGCATGGGTGTGACATTGCAACTTTCATCAGACTGCAAGAGCATCAAGTTAAACTGGGTCAACTTAGACAACAGCACCATGTAGGAAATCAAAGAATATAAACCAATACATAACTTTTATCATCAGTCAGTGCACACTGAGGGAGATACTGAGAAGGGACTCGGAGCACTTATGGACTAATAGTTCAATGTGCAATGAGAATTACCTGTTGACTAACTAACTATGTCGGCTCTGTGGCGAAGGGGTTATGGATGCAGTTCGTAATCTCATTTACCCGTGTTCAAAACACAGCTGTGGGCGATTTGGCAGCAGACTGCCTTACGTTGGTTTTTTTAATGAAATGGTATGGGTGCTGGTCGTTCAGAAAGCAATGGTAAACTATTAAACACAAATTTGCCTAGGAATCAAGAACAGCCAAAATGTGTTGGGTTTGACTGCTATGTCCTGTAAAGGATATGCAACAATGTTTTAACTAATTATGCCTTATTAACTGCAATACAAAGCCAGGATTTCTGTGGATGAATAAGCAGTGTGAGACAAAATGGCAGTGCTTGTCCCTGTAGGATGGGGTGGGACAGTAGGTGGTGCTGACATCTTCATTGGAATACCCCATATGATCTACAATGGAAGTATCACATACACATGGGCCATTATAAGCTCCGGACACAGGGAAGAGATATCTCTGCAAGCAAACCATACTCCTGCCTTATAGGTGCCACTGAGGGATTGAAAAGCCAGGGAAAACATCTTAGACAGACAACACAGCCCAGCTTACTGAAGACAAAGTGTGTCAGATGTGTCACAGACACCAGGAACCATTGGGACACCTACATATAAATGCACTCATGCATGCATGCACACATATCTACATGAAATGGACATGTCAGAATCTAATCAACTGTCAAAGTCTCACACCTTGTAGCTATAGCTCTGGAATATTGCTGGGCCCCTAATAACTGTTTTAACCTAACCTTCCGGAGAGAAGCAGAATAAGCAACCATTCCTCTGTCTTTTAGTGGCTCACTGGAAGACAGAAGGGGTCAAGAACAAGAAGCTTGAGTTTCAAGATTTCCTCAGAGAGAATAACATCGTTGTCCTCATTATACTTTGATCAGTTCCTCCACAAACTTTGTTATCTTCACAATTTCAGTCTCAAAATTGTTTCCTTCACTCCTTCAGTCTCAAACCAATATTACTTTTACTCACTCTGTCCTAGTTAAATCTCATTCAGACTTACAGGAAATAGTATTATAACTCTTTTCTGTTTCAGGAAGTTATTATTCAGCAATTATATTTGTCATTCATTTTGGGAGTCATGGTAGCACAGTTGCTAGAAGGCTTAACTGCTAACCGTGTGGTCATGTTTAAATCTCCATTGAGGCAATGATTAAAAAAATAACAACTGATCTCGGCTCCTGGGATTGACCCATCTTAAAATGGGTGACAGGAAATTTTCTGGGAAATAAAGGCAGCTGGTATGATAACAATCCTCACTCATCGAGAGCTGATGGTCTATTGCAGTATGGGGCAAGCAGCATATATCCAGTACACCTCAAGATATGAAAAAGTGACTTTACTTTTACTTACTAATCATTCACCATGGCATCTTATTTGCTTGTGCTCACGGAACACGAGTCAAACCTCATGGACTAATTTTGTGTGTGTGTGTGCATATCCTATTTACAGGACATCACTGTCAACACCAGCACTGCTGTTGTTGATGTCTTGGCAAGTTTACATTCAGTAGTTTGCCACTGCTTTCTGAACGACTGGCTCCCATACCATCATGTTAAAAACCAGCGCAACACAGTGTGCTGCCAAATCAGTCGCAGCTGTGTTTCGAACACAGGTAAACAAAATTACGTACTGCGTCCGTAAAGTCTTTGCCATGGAGACCGGCCAGGGACTAATTAGTAATCTAATTTATTATAAGTGTAAATATTTATTAACAATCATAGAAGGGGGAAAAGACAAAGGGATATAAGCTGATATCAGATGACAACAGACAACAGCCAAATAAGGAAGATATGAGCACACAAGATTGTAACCCACCATGTTCAAATGACATGGCTAGAACGTGTTATATCGGTATCGATTATGAAGCATAGTGTGGCTTAAAGTTGGTACACTATTATTTAAACATTATTGCTTACCTGTTCTTTTTAATGTTGCCTTCCAGTAATGCTGTCTTAAACTCATTCCTTTCGGGTCGTCTTGTATAAGTCTCTAACAGTGTATACTGATCTCTCAGGTAAGTCTGGCCAGTCCGAGGATTCTTCTGGGTCCAACTATGATATGTATCCTTTAAATTAAAGTCCACAAGAGTGTCCCCAGCATGAAACTGTTCAAACAGTGCTTCATAAATAAACACATACTGCTTGAAAGTGCGAACCATAAAAGGGCGATAATGGCGTATTTGACTCACAAAATCAAACACCATCACCCTTCCTTCAGCTGCATACTGTTCAATTAAAGCATCTACAGCAATGAAGACACCAGTTCTGCCCATACCAGTTCCACAGTGAACCAGAAGAGGGCCTCCATCATCCTGGTGGTGACTTCTTACAACATGCCTCATTTGTAGAAATGGTATAGGATCATCAGGTGCCCCATGCTCTGGCCAGGAGGTAAACTCAAATAGTTTAACTGTCTTGAACTGCTCCTCTCCACTGCTCTTGAATGCAATGGTTCTGATAACGTAGTCTGCATATTCTGTGGTTTCAACAAGATTGATCAGGAAATCTCCAAAGCTGGCTTTGGTCTCGTCTGGCCAGTACTGAGTACACATCACCATATTGTCCTCTACTGTGTTGGTAATCATAACCACAGTCTTGATGGAGCTGGAAGGAAAGCAAAACATGATCAACTCATTCTGTATACATCCTATGTACTTGTTTATTCTTCATTACACTGAACAAAAGGTTAAAGGTAAGAGGATAAGTTCATTGCGCCATGTTTACCACTTTTTTGGCTTGGTCTCTCTCCACAGAATGGCAAGCTACCCGTAAAGAGTGTCACACAAAGTATAACCTCCACAATCTCCAGTGATGACCCCCAAGGGTCAGTTGGAATCAATTTATATCTAAAATTGTGTTTCCTGGATTGCAGATTTTACAAGCTTCCATATAGTCTGACATCTAAGGTTGTTTATCTGGCCACAAAGCAGACATTTTGGAACTGTATTTGGGGAGTGTTGTAGTGTATGTTATACAGTTTGAGGTGGTTACCCACATGTTCATATTGCTGTATTAACTATGTTTAGCTGCGAGTGCATGAGGTTATTGAGTCTGCTTTGTTCTGTTCTGTGTCTAATGAGAGCAACTTGTCCAGTCCTGTCCAATAGATAATAGCCATCCTGCGGTCAACAAAAATATGGAAAGCTGTTGCTTTATATGGCACATAATGCAAAATGTTATTTAAAAATACACAGATAGCTTGCCTGCCAATTCGTAAGGTTTAGCTTTTGCTTTAGAAGGTTTTTAACAATCTCCATTGTAAACCCTAACACAATGTAAGTTTTGTTAAAATACAAATGTTCATTAATCTCTTTTACAAATGCTTATATTGCATAATTTTTATGATTTGGAAAACAAAATCCAGTCAAGTTTCACTAGCACCTATCTTGAAAAGCAGATGTTTTATTGTGCAAGTCCATCCAGTTAATCCACATATAGGGAGGTTTGTTATATTCTAGACAGCTCATGATTTCTGCCTCTGGATCAGAAAGTCCTGGGTTTAATCACAGCATAAGCCTCTGAAATTTCCGAGAACCTTTGATATCCACTGATATTGCATGTCCCCAGTTCCCTGGGGTAGTGAGATTGGATACCTAGCCTTCTTGGGAAAAGGCTAAAACACGGAAGGTCTGGTGTGTAAATTGGGCACATTAAAATCCCATCATAGTTGGGTACCGTAAAGAGTACTGTAAGGTCGCAGTCTTGGAAAAGTTGTTAGGAAAGTGAAACCTGGTAAATAGAGTCCATTACCTTAGACTGAACCTGCCCCTAGAGGAAGCAAACCTGACACAAATGCTGCCATATCAGACACACAGACCTCTGAGATGTGTAGCCAGATGTGACACACTTTCATTCACAAGAGGAATGAGTAGGAAAGAAGAAAATGATGACAAAATATTCACATCATGAAGTGCCCTGCCAGCTGGCGTAGGTATTCTTTTTCTCCACAGATCTTGGTCTTTGGTATTCTTTGGTAACTCTTCTGATGATACTCCTCCATGCCATTGTCTCAGTCCATCCAGCATAATTTCCCTTGGTCTGCCTCTGCCTCTCTTCTCCATGATATTTCCAGTTGTCATGATGTACTCCAGTGTCTCTCTTCTCATCACATGACCAAAGAAAGCTGTTTGCAGCTACATATAGTGTAGAAATGCAATGAATTCAAGTACGCTGACAGCATTTCTGCTGTGAAAAACAAATACTTATGCTGTATAAATTTAAACCATCTTTGACATGTTAAAAGTGGTAAAACATTATGTACTTGATAAATCAGTAATACAGCACACTGCAAAATTTAAAGACAAGGTGTACTATTGTTCTTTTGTTTTAAATTGGTGACAAGAACAGGATGTTGACTCCAGAGGTTGGTAGATATGCATGTGGCAGAAACAAAGTCAGAACAGCACCGACATTCAGAAGATTAGATTTTTTTTTTTTGCATATCCTTTACAGGACATTGCTGTCAACAGCAGCATCTTTCAACTGTCTGTTGATTTCTTGGCAAGATTACGCTCAGTAGTTTGCCATTGCTTTCTGAGCGGCCAGGCTCAGTATCCCGCAAGTCACCAGCGGGGGTCGAACCGCTCCCAGTTCTCTCCCGCTACGAGACTCTGCGTGATAAACAGGATTATGGAGAAAGTGTTGTAACCCCTCAGCCAGAGAGACCGGCATTCAGAAGATAGTGCAGAGTAAATGTGGAGAAATATATTTTGTCAGGTTATAGATAAAATAAACGGGGTTAACTGCCCTGAAGGTGTGAGAATGCAAGACATAATAGGAAAAACAAAAAGTGCAGAAGGGTAGCTTTATGCACTGAAATGAGAGAGGTGGTCAACTAGCTAAAGAAGTTAGTCGTGTACCATTAAATCGGTTAGAAAACCACCAACAAAGCATTACTCTGCACCTCAGAACCGGACAATTTGATTACACAGGCACATGTATACAACATTTAAGATGGACACATAAGCTATGTGCACATATGGATTGGTGCCCATGACAGTAGACCTGTGTACTCCAAGACTGCCTCAGATATAACATATCAAGGCAAATGTTTAGGCCTAGAGAAACAACAATGGAAGCTAATTTTGTTGACCATTGAATGAACTGGAAAAAAAAGACAATTTATACAAGAGACAACATTGCAGATACAGAGACAATGTTTTTCAAGCGAATAAAATCATAAGTATGAAGTACAGCATTATAAAATCACAATAATTAACACAAATAGACAGAGGATGTGTGGTGACAAGACTTAATCAGCAAACAAAAGACATTAAATAAAAAAAAACTCTGCATATGCTGGTCATCTAGTTAAGACCTTACATTTCATTTAATCCTACTTGTCTCATTTTTGTTACACGTTTCATTGTTGTTATTATTTGTTGTTTTTGTGTGTTCTTTTTTGTGTTGATAAAGACAAGGTTCTGTAACAGCATCCACTTTTTGTGATTATGTGTGTTTTTGGTATTATATCTTGTATTTCTCCCCCGATGTGTCTCCACCTTGCCGTGGTGGGGGAGCTTGCGTGTCCCATCGACCCCATGTGCTTGCCGATGGATGAAAACTATATATCGGACAGCTCTTGGGATAGGGACCAGACTAAGAGAGACACAACCTGCTGCTCTGCAGGTAGACTGAGGATAACAGTCAAAAGATTAAATCAGGTACACGAAGGCAGAAGACCTTGGTCCGGACAAAACTATAAGGCTCTCTGTCAAGGGCTGTGGCTGAAGCCACAAACCCGCGGATCTGAGAGCCGGGCCGATACACACCTACCGATAAATAGAGGTACTGAGCACGCTACATGCCCAGTTCTGATACTTGTTTGAAGGTTCTCAGCTGGGGGATATGACGGATTCCCGGATGAGAGGGCCTGGCCATTTCTCGCTCACTGCTGCACGGAGGTAAGGTGCTGAGCCGGCAGCACATGTAGCCTACCTCGTGAGCGAGAATAAAAATGCAGAAAGTGTCCCAGTCGAATGAAATGGCTACGAAAACTGTCTGTATCTAACACATAGAGTGTAGACAAAAGTGAAAAAACGTCCCAATAACACAAAATGGAACGCACGGCTAGCGAATCCATTGCGTGGTCCGAAGTCAAAAGCAAAAGCTTACCGAGCGGATGTTGCCCGCAGTCTGACCGTTCCTGGTGTGTGCTTGAGCGACCAGTAAGTAACAAGCGAGATGCCCAACACACGGAAGTGAGGAACTAAAGCAGCCATGAGCAGGACGTCGCAACTCCCTGGGTGAGCCCAGTCTCAGAGCAATATGTGCCGGCTCTGCAATTATGGAAGCCTCCTTGGATAGCCTTGGATAGGCCCATGGTCTGCCCCTGCCTTCCCTTGAGGGTTAACCGTGATGTCGATGATCGTTCTATCTTGACCAGCTGAGATGTGGGCGACATCACAACAAAAAGTCTAACGTGCCTCGAAACCCGAGGAAGCTAACCTCATTAAAAAATGCCTGCTGAAGACGGAAGTGCCGTCCTACGGGTGGCAAACTAAAAATTGGCACTACGCATTTACGTCCGAGTGAAATGTCTCGTCCGAATGTCTCTTGTGCTAGGAACAGCTCTGACTACCTAGTTTCCGAATGCCGCTCTTGTTCGGAACAGCTCTGACTAGGTAGTTTTCCGAATGTCTGTCGTGCCTGGAACAGCTCTGACGGGCGCAACGACAAGCACATGTCCGAAAACTCGCTGAGTGGATACCATTTGCAGACCTGTCTGGTTTTGTGCGGGAACGGCCCGGGGCGAACGAAATGCCCAATATATTGAAGTGAGGAATTAAAGCAGCCATGAGCAGGACGTGACGAATACCTTGGTGAGCCCAGTACCAGGGCGCTATGTGTCGGCCCTGCAACTATGGAAGCAACCTTGGATGGCGGAAAATGCTATGGACTGTCCCTTCCTTCTCTTGAGGGATGACCGAAGTCCTCGACTGTTCCAACTTGACCAGCTGAGATGTGGACGGTACCACAAAAGTGAGAGTCTCCCAGGAATGCTAACCTGGTCAAAAATGCACGCATAAGCCGGATGTGTTGACCTAAGGGTTTTCAACCCAAGGGTGCCTAACGCACACCGCAATGACATCTGAAAAAACACTCCAGATGAACGAAAAGAAGAAGATATCTTGTATTTCATGATGGAACATATGCTGCATGTAGTTATATTGCTGCAAGATCTAAACCTATTCTGATTGTTCAACAGATTTCAAGAGCAATTCTGACCTCGGCTATAATAAAATAAAGCAAAAGTATTAAATGACTTACTTCTGATAAATCAAACGCCAGAAATCAAGAACAGGTTTCATCATCATAAGGACTTTGTGCTGCAATGTATGATGATGCCTTCTTGTAACCAGGAATAAAGCTGGCATTGATGTACGTCCGTTGACTGTTTCCATCAGGTCTGAGATGAACCAAACTATGATCATATGGCAGCAGATGAGAAAATCTATTCACTTCATTATTCTCTCGAGCTAAGTTATCTGTTGCTTTCTCTGATGAGTGCGGAAGGTTGTGGAATTCATTGTAAAAGGAGACATTAGGCAAGCCTGCTTGTGGAATCACTGCTCCGTTCAGGCGAGGCACATGTCCCTTCCTATAAATAAGATCTCTTCCAGCTACGATCTGCCTACTGCTCTTAAGATCATAAATTATACTCCAGTAATTTTCTGGGTTATAGTCATCCTGTAACTCTGGGAAAGGAAATGATTTCTTTTCATCTTCTTGATTCTTATAAGGTTTAAACCTGTTTCTTCGTTTCCAACACCAGAATAATAGGAGCAGTAGGAGAATGAGAAGAGCAAGGAGGATTAATGCGATCATTACACCCATAAGAACATCAGAATTGTCATCACCTGATTGGTTTGCTACAGGTATAACATATGGTACAGTTCTAACTGCAGGGACAAGGCTAGAATTACTGAACTTAGTAACACCACCAGGCAGTACTGATTACTATGTAATGAATAGTATACAACATATCCCTTTCCAATGGCTTGTTTAAGTAACCACCATAGTACTGTCCATCCCCAACAATAAAGTTCAATTTTTGTGTCACATTTTCTCTGGTTAGCTGTGCTGTGACATAACCTGGTATTTCTGCAACTCTTCTGCGTCTGCTGCTGGCCAGTTTCTCCACTTGTAACTGATAGGCTGTGAGTGGAGCATCCGTCAAGACTACAGGCTCAATAGCAATTGTAATTGTTGTGTTTGATGAGCTGACTAACACAGGTGCTGGAGGAGTGCGCGGCGTGTTGAGAGCTGTGTAGACAGACAAACGGATGATTATATCAATGCCTGACAAACATTTTACTGATTTACTAACTTGGTTGAGGAGTGGCTAGAATGCCAGATTTTCCTTCAGGAGACCCGGGTTTGAATCCTTGGTAAGGGTGGAGATTTTGTGTCGGGGACTAAAAGAAAACTCTAACCTGCACAGTTCACAGCGACTGCACTAGCCAGGTGGTGTAATTTCTCAGGCTCAAGACCCTCCCTGCCATACACCACAAGGTACTGTATTGGCAGTAAATGACACTATTTGTTTATGACTGACTTGGTTACTGACCCTCTCTCTCTCTCTCTCATCTGACTTTTATCCCCTATTGAAGCATAGGCCCACTAATCAACTCACTCTAAGTTGGCCCATCTTTTCTTGACTCATACAGCTCATGTCCTCCCCCATATCCTTGTCTCTTCTTTGTGTGTTTTAGGTCTCTATATTTGCCCTGTGGGCTTCAGACAAAGGAATTTCTAGTTATACTATTCTGTCACACCATTTTAGTCCTTCGGTTTTGTGCAGGTACCAATTAATATATATATAAATATATATTTATAAGAGGGTCTGGTGGCAACTGGAAAGAGTTTTTGTGTGTGCACTCGGTCACTCGCTTTGAACTCAAGTGTAGTACATATACACTAGTTCTAGTAGCACTGCACTGATTTTTGTGCGTGTGGATTAGCTTTCCCTACTGCCAGTGTCTCACGCCATCAGGTGAACCCACTCCAACTACTGAAGTACTTGTAATTTATGTCCCCCAGTCAAAGACAAAAAGTCAACATTTTAGTCCCGTTGACGAGTGTAGAAGTTAAAACTTCCACCCTACCATCAACACACCGCAAGTTTAAAAGTGAACGCTCTAATCCAGGGGTGTCAAACTCAATTGCTCAGCGGGCCAAAATTCAAATCACACATAATGTTGTGGGACGAACAGGATAAACATTCAATAAGCCGAAAATTAAACCTTTTTTTTAAAAATTAATATAAATTAAAATAGAAAAAAAGTTTTAATAATAAAACATAATTGGTATACACATTTTCACTCTTATGTCGATTTGTCAGACTATGTTTGGCATCTTTTCTTGGCTACAAGTTCGTTTATGTTGGGAGTAATATTTTGTGTCATTGAGATTCTCACAATAGACTGCAAGTGTTCATCAGTGAGACGACTCCTGTGTGTTGTTTTGTTAATCATTATCACAAAAAACAGCTGCTCACACAGATATGTGCTACCAAACATGCTCAAGGTTCGAGCCACATGTAGATGAAGCCAGGGCATCTATTCAGGAATAACCGCAGCTTCACTTGAAATGCCTTCACTGCATCATGCATATCAGTGATAATGTGATCCCATCCCCAGAGCTGCAGGTTCAAGTCGTTGAGATGAGTGGTTATATCAAACAGAAATGCTGCTACTGGCAAGTCGGTTATAGTCACTGTTGTGTTGTATAGATCAAATGTGTGATGTGTTCACAATCATGCCTTTAAGCATAGTGTGTATATGGTTCTAGCCCCATATTTGTATAGATCAAATGTGTGATGTGTTCACAATCATGCCTTTAAGCACAGTGTGTATATGGTTCTAGCCCCATATTTGTATAGATCAAATGTGTGATGTGTTCAATATCACTAGCCAGAACAGAAATGTAGCTTTAGCACAAGCATTTGTTTCACACATACCTGTTGTAAAGGTTTCACTGCTAGTGGTGGCTCTTCCATCAGTTGTTCTGGCTGTTACACCAATTGTATATAGTGTAAATGCAGTTAGATTACAGATCTGATAGCTTTGTGCTGCTACTGGCAAGTCGGTTATAGTCACTGTTGTGTTGTCATTGGTTTTCTTCACCACTAACTGGAGAATAGAACAGATGTGCAGAATTTTTCAACTGTTTATATTTATCAAAAAGGGTGTAAACAAAATTAGGATTGTCACAGCACTTTGCATTTTAAGAATCTAGTTATTCATACTTTGTCTATCTATAATTTGTGCTTCTTTAATAATAATAATAATAATAATAATAATAAATGTATGAAATGTCTCAAAGAATGTTAAGTCGTAATAGATTATTAGAGGTCAGTATGGCTGAATGGATAAAAGCACTGACTCTTAAACTTCCAGTGTTCTAATGCTGAGGGACGAACGAACAAACGAATGAACGAAAATCTTTATTTTCAAAGGGTTTAGAATTGGGCACGCAGGCCCATCTGACATTCTGCCCTTCTTTTCTATTTCCTCTCATATATTCTTTCATTCAATATCTCTTATGAAGCAAATCTTTGACAACAAAAGAACAATAAGCATTAAAACACATGAAAAATAATCAATAATACATGACTCCTTGAGGCAATGTTTAACATGGGCATTATAAATACCCAAGGAAGGTGTAACATGTACAGGTGTAAAGGAAAGTAGCAAGTTCAACCCCTACATCTGTCGGTTGTACTAAAATGTTGACTTCTCATCCTTCACTTGAGGACATAAATTACAAGTACCTCAGAAATCAGAGTGGGTTCACCTAATGGAGAAGGATGCTGATAATAAGGAAAGCTAATCCACATGCAAAAACAAGTCCAGTGCACTATAAGTAGTAGTACATGCATGGACTACACTTGAGTACAAAGCGAGTGAACGGGAAAAAAAAAATAGATTGTTAATGATGAAGTTTTAGTTGTTTTTACAGGTTTCAAAACTATACTGACATTACAATTGGTAATAAGCAGAATGAACCACTGCTTTGGAGCTAATAGAGTGAGCTAAACAAATCAAAGTGAATCAAGAGGTGACAAAAAGCTGCAGTCATTGGTTAGAATACACATTAAGAAAACATGTTAATAGTATAACTGGCAGGTCTTTCCTCTGAAACCCACAGGGCAAAAAGATAGAGACCTAAAAATACACGGAGAAGAGAATAAATATGGATATGAACAATATGGGGAGGAGCTGCAGAAGACATCAAAGTATGGGAGGGCTTGACATGAGTTGGTTGAAGGATACTGCCCCACTGCAAGATAAAGGCAGAAAAAATAGAATAAAAATAATAAAAATTTATAATCAGGACAACATGGAACAAAGAGTTTAGTTACTGGGAGTGAAAGCGTTAATAAAAATGAGCCAAATGTTTGTGTCCTGCACAGATAAACAACATTTTATCTTTTTACCTCATTTCAAGTTTTAAAAAACCACAAATACTGGTGTAACCAGAATCCAGATAAAAAATCCTTGCAAATGACACTGTCTCCTACTTCTATCACACTGTACTGTTAATCTGATTTTCTATAGGGCTGTTCCTTAGTTTAACACCAATTTCCTATCCAAAATTGTTATTAGTCCACCTTCTCAGGTTATCCATAATGAAACACTAAAGCATCTAGCTGCATACTGCTTCTGACTATCCTCTAACACACATATGGGATAGCTTCCAAACATTCTGAGTTCCTGTTTGAATGATTGATTCTGTCCAGAAAATTATGTTACAAAATGATAGTGGTCTTGGCAGAATTGTTAGAAACTTTCATCCACCACTGTCATCGCAGCATTTAGGACATGCCCATATGTACTTCGTTTTCCTCAGAAGTTGGAGAGTATGGACATTTGTATTTCCAGTGGCCAGTTGGTTATGCATGCCTCTGTTTCATCTTCTACCACTGTCTTATTTCGACTTCCACACTGCAAGCTTTTGCTTCGGGCTGCCACATAATGGATTCGCAATCCAAGCGTTCCATTTAGTGTCAACGAGACAATTTTTCACCTTTGACTACACTCACTCCATGAGTACGGTTACAGATTTTCATTGGAACGTGCGACCGAGGTGTTTTTCCACCTTGAGTACTCGCTCACGAGGTAGGCTACATGTGCTGCCGGCTCAGCACCTTACATCCATGCGCCTGTAGGTGAGAAACGGCCAGGCCCTCTCATCCGAGGATCCCTCATATCCCCCAGCTAAGAGCCATCGAACGAGTATCTGCACCAAGCATGTAGTGTGCTCAGCACCTCACCTCAATTTGATGTAGGTATGTGTCGGCCAGGCTCTCACATCCGAGGGTTTATGGCTTAGAGATGTTCAGCCATACCCCTCGGCTGAGAGCCTTGGAGGTTGTGTCCAGACAGATTATTGGCATCGTTCACCTGATTTAGACTGCTATCCTCAGTCTACCTGCAGAGCAGCAGGTTGTGTCTCTCTTAGTCTGGTCCCTATCCCAAGAGCTGTCCACTATGTAGTTAATATCCATCGGCATAGCGCTTGGGGTCAGTGGGACACTCAAGCTCCCCCACCACGGCAAGGTGGAGACACATCGGGGGAGATTTTTGTGGTTCAGTCTGTATTATCATTTCTATTATTTTCATCTGGTTCTTAATGTTAATCAAAGCATATTACAGTATTTCTTGTGTTACTTCTGTAAATTTATGATGTGAATTGGAAGTTAGATTATGATCATGAACATGATATACTTTTACCATTCGTTAATTATTTGAAAAAGAGTCCTGGTAGTGCAATGGCAAGTGATCAAGTAATCAAATCTCTATAGAAGCATATTTTAAAAATTATCCTGGGCTACCAGGTTGACCGACTAAAATAGGTACCAGGAAATGTCCTGGCAAGTAAAGGCAGGACATTGACCACATCACAAACTGAGTGCCAACCGGTCTATACAAATATTGGGCTAACATCATATCTCCACTACATCTGAAGGTGCACTTACTTTATTTGACCTACTTTATAGTTTGAAATAACAGAACAATTGAATTTTTTTTAAAAAAAACATTAAAATGAGCAAATGAAAAGTAATGGAATAGTGTGGAAAGAAAGAATGAAAGACACCTACTGTAATGCCTGTTAAACATTTTCCACTCCTGGTGGCAAAGTCCAGGAAAAGTTGAGGCAAGTCATGTTTTTATTGTCCAATGAAATGGCAATGGGTGGAGCCAGAGTTGAGTCAAAGGGTACTGTGTGAACTGTAGTCTTCATTTGTGACCAGCTTGCCGTGGTGTCTCCGCTCAAGAGACTCAAGGCGATGTAGTAAATACTGTAATATGAGTTCTGTTGAAGGGCCTATAAGGGAAACAATGATAATAGTAAAGAATAATCTAATGGTAGGTGATGTCAGTCAGCTGTGAAGGTCATAGCATTATGAGAGTAAGTGACTATCCTTCTTTCACTTTCTTTTCTACCCAGAAGTTTTCTAATTAATCCTACAGTTGTACATTGTCAGAAGCAAATCCCTCCTCAGTTAGGAATAGAACACAGTCCTGCTGTACTGCCTTCTAAGCTTGTGTGGTTATGAATGCTGGACACACACCACAGATTTGTAGTGAAGAATATAGGTTTTCAAATATCAGTTCTAGAGATAACTTCTATACAATGTTTGTACAGAATATTAAACAAATGTCTCTGTCAAGGATTTAAAAAGCAATGGCAAACTACTGAACTAAAAATTGCCTAGTGAATCACAAATTACAAACAGCCAGAAAATGATGGGGTTGATTGCACCATACTGTAAAGGGCATCTCATCTCATCATGTTCCTCTTATATCTTGCGGTGTTGAGGTGAAGTATAAACAGTGGGAGAGTGCCTGTTTATGGGCTTCATATATCGATATTCCCATGGACTCTGTTATTTCCTGCAACCCTCATTTACATGGTTGGCTTCTTCCTCTGCTTCCATCTGGCCTGAACATCATTGCTTATTGTGACATACTTTTAGTTGGTAACCTTCTTGCATGGCCAAACCATTTGACTTGCTGCCTTCTAATAAAATCTAGCACTGCTATAAACCCCTACTTTAGTCTTGATTTCTTCATTTCTGATCTTATCTCTTCTTGATATATTGAGTATTCTTCTCAGGAATCTCATTTCTGTTGTTGTGCTTTTTCTTTTCTCTTTTTCTGTCATTGTCCAGGTTTGCCATTTGTCCAATGAGTTGGTTTGCCGTATTGCATCTATTTTCAATCTCATCTTCTGATTTGCCATTTGATGATATTATACTTCCTAGGTACTTGAAACTCTTTACTTGTTTCAAGGCATGTTTGTTTTTTCTTCTTTAGTTATAGTCATTTTCTACTTTAGTTATAGTCATGTAATGGGCACGCAACTGAATTTACTTTGTTAAGGAATACATAAATCAAATGCAGGCTAGCAGGAACCAGGTTGAAGACTTGCCTGGACCGGCTATGTTAGTTGCCAGGATTTGCTGCTGACAACTGTTCTGTTATGTATACTTGAAAAAACTAGTGAAGAAGCAGAAAATTTGACCAAGAATCTTGATGAATGGGAAAACAGATACAGGCCAACATTTTGACTGAAGTCTGTATCAATGAAACAATAAAAACAAAATAGAAAAATAAAGATAACAACTGAAGAATACTTAACATTCAACCTATAGACAGTCTTATCAACCAATCAATGCTGTTGACTATAAGATCTTCTGCTCAAATGATTGGTTTTGTTGGGCTACCCCTTACATGACTGACTGGCACCTTGCTGTCTTGACTGACGATAGTTTGTAAAATGGAGTTACACCTCTCTATAGCACAAAGCCTGGGCTGAATTTAGAGACAAGTGTTGCCAATGCAGCTGTATCCCTCTCTTAGCCTGCCTAATTGACTCCAGAAGAAAGGTAACACCAACACATCTGGAACAAGACAAGCTGCAAAAGCTGCCAGATCAGCAAAATAATGCTTCAACTGTCCACCTGTCAGAGCTTCCATCCTAGACCCGTTGCTGACCATGGTTTAAAGCATGGTCTGCTCTGCCATGACATTTAGTATTTAGTTTGCATTTCCTCGCACTAGGGTAAGGTTTGTACCCTCCCAATTACATTTCTCAGCCTGAAGTTGTTGGCACAATGTGGGGTTTTGGGTTTGGTGAGAGCCACCCAACATTGGGTGCTAACAAAAAGCAGGTAGTACTGTTAACTGTTACATGGTAGTTCAGTCATAACTATCTGAGACCTGACTTCGACCCCTTAAATACTGAGATATTGGGAGTCTCTGGCGAAGTGGTCAAGCCGTCTGACTCGGGCTCCGAAGGTTGTAGGCTCGATTCCGGGCCGCGTCATTTGGTTCACGAGTGCAATTTTTCTGAGACTCCTGAGGGTCGCCGCTGAAGCCACCGACCCTGTAGACTTTTAAGTGACTTTTTTATAAATACTGAGATAAGTATTCTTGTTTTATCTGCATTGTAGTTTCTGTGACAAAGATTTGTGTGGAAATGTTTGCCTGAATCGCACTGTGTTTTTCCCATTCCCCAAGCTTGTCAGTCATGTTTTGTGTTTCATTCAGGCTCCAGTAACAGCTCAGTGGCAGCCAACCCCTAAAAAGCACACTGCAGAAATCTTGGACTGTTAGCATTAAAGAATGCTGTCACACACCTCCAAGGCATTTTTAATATTCTTCTTCTCCAGTTTTTCATCTCCCAATGGATCATCAGCCCTAAACCATCTCAAGTCAAGCAGTTTGTAGACTGGTTCATGATTGTGTTGACAAATAAATTGATAGCGTTGGATATCGCAAGATGTGGAAAAGCATGATCTCCCTCACTAGTCAGCAAAGAACTTGATGATGATCATGCATCACCAACAAACAAATGGAAGTACACATTCTGAGAACATACATATTTTCTATGGCAACATACACATGTGAATCTTGGATCATTTTATAATTACTAAGGATAAAAATAAGTTAGATGTTACAGAAATATTCTTAGAATATTGTGGATGAAGAAAAATAAAATAATGACTTTCTACATGATCTGAAAATCAAAGAAAACTGGCTCATATACAGCATCATGTCTCATAAATTGAAATACTTTGGCTAAATTAAACATTACAGTGTTTTAGGTTGAAAGTAATGGATGCATGGTTTTTAGAAGAAGATGTGTACTTTCATTTGTTTTTTTGTGATGCATGATCATATAGAAAGAATGGAAGATAACAGGGAAACAAACCTCGCTTACACTCAGGAAATAAATGACCGTAGACCCCGAGTTAGACCAAGAAGGCGGTGGAAAGATAATACATATATAGACCTACAAGCACTTGGAATCAACGACTGGCAAGAGAAGGTCCACTAGAGAGACGAATGGAGACGGATTGTATCTGCAGCATGAACCTCAATGTCTCGGAACGCTGAAGAAGAAGAAGAAGAAGAAGAAGAAGAAGAAGAAGAAGAAGAAGAAGAAGAAGAAGAAGAAGAAGAAGAAGAAGAAGAAGAAGAAGAAGAAGAAGAAGAAGAAGATGATCATCATCAAGTCCTTTGCTGACTAGTGAGGGAGATCATGCTTTTCCACATCTTGCGATATCCAATGCTATCAATTTATGTGTCGACACAATCATGAACCAGTCTACAAACAATGGTTAACACAAGAACCCTGGACATGAACATGCTTGAGGCAGAGGAACTGATAAAAGACAGAGTGTGTCCAGCAGGTCATGATGAAAGAGACATTCTGTAAAAGACCTTCTGGACGATGATAGTCTATCAACAATGGTTATCTTTTTGTGTGACAATAAATACCTTATTTTCAAATCCACCATAGGATTTACCATCTCCCAGAATGAATTCTCTTCTCTGCAGGACTTCTACTGGAGTAAGTTCAGCAGCCACATAACCAGGAATGCTAGCTAAACGTCTTTGAAATAATTAAATGAAAGTATTAACCAACTTGCATAACGAGGTTGATAAATTAAATATCTAGGGGCAAATATAACATCAGATGAAAAAGATGTGTGATAGGGTTTAAGAGAAGAATAGGTCAAGTTAAAGCTGCATTTCAGAAAATAAAAATTATCTTATGCAATAATTACAATGATTGAATGTCGGAAAGAGTGTACTGAAATGTTATATATAACCTGTGTCGCTGTATGGTAGCGAATCATAGAAATGAATGAACAATCGGGAGTCTTCGTGGCGAAGTGGTCAAGCCATTTAACTCGGGCTCTGAAGGTTGTGGGTTCGATTCCGGACCGCGTCCTTCAGTTCACGAGTTAAATTTTTCGGAGATTCCTGTGAGTCGTCGCAAGAGCTACGGAGTTCGTGCTTTGTGCGATGCTTTCCGCACTGCAGAAAGAGACAGAGCCATATGGGATAAAACCCGGTGCAATGGAGTCGACCCTGTCGACTTTTAAGCGACTTTTTTTTAATGAATGAACAAATTAGAAAATGCTTGAAAACAATGGTAATGTGGTTCCTGAGAGAATTGTTGTGAATACCTTGAACTGCCAAAGTAACTAACAATAAATGTCTGGCAGAGGTGTATGAAAGCAGAAAAAATATACAATCATAAGAAAGATAAAACAGTGTTCATTTGTCATATATTGAGAAGGAAGGCATCAGAGAACATTGTGATGACTGGGAATATTGGTGGATGACTGGGTGGAAGAGGAAGAGGCAGACATAGTAATGACACTGGATAGCCTAAGACAGTGGCATGGAGGAATATCATCAATTAAAATTCTGCCTTTCATCTCTCAATGGAGCATCATCCCTCAACACAACTCACGACATGCCTTTATAGATTTGATCATAATTCATTGGATTTGCAGCTTAAGTTTCTGACAGGATGAGGTAGCCAGTCTCATGCCAACCCTCCTTAGTCACCTCTTAGAACATACATAGTAGGTTACAGTGTTATTATTCTTTGCCTAGTAGGTTACAATGTTACTATTCTTTGCCTCCCTTATGAACCCCAATAACACATGGGTAATACAGTAAGCAATAAATCCTCATCCTTATCATGGGAAATCAATATATTTAATTAATCATTTGCAATTGCACAATTGTAAACATCTCACAATATGTTAACAATAACTACAAGCAGGCACTTCACATGTCACAGATTATTCTATCTCAAGAAATATGCTATATATCCTAAACACTAAACACATTACAATTATTTCTGAAGACAACAAAGTGTCTATGCCATGTTGAGATCAACTGATCAACATGTGGTTATATGTTTGGTATAGTTTTGATTGGCATTCTACATTGGTTGCTATGGTTGATACAGTTAGTTGGTATGGTTGGTTGGTTGGGTGAACTGATGGTTAGTTGGATGGATGTTTGTTTGGTTGGTTGGGAGATTTTTTGGTATGCTTCATTTATAATTTATTGGTTGCTACACTGGTTGTTATGGTTGATACAGTTAGTTGGTATGGTTGGTTGGTTGGGTGAACTGATGGTTGATTGGATGGATGTTTGTTTGGTTGGTTGGGCTACTGGTTGGTATGCTTGATTTGTTGGTTGCTACATTCGTTGCTATGGTGGTACAGTTGGTTTGTATGGTTGGTTGAATGAATGGTTGATTGGTATGATTGGTTGGATAGATGGTTGTTGATATGACTGGTTGGTATGGCTGGTTGGATGAATGGTTGTTTGGTATGTTGGGCGGTTTGTTGGTATAGCTAGCTGTGAATAATCTTAAAGACTGGGAGTTGCTGCTTTTCAGTTTTATGCATTTATGATCCCTAAAAAGGGCTTACAACTATCAGAGTCAGGCCGGTCTTAAGACTTGTCTACCAACTCAGTACCAAATTACCGTTTGCCATTAGTCATGGTTTCAACTTCATGGCAAGCGGTCATCCCATAATACTCTGTTCCTGTGCCAGTTAATATCACACAAAAATGCTCCTCACTGTCCCATGTGAAAAGAGGAACAGACAGCAGTCATGACAAACCAACATCATACAAAATCACCGTCTCCATGGTAATTGTGTTACGAAGCTCACCAAGCTCAGACAGGATTTTCCCCCCACAATTTGAGACTTAATGAGTTTATGGTAAAGCAACAAAAAAAAAAAAAACATAATAAGTAAATGACCCTTTATACACGTCTTGAAACCTATTGGGCACATCTAGCTCCATATTTGAATAGATTATATGGCACTTGATGGGTGATGTGATAAACATCACACCAGTCACCTTGGCACTCTAGGATATTTCTTGATATTGATTTTAATCTGGGTTGAACTCGAAGCCCAGGTCAATAAAAGAAACATAATCCCAAAGGGGATTCAAATACATGACCACCAGGCTGACAGGCAAACATTTTAGCCAGTGTGCCACTATGACTCCCTGCAAGACTGGTGCTTCAACTGTACATCTGAGGAGAGGACATTTATGATGTAGCCAGGTCATGATTCGGCACAGTACATACAGACTGGCTGGGATTAGACTTGGGGCCCAAATTACAAGTACCTCAGAAGTCAGAGTGGTCTGATGGGTGGAGACATTGGTAATAAAGACAGCTAATCCACACACATCAATCTAGTGCACTCCTTAGTAGTGTAGAAACACTAGCATGTGTATGGACTATGCTTGAGTTCAAAGTGTGCGATTGATTAAAAAAAAAAAAAAAAAAAAAAAGCCTAGGTTGATGATGTACCCTCAGGGTGAAAATATAGTCAACAGACTCATATAAAGAGCAGAGAGAAATATGCTGAGTATAAAACTCACAATAAACAAAATCAGTTATTTTGACACTTCTCTATACTCCCAACAGATCTTCTTCTTCTTCAGCATTCCAAGCCATTGAGGTTCTTTGCTGCAGATACAATCCGTCTCCATTCGTCTCTCTGGTTGACCTTCTCTTGCCAGTCACTGATTCCAAGTGCTTGTAGGTCTGTATGTATATTATCTCTCCACCGTCTTCTTGGTCTACCTCGGGGTCTATGGTCATTTATTTCCTGAGTGTAAGCGAGTTTTGTTTCCCTATTATCTTCCATTCTTTCTATATGCCCCAGCCATTGTAGTCTATTAGCCTTCATGATACCAGTGATTAGCGGGGACTTAAACAAATCATAAATGTCTTTGTTACTTCTTCTTTTCCACTCTCCACTTTGTGTATCCCTAATGGGTCCAAAGATACGTCTTAAAACTTTGTTCTCAAATGTTTGTAGCAAGGCTTCGTCTCCTTTCGTTGTACTCCAGGTTTCAGAGCCATACAGCACAACTGGTCTGATCAGTGTTTTGTATATTGTGATCTTGGTGTTACGAGATAGCGCCTTTGATTTTAGCAGATGTTGTAGTGCATAGTATATCTTTCCAGAGTTGATTCTAGCTTGTATTTCTTCCCTTGTTATGTTGGAGCAGTTAAAGATTGTACCCAGGTATTTGTATGTTTCCGTTCTTTTAATGGTCATATTATCTATTTGTATATGGCCAGAGTTTTTAGCCATTCCTTCTCTTGAAATTACCATATATTCTGTCTTATCTTGTTTGATAACCAGCCCTATTTGTTGAGCTTTTTCCTTTAAGTGAGTTAATATTTCTGATGTCTATTTTTAACAGATGTTAACTGAAATAAAATAGCAATACATCACAAATCACTATAGCACAAAGTCTGGGCTGAAGTGTACAGTCCATGTGTTGCACCTATTGTGGACAAACATATACTGCTTGAATTGATTTGTTCCGTTACATTCGCTACCATCATGAAGTTATAGTTATTATGCCTTTTCTGAAGCACAATGTAACAAACTATCAGTCAAGAGGGCAAGGTGCCATGAAACCACAAATGAACACAGCTACAGAAAGTGTCAGAGTGCACTCACTTCTTCCTTCCATTGGTTGCAACTAGGTTAGCCTGAATCTGGTAGGCTGTAATTGGTGCATCAGCAGAGATGACTGGCTCTATCGCTATGGTGATGTTGGTGTAGTTTGACCTGATAAACACTGGTACAGCAGGGGTAGGCGGAAATCCATGAACTAAAAACAGCAACACAAATTTACTGGCATTGATATTGGTTATTGATTCAGCAATTTTGTTGATGCCAATCATAACAAGAGTATGTCTAAAGATTTCAGAAATCATTTTCAGAAACATCTAGAATGTTAAAAAAAAACCACACACACAAATTTAAAAAAAATAAAAAATAAAACACAAATAGTTATGTATCTCAAGACTCAAGATCAGGACTAGTGGACCCTCCCACCCACTTTTTCAGTCAGGGATAATCCCTTCCTTCCTCCCCTCACCCCAGGTCAGGGCTAGTGGGGGGGGGGGGGGGGGGGGGGGGGGGGGGGGGGGGGGGGGGGGGGGGTGAGGGGGGGGGGGGGGAATGGACGGAAAGATGTATGCGCACACACATCTCTTATTTCCCCCCCCCCCCCCCCCCCCTCTTGAGGTAGTGCACCATGGAAAACAATTTCACATAAACTCAAAAGACAGTTCCCACAAAAGACTGAAAAATTACTGAAAAGAGGCAATAAAGATCATAGTTTTGGGCACATGCCAGAGCTTTTTCCAGAACTCTCTCATCTGTTTTAAGAAGAAGGAAGAAGGATGTAGAAAGAGTGAAGAACGAAAGGGGGGAAAAAACAAAATGAAAAAAAAAGAGAAAAAAGAAAGCAAGAAGAAAAAGTGGAGGAGGAAGAAAATGCAGACAATGAAGAAGAAGAAAAACAAAAGAAGCAGAATAAGAAAGATGAAGATGACAATGGAGATGATATAAAAGCTAGTGAAGATGATGAAGATGAAAAAGAGGAGGAAGGGGAAGGAAAAGAAGAAGAAGAAGAAGAAGAAGAAGAAGAAGAAGAAGAAGAAGAAGAAGAAGAAGAAGAAGAAGAAGAAGAAGAAGAAGAAGAAGAAGAAGAAGAAGAAGCAGCAGCAGCACATGCAAAGGTAACATACGGTGGTGTCACATCCGGTAGGCACATTGCTGAATCAATCAAGTCAAAGAAGTGAAATATCTTCCTTACATGCTAGACACAAACTAAATATGTCACCTGTGCTGAAATCTTCTGTTGTAGTTGAAATGACTCCATTAGCACTGACCCCTAGGACATTCACTCTATACAGGGTGCTGGATTTGAGTTCACATACTTGATATGACTCCTGAGTCTTTGGGATGTCTGCTCTGAATGGTGGGGTGGTTGTGTCCGCCGAAACTATCTTCACCTCCACCTGGATAATTGCAAAAGTTATAACAGGAAACAGAAATTTTGAAAACATTTGTCAGTCAAAACTCTCATTTACTGCCTATATAGTACCTTGCGTTCTATAGCAGGGGGTCTTGAGCCTGAGGAATTGAGGCCACCTGGCTACTTCAGACGCCACAAACTATGCAGGTTGGGATTTTTTTGGTTGCCCCCGACAGAAAAAAAAATCCACAGGAGGAAAATCTGGCATTCTAGCCATTCGGCCAGCCACGCCTCTAAACATATGTAATTTCAGAATATCAGATGAGTACTTTTATTATGAAAAATTAATAAAACAAACAGGATTTGGGACGAAGTGTTATTATTGAAATCTCAGCAAAAATAAATTTACAAACAATATTAGAATAGCATGTGAGGCCAAGGAGGAGTGGCTGGCCAAGTGGCTAGAATGCTGGATTCTCCTTCAGGAGACCCGAGTTCGAATCTTCAGTAAGGTATGGGATTTTTTTCTGTCGGGGGCAAAAAGAAAGTCCTAACGTGCATGGTTCACGGCGACAGCACTAGCCAGGCGGCCTTAATTCCTCAAGCTCAAAGACACCCCCCCCCCCCCCCTGCCATACACCCAAGGTACTATATTCGCAGTAAATGACAGTTTGACAGCTGACAGTGCAATATCTATTAGAAGAGATCTTGGAATAAAGTGTGTACTATTTCACTATACATTATTTGAAACCATTCTATACTTATCAAGGAGGAAATGGTGGGTTTTATGGATATGCTGTCCACATTTGACATGCATTTTGATTTGAAGAAATGTTTAATATACATCTTAAAATAACCAACTAGGCAGTATTCGAACAGACATGTGTCCACTCCACAACAAGGAAACTAATCAGTTACTTATATATATATATATATATATATATATATATATATATATATATATATATATATATATATATATATATATATATATATACCATCAATCTTTATTGACGACGCCGAACTAGAGATAGTAGACCATTTTACATATCTAGGATCAGTGGTAAATAGCAAATTATCCCTAGATCAGGAAATCAACATCCGGATTGGTAAGGCAGCAACAACAATGAACAGTTTAAGAAAAAGATTCTGGGAGAACAGGAAGCTTACTGCCAAAACAAAAGTCCTTGTCTATCAAGCCTGTGTCCTTAGTACTCTTCTCTATGGCAGTGAAACCTGGACAACTTACTCACACCAAGAGAACAATTTAAACAGCTTTCATATGCGGTGTCTGCGAAGAATTCTTGGTATTAAGTGGCAAGACAAAATCACAAATACTGAAGTATTGGAAAGATCAGGTTGTGTGACAGTTTATTCCATGCTCAGTCTTCGTAGACTTAGATGGATAGGACATCTTAGGAGGATGGATGATGGTAGAATACCAAAGGATATCTTTTTTGGTGAATTACAGATGGGTAAGAGATCTCAGGGTCGGCCTCTACTACGATACAAAGATGTGTGTAAGCGCGACATGATTGATATAGGCATTGATAATGCACATTGGGAGCAAGTCGCCGCTGAACGTGTTGCGTGGAGGGCAAATATCAGAAATGGAATAAAGTCAAAGGAGAAAATTATTGCAGAAAAGTCACACACCAAGCGTTTGAGACGTAAGATGGTGCATGATGGTGGAAATGACCACGTGTTCACATGCACCCACTGTGAACGGACATTTACAGCGCAAATTGGCCTTATCAGTCACACTCGCTACCGCCATAGTTAAAAGTTATTATGCCTTTTTAGAGCACAAACTATCGTCTGTCAAGACAGGCAAGGTGCCAATGATATATATATATATATATATATATATATATATATATATATATATATATATATATATATATATATATATATATATATAAAATCATGTAGAGTTTTTCATGTAGTTGTAATGTTATATTTGTTGTTTGTGTGCTGATGAAGGTTTTGGCTGCAACGTCCATTCTGTTACTTGTGGTGATTGTGTTCTAGTAAAGCTTACCAATTCTACATCTCATTTTATGGTGATTTATTCACAAAAATCTCAGCAGGCCATATATAAAACCTTTTCCATACCTTGAGGTGCGTTGGGTATATGATGATATCCTCCCATTTTTATAAACCAAGTGGCATTCAATGGGTATAAACTCGATATAGTGAAGCGATAGCAATTAGGTGGTTACAGCCAGTTTTGTGCAAACAGAGTTTGTGATAAATTAGAAATTATCGGGGGAATAATTGATGTTCAACATTCAAACAATACCTGTGACTATGTCTTTTAATTGCTTCAGCTCAAGTATTATTCATTTATTAATTTAATATGATTTATAACTCTGCAGTATACACCTGACAAGATGCAGAGAAATATGCCAGGCAATAAATCGTGCAACGTATCACTTGTGGTTACTGTGTTTAAATTTACCTTTATTTCCCATAAGATTTCCTGGTACCTATGTTAGGCTGCATTGACCTGAGAGCCCATGGCAATAAAAGGGAATCCCATATATAAACATGAGGTGGCATAGTGGTTAGTATGCTTGCCTGTCAGTCAACCCACGGCAGAGATAACACATTTGTTTCTGAGCAATTTGGCTCTGGGGTTGACCCAGTTTCATAAATATGAGTACCAGACAATTTTTTAGAACTGTTTGAGAAAGATAAAATGATGAGGAAAGACACTGGTCAGCATACCCTATACATGTTGTGACCTATGATATGTGAAGGCCCAGCAATTCACACCCAAATGCCAATATCTGTGATGGGATTACCTTCACCTGGTACATATACTTCCAAACATGTACCACACCAAAAGTTGTGTTCCTTTGTTTAAAATAAAAACATGCATGGCTGGTTGATGTTTTCCTTAAAATGCTGCAGGTACTTTAGTACATATTTAAAAATTTTTTTTTAAATATTCTCATGACTTTATATTGGAAAGAGTTGGCAAAATGAAGCTTTAATGGTATTTCCTTGAAGTCTCTATATGAATTCTAAGTGCAGATATTAATTTTGTGTGCTAATTAATAATGCGTGAAGCATTAATATAAAGATATGAAGCAATGGAGCAATAAAGAAAATGACTATTTGCAATGAAGCAATAAAGAAAATGGCTATTTGAGCAATCAAATTCCACAAAACACCAATTGCCTGATTTTCATGTATGTAAACTTAAAAATATTAGTTGCAGAACTATTTTTATTTTATGCATTGCATTTCTAGTTTGTGATCTTTCTGTCCAACTTCTTTTGTATGTAAACACACACAAACATAAAACATGTTCCACATTCAAAAACAATACCTGTGACTATGTGTTTGAAATGTTTCAATTTAAATATTATTCATGTATTCACTTCATATGAAATATAACTCTGCAGTATGCACCTAACGGGATGCAGCGAAATATGCCAGGCAATAAATCATGCAACATATTGTTTGTGGCTTCTGTGTTTAAAAACATAATACAAGTTGTTTGCTGTGTCATTTTATGAATGCTGATGACTGTTATGATAAAACATTCAAACAGCTGTAACACAAGACTCACCACATAAGATGTAATATTAGCTACAAATTTATCTGGTGGCCTCCATCCTATGGTCAGACAGCTGTTTGTTCGGGAAATCAGAGACACAATCATGACATCTCCAGGAGGTGGGGTCTTTAAAGTTTGTATGTTCTTGACAGTTCCATATGCCCCGAGACCTTTTGAAGTGCTTGCAGCCACCTTGTAAACAGTAATATGAGTATGACTAAATGGGTGTGTGTAAAGTCACACTACACTTTGCAGATACTGGAATGTGAAGTGTTAGACCTTCTAAACATATTCTAGGTCACAACATATGAGGTGAAGTAACCAATTCCCTTCCCCGTGACATTCCTTCTCAGACAATACCCAGAAAGTTCTGAAAGTTGTCTGGTATACATGTTTATGAGGCGGTGTTTATCCTTGTTTATGAGGCGGTGTTGACAACAGCAGTTTTATATAAGAGTAGTGAGACTTTACAAACACCCCGTACATCAGAACATTTCTGGCCAGCATTTTAGTTTATTCAATATTCCTCTTTTGAGGGCTGCATGTCATATCTAGTTATGCATCTCTACAGATCGGAGGATAGTGTGAGCAGTTCTGGCATGTATTTGTGTAAGGTTTACTTCCTCTTGCCAGATTTCCTAGGTGACAGGCTCTGGCTACTTATGGGTAGATTTGTATTCATAACATTCTTGCTAGGGTACTAACCTACTCGTTTGATGTCCTACTACTACTGAATTGATAACTTGGGCAACCTGCACATAGGATCTTCTGTTTTGTTCCCTCATCCATGAAGGCTTGGTATCATATATAACTACCTAAAAGAACAGAGGAGCTAGTTAGTTAGTTAGTTAGTCGCAGTTCCAACTTCACAGCGACGGGTCGTCCCCATTATGCTCCGTTCCTGTGCCAGTGAATATCACACAAAGCACTCCCCACTGCCCAATGTGAAAATTGGAAAAGACAGGAGTCTCGACAAACAACAGCCCGCACAGATACACTGTGCATAATGCCGCCGCTAGAATGTCAACACACCAGTCCCCCACGAAACACCCAATTCATCTCTGATGGAATCGGCAGTCATTTTCCTATCTGGATGTTTCCTAGATGTTAACCCACACAGTCCACAAAAATACAGTTCATCACCGACGGCAGTGGCCGTCAACCAGAAGCCCAGCAGCCACAGAGGAGCATGTGATGTCATTATAAACTAAAGATTTCTGTAAAAATACCTAACCCCTTCCTGGTATTCAAACTCAGTAACTTCTGAGCTTGAAGCAAACTAGGTAACCTGTCAGTTATGCCACTCCCACAATTGTAGAATTCAAAGAATATACTGGGCAATATGTTAATGGTCATTAGCTCATCTGGGACATAGGGTTGGAGCTGACTGACAAATGAAATACATAAAGTCATGAAGGAAACATTACCAGTCTAGACCTATTCCCAGTAGATCCATATTTGTTGTACTGAATTATGACCCTATTACATATTAATATGCCTCTCTGCAGATGTGAAGTCCCAGTAAGGATTTAGCACACTATTTTCTGGACTTGGAGAGGGATAGGATAGTTCAGCAATTCGGTCCCTGTGGAAATGTTACTTCCATACCTGGCTGAGAGGGCAGTCTCTACACCAACTGCTTACTGATGGATGCAAGCCCTTTCAAGAACCTAGATGACCTGAACACCAATCCATTTGACTTCAGAATACCAGGGAAGGTTAACCTGGTCAACAAATGCCTGCAGAAGTCGGATGTGTCAGCCAAAAGGCACAAGTACGCAGCTCTGCTGTAAAAAGGCACAATGCAATTACGTCCAAGTGAGAGTCAAATGTCCTTCAAAACAATTGGAAGGTTAACCCCGTCAACAAATACCTGCAGAAATCCAATGTGTCGGCCTAAAGGTGCAGTATCGCAGCTCTGCTGTAAACAGGCACAGTGCAATCAATCAATCAATCATGTGCCATGCCGGAAAGTGTGGGCGGTCATGACTCGCCATTTCACTCGATCATCAGAGTCGTGGATCAGCTCAATGTTCCTATCTCGCGCAATCACATCCAAAATAACTCTCTGGATGAATGAAGAAGAAGAAGAAGAAGAAGAAGAAGAAGAAGAAGAAGAAGAAGAAGAAGAAGAAGAAGAAGAAGAAGAAGAAGAAGAAGAAGAAGAAGAAGAATTAAACCTCAGTCTTCCAGCAGACAGTCAATCAACTAACCACAGAAAACTATGCAGCGACCACATGTATCTAAATGTCATGCCATGACATTCAGTCCAAAGGCTGACATGAAGCTTCTGAACATGTAATTCCTTTACTCCAGATGTATGACCTGCCTATAAACTTATTCTTGGGAAGATTACGTCGTGGTTTTCCCCTTTTTCGCACCCTCGTAGATAGTTTTGGAAACTGACTGTTTAACAAGTCTACTACAAGGAGATGCAGTGTCAAAGTGGTCTGTGTGTTTGCTTACCATTACTAACAAAGTAGCTAGTTTGTCAGATTACTACTCTTACTTTGCATGACAAAGTAGCTAGTTTGTCAGATTACTACTCTTACTTTGTGACTGGTAGAGACACATCACGTGGATATAGCGTCCCCCAGCTCGGGCGCCGCTTTAATAAAACTGCGCACTTCTATGACTTCAGGGCGAGCGAGCAGTCGCCAAAGCTATGTGTTGTCCAACTTTCAAACTTTTACAACGGGCAGTTTGATCTGGTCTGAGGTAAGCGTGTGTTTCTCAGATCTAAGTGGTACCAAGATGTATAACGGAAAGGTATCCAGTGTTGTGCGTCCAATGAATTGTATTTTTGATAAAATAAATCTCTGAAAATGTGAAAAACTGCCGATCGCAACTTCAATACGGGCGCCACTTCCCCGGCGAAACCGACATCTTATAATTTCTCAAAACTGCAAAACTCTGACTTTCTACACTACATCTAACAACTTCACTATGTGCATATGACTATAATCTATCACAGAATAATGTACGAGATGAAATTTCCAATGCACTCAAATGCTTTTCATCAAAAACTTCTAGGAAAACGTTTTCTGCAGAGATAGTCAGCTGGTGCAAACGAAACACTACCTCGCTTTAAAAATGTACTTAATTCTGTCTATTTTGCAATCTAAAGAACTGAAACAGGAATTATACTCTTCCTTTTCTCTTTACGAATTGAAAACAAATAGTATTGATAGAAATTAGTTTATTCATGTGTCAGATTTTATTTAGACAACGCACTACATCAACTGCATTGCTTAAAATAGGTTTACGTTCACACACGCCATTTGTGATAGCCGACCTACTTAATCTGCACAGACTAAAGGGTGAAAATTACCTTGGTCTATAGCCAACTGTGTCGCCAACAGAATGGACATGATATGCACTGGTAAAAGATGTAGGAGAAGTATAAGTAGACAGAGAGGAGGAGAGTATTAGGGAAAAATACTTTAAGTAATAATTTTTTTTCTAATATATTGTGTCATGACCTTGTATAGATTACATTTTGTAACAAATACACATCAGAAATTCTGTATGTTGGACATGAACCACAATAAAAGCACACTAGATGAGTTAAACTCATATTAACTGATGTAGATGTGAGGACAATTAGTACAAGCTATGGAACCCCACACAACAGAAGTTAACTCAACACAATACACTTCACACCACACAACTCCACACCACAACAGCAGGAACAAGGAAATGATTTAGAATAGGAAGTAGTTGCCTTGGAAAGTACGGATAAACAATTATATACACAATGTAGAACAAATAGAGTAATGTGAATGTTTAAATGTATACCATTTATACAAATGCATCTCATACTTGTGTTGATTTTGCCTGTCAGCTTGATTACCATGATTCAGGGAACATCACATTATCACTCTTATCTGTGTCTGACTGTACACTACTCACTGAACTACAGGTCCACTGAGGAAATGCATACAGCAGGTACCAGACAACAGAAGCTGCATCCAGTGTAATAATCTGACCCACCCCAAAGTAACACAACAAATACTTCTTCTGATCTTATCATTTTTGTTTTGTTATGTTGTGTTCACACTATGAACATGCTGTAAAGGATTATACATACCTGTATGAATTTTAAACAGTGATGTCTCGGTGCCACACCTAACCAACAAGGAGGGAAGAGGAGTGAATGAGATGATCAACACCTGTGATGGCAGATGACTCCAGCCTTAAGCAGAGAATGAGAGGTCTTCAGTGAAGCTAAACTGGCCCAACCTGAAGTGGATCCATCAGACCATGGACCCAGGCTTATCCACATCTCATCACACCAGGTTTTCTTATCACTCACACAAACTTCACCCTCTCAGGAAATAATTTTCTTGAATTATTGTTGGATGTAGAAATTGTTAACTATAACACATTTTGGTAGTTAAAATATCTCACTATACAATGAATGTTATTATTTATTGACTGACTATACTTGGTCCTATGAAAGTTTTTTTCTATTTCATTCTGTAAATGTCAACAGCTGATGAAAAAAAAAAAGAAGACAATGTCAAATAGGCCAAAAGAAACTGGCACAGTCAATAAATTTATTTAAATGTGAAGATCTCTTCCATTTAATTTGTCAGTCCAAACTATCTGTGGGAAAATCTCTATCTTGTGTGTAGAACATGTCTCAATGCTCCCTTGTGTTTGTTTAATGTTTAATTAACAAATACACATTCACATAAGATAAATTCTTAGTTGGAGAGAGAGAGAACAGGAGACTCTTCATCTTTAACTGTTCCAAATCCATGTTATATTGCACCTGATTCTTATTGAGAAAGTCTTTTCAGACAATTTCTTAAGATGGAAGAAGGGGGTTCGTGAGCTATACCATTAAATACCAGGTGGAAGGACAGGGGACAAACCTAGTGATGACTTTTCTATTAAAAGAGGACCATACACCCTTAGACGAATAACCAAATCCGAGTCTGTAAATCTTTCAAGGGTCGTATTCTTGATCTATTTACATATAAGAAGAGGATGGGGCCCAGCTACCTTTAACAGAGATGGGTCATGCACTTTAGTGATTGCCAGTCCCTTCAAAATATACGACACTTACCATTACTAACAAAGTAGCTAGTTTGTCAGATTACTACTCTTACTTTGCATGAAACCATTCAGTCCATAAGTGTTCAGATCTCCTTCAGAGTGTCTCCCTCAGCATGTAGTGGTCAATGACACCAGTTCTGTGATGGATGATTGTTCTTATTTGGCTCCCTGCATAGTGCTCTTGTCTGGCTTTTGACTTGATGTTCTTGCAGTCAGGTCAAGGCTGCAGATTCACAGTTATCACTTGGTTCATTTAATTGCCCTGCCTCCCTGAGGGCATTCACTATACCAGACCTGTTCATTGCTGTCTGCTTTCCACTGTATCTCAGTTTGCAAGACTTTCAGCCTGTTAATTTTCTCTTACACCCACGTGACCTTGCACAAAAATTAAGCTGATGTTTGACTTCTTCACAGACTCTATCCACTGTCCTTGAACTCAGCACATCTCTATCTTGCTGAGCATACTCACTGAGTCTCTAAGAAAGCATGCCTGAGTGAAAGTCAATGTCTCCAGCCAGGCTACTGCTTCAGTTACAGCCATGACTTCCAAAGTCAGGCTACTAGTTGTCAAGGCAAAAGGTACTACAGTCTTCCTTCACAGTTCTCCCTCTGACCTGAGCCGTAACAGCTCATGAGACTCTCATGTGTCAAACAACAGACCTATTTGTGAAGATGGCTATGTCACCTTCAGAAGAATTCTCAAAGGCCTGAACCTCTGCCTCCACAAATACCAGGTTTTGTTGTCTGCACACTTTATCCAGTTTGATATATGCTAAACTAAACATGTACGCTAACTGCAAACCCCAGTGATGTCAGCATAGATTAGGACCAACACAGCCTGAAACAATAAGTAACGGACAATGTTCTACTAACTGGGAAGGGAATGTGATCAAGAATTGGGCTGTTCAACACATCTCTTTATATCATCATTGAGGAAGTGAAATGCATTTATAGGTATTGATTGACACTCATCAAAGTAAAGATCAGAGAACATGCTGGAAAACAAAATGTGAAAGCTGTATGGACAGATCAGTAGTAGAAGAAGCAGAGGCAGGCCAAGAAAAATGCTGGCAGGTCTAAGATGATGGCGTGGAGAGATGTTATCAATTTAATTACACCAGGGACCAAAATCTGTGGAGAGACATGAGTGCCTATACCACTTGGCAAGGCACATGTTGATGATAGGCTGGCAGGAATTTGAACTTTCTGCCTCCAAAAGATGACTTCCTGTCACTGACAGATAGGCTTCAAGTTTCCTCCCTTTCCATTTGTGAGTTAGTCCATAGTAAGCAATGTAACACAGGATATCAAACAACAACAACAAAGACAACAGCTGCAACAACAATCTATCTATGGTATTATTGGTACCTTAAAGTAATACAGTGTCTCTGGTTTCAGTCTATCCACAGAGATGTTGAAACTTCCACTTGTATTTTGTACTGCTGTAACTGTCACAGACAAAGACACAGTGAAATTGCTACTGTCGGCATAGGTGGCACTGTAGCCTATCACAACACCATTTGGTTGCGATGGAGATTGAAAACTGACTGTGACTGTTGAAGATGTTGCAGTGAGCTGTGTAATCTCAACTGGTCCTGGAACTGCAATTAGGACAAGAAAATGCTAAGTAACTTTGTTTACATGTCATTATGGCTGATTGGGATTGTGGCATTAGACATGCTATGTTCTTAATTAGACTTAATACACTGATACATTGGTTTAAGAACCAACATCATAACATTCTGGGCAAACACATAGATGCCCCCTCTCTTGCAGCAAAAGATAGTTGCATATCCTTTATAGGAAGTCACAATAAACCACAACAATTCTTGGCTGTTTGTGATTTCGGGGCTAGTTTATGTTTAGTAGTTTGCCATTGCATTCTTAATGGCAGACACTCATACCATTGTATGAAAACCACCGCAAGGTGGTCTGTTGCCAAATCGCTCACAATTGTGTTTCAAACGTGGTATGCAGGATTACACATTGCTCCTCTAGCTCCTTCACCACAGAACCAGCCGCATGGTGTAGATGAAAATAATTCCACTGACACACTGGTTGTCATCACATCAAATTTACTCAATTCCAGCCATGGTATACAACCTGTGGTGCTACTAACAGATCTTGATAGCCAGCGTAAGATCACCATACAGTGGATACCCTCTCAATGTGAAGTACCTAGAAACGAGAGAGCTGATTGATTAGCTTAGGATGGAGCCATTTGCGTGCAGTTGTTTATACAAAGTATCATTATCATCCAGTGCCTGACTGGCTGGCATGGGTGATCATGCCCCTCCACAAATTGCGATTTCCGACAGCATGGATCAATTCATGTGTTGACTCCATACCATGCCATGACACAAGAATGTCAAGAATTTTCTCACACCTTTCTGAAAAGGTTAAAGTAATACCATTCCTGGACAAAATGTTTACAATGTTTGTTAAAGATATGGGAATATTTATCTAACAGTAGGTTGCACAATGTCTAATTAACAATGTAGATTAAGAGGAGCAGTGTTGAAGGTTTATAAACATCACTCACCTCCTTCTAAAGTGGTAAAATTCAAGGGCTGACTAGAAGGTCCCATTTGATGATTATTCCTGTAGTAAACTCTTACTGAATATCGTGTATAAGGAATCAGATCTGTCAAGTACTGTCTGGTTTCTTGTGTGCTAATTATAGCCTGGTTAGAACTGGAGCCATTGGTGAAAACTAATGCCAGTTGTGCATCATAGGCAATTAAGGGACCTAAAATGGAAGATAACCACAGAAAGCTAGCAAGGAGTCACGTTAATGACAAAATAAACTCATTACCCCAATGTGGGGAAAAAATAAAGTTGCATTAAACAATTAAAACATCTGCTGCATGAAAAAAGACACATTTTTCTTAAGGTAACTATTGAAAATGTCTCCATTAATTGATTCTCTGAATATTTACATCACTGTTCATATGTACTGAGCATTTGCCTGCCAGGGGGGTTGTCAAGGTTTAATCCCAGCAGAGGTAGAATTAATTTTTTCAGACCAGTACAACTGTGGGTTTTATCCAGCCTTATAAAAATGGGTACCAGACAATTTTGAGAATTTTGGGGGACTTTTCTGGGAAGGAAAGGTGACAAGGAAACTGGTCACCACACCTCATATATTGCAGCCTAGAATATGTGAAGGCCAGCAGTTCTCACCCCAATAGCAATATCTGTAATGGGGCTACCTTTTGGCATTTAAAAAAATAACCACTGAGATCAAATGCAGCAATTTTAGATTAGAATATGAGCCACTTGAAGTTAGATGAAATGATCCATTAACTTGTTCAGTACCAGGAGGTTTTGTGTCCAAGGTTGCAATAACAACAAGTGATTACTTTTACAGGAGCCAAATATATACAATTTGTGTACAATAAGTCAGTCAATCTGTCATGAGGGGTTACGAAGGCAATTCACAATTCTGCATACCCTGTTTGAAAAACAGCTGAGGGTGATTTGGAAGCAGACCATCTTGCACTGGTTTTCATCCAATGGTATGAGTGCTGGTTATTCAGAAAACAATAGCAAACTACAGAACGTAAACTCTCCCCCGATGTGTCTCCACCTTGCCGTGGTGGGGGAGCTTGCGTGTCCCATTGACCCCATCTGCTTGCCGATGGATGAAAACTACAAATCGGACAGCTTACGGGATAGGGGCCAGACTAAGAGAGACACAACCTGCTGCTCTGCAGGTAGACTGAGGATAGCAGTCCAAAGTTTAAATCAGGTGCACGAAGGCAGAAATCTTTGGTCCTGACAATTCTCTAAGGCTCTTATGTCGAGGATTTAGGCCACAAACCCTCAGATGTGAGAGCCGGGCCGATACCCACCTACAGAAAAATAGAGGTGAGATACTGAGCACGCTACATGCCCAGTTCTGATACTTGTTCGAAGGCTCTCAGCTGGGGGATATGAGGGATTCCCGGATGAGAGGGCCTGGCCGTCTCTCGCTCACTGCTGCACGGAGGTAAGGTGCTGAGCTGGCAGCACATGTAGCCTACCTCGTGAGCGAGTACTAAAATGCAGAAAGTGCCCCAGTCGAATGAAATGGTTACAAAAACTGTCTGTATCTAACTCATAGAGTGTAGACAAAAGTGGAAAAACGTCTTAATAACACGAAATGGAACGCACGGCTAGCGAATCCATTGCATGGTCCAAAGTCAAAAGCAAAAGCATACCGAGTGGATGTCGCCCGCAGTCTGACCATTCCTGGTGTGTGCTTGAGTGACCAGTGGCAAGCGAGATGCCCAACACATGGAAGTGAGGAACTAAAGCAGCCATGAGCAGGACGTGGCAACTCCTTGGGTGAGCCCAGTCTCAGAGCAACATGTGCCGGCCCTGCAATTATGGAAGCCTCCTTGGATAACAGGGAATGCCCATGGTCTGCCCCTGCCTTCCCTTGAGGGTCGACCGTGATGTCGATGGTTTCTATCTTGAACCAGCTGAGATGTGGGCGACATCACAACAATAAGTCTAACGTGCCTCAAAACCCGAGGAAGGCTAACCTCATTAAAAAATGCCCGCCGAAGCCGGAAGTGCCGTCCTACGGGTGGCAAAATAAAAATTGGCACTACGCATTTATGTCCGAGTGAAATGTCTCGTCTGAATGTCTCTCATGCTAGGAACAGCTTTGACTACCTAGTTTCCAAATGCCGCTCTTGTTCAGAACAGCTCTGACTAGGTAGTTTTCCGAATGTCCGCTGTGCCTGGAACAGCTCTGATGGGCACAAGGACAAGCACATGTCCGTAAACTCGCTGAGTGGATACCGTCTGCAGACCCTGTCTGGTTTGTGCGGGAACGGCCCAGGGCGAACGAAATGCCCAATATATTGAAGTGAGGAATTAAAGCAGCCATGAGCAGGACGTGATGATTCCCTCGGTGAGCCCAGCACCAGAGCGTTATGTGTCGGCTCTGCAATTATGGAAGCCACCCAGGATGGTGGAAAATGCAATGGACTGTCCCTGCCTTCATTTGAGGGATGAACGTGTAGTCTTCGACTGTTCCAACTTGACCAGCTGGGTGATGGACTGTACCACAAAAGTGAGTCTCCCAGGAATGCTAACCTGGTCAAAAATGCACACTAAAAGTCGGATGTGTTGGCCTAAGGGTTTGACCCAAGGATGCATAACGAGACACACCGCAATCACATCTGAAAAAACACTCCGGATAAACGCAAAGAAGAAGAAGAAGAACGTAAACTTGCCAAAATATCACAAACAGCAAAAAAATGCTGTGATTGGCTGCAGCTTCCTGTAAAGGATATGCAACTAACTTGTATACAGTAAACCCATCACCAGATGTTTAGTAAGCTCTGGCTAAACAAAAGGAGTACAATCAGACATGCAATATTCTTGGATATAAATAATAATTAACACATTGTTCATTGTCTTAGACTGACAACACTAAGCATATTTATGAGATGATCTGCTGTCTCTCTTCAGATTATTTTTAATAAAGTGTAATATTTTCTGTTTCATATATATTTTTCTGTTACATACAAACATAACTGGATTTTACCTTTTCTTTAGTCGACGGATCGACATCACGGCACACGAGTGTAACCCATAAGTGCTCCGTTCTACTCCTAATTCAAGCCTGAGCCTAGAGAATCTCAGCTCAGTGCATAAACTCCATAGCACCGGCGAGGATCATGAAATACTTTGGGTAGATTTCTAGTTCAAAAATTTGCCCACGCAGTATAGTTAGGCTTTTGATTTCCAACTGCCGAGGGATTTTTACGTGCGCAATAATACACACAGGAGTCCGATCTCATTACCCAGAGACCAGGGGAAATTTTGTTACTAGAAATCCATATGAAAAAATCCCGACCCTCACCAGAGCCTGAACCCAGGCCTCCAGCACTCGAGGCGGACACCATAACTCGAGACCACTCAGCCCCCCTCCCCCTTTTTTGTTACCTTTTCTTTGATCACATGGTACAGGTTTCCATGATATCTCAGCCTCTGTAGATGTAAGCCATTCAGTTTTGAGATCTGTAACTGCACCTATAGGGGCTAGGGGAGAAAAGGCAATGAGTAGAACAATAAGCTAAACATAAATCTACCAGAAAGAGAAATGTGACACGTATTTTAGCACATCATTTAATACATCATGCATTGTATACTAAATAGTTCCTGGACCACGGTGCACAGTCAAATGAACAAGTATTATAATGTAAATTTACATTAACTGAGCAATGAAATTGTGGAAGATACCATGAAACAAAACAGATAACATGATGACCCTAGTTAGGCTATACACCATCCTTCTGTCAAAATAGGAGGTCACATTTGGCGATATATTATCCCTCTACACTGAATCGTTAAACACCATTTTCACGTATCTGATTCACTTAATTTCTGTCACTGCAAGGATCTAAACAATGTTGGTGATGTTAATTACTACTGTGAAAGGTTTTCTTATTTCATCATGTGTTTTTATTTAGTGACATTAAAAGGTTAAAATAATTCAGCAGTTGGTACTGGAGTTGCAAAATGTTTGGTCTTAACTTATATATATATATATATATTTTTGTTTAAAAGTTGCATATCCTTTTACAGGACATTGCAGTCAACATCAGCATTTTACTGTCGTTGTTGATGTCTTGGCAAGTTTTACATTCAGTAGTTTGCCATTGCTTTCTGAACGACAGGTTCACATACCTTTCCATAAGAAACCAATGCAACATGATCCGCTGCCAAATCTCGCACAGCTATGTTTCGTACATGGGTATACAGGATTACGAACAGCGTCCTTAACCCCTTCGCCAGGGAGACCAGCTAACTTATATTAGGTCATGGCATAATAAGATACATTTATTTCCTGAGAAAAGTCAAACAAATATTGAAAAATTGTCTGGTTCTCATTATTGAGGTTGTATTGATCTCAGAAATGCAATAACCTGACAATTTAAAATCGTTCAACTATCGAGGATTTAATCCTAGAACACAGCGTTGGTATGTGAGCTAACTAACTAGACTAATATGGCTCCACTGAAGTCATTTTACACCAGTGACAAGTCATTGTTGTGACTTTATGCAGATCAATGTTTTTGGGCTCTTGCACATTTTCAACTGCTGCTATATGGCCTAAAAAAGTCTCTCCTGGCACATACCAGCAATGGCATGGATCTTCATTCTTCTTCTTCTTCTTCAGCCTTTCTTCACCGAATGGAGAATAGGCCCTCAACCAACTCGTGCCAAGACTGCTTCGTGATTGGTTGGATTCTGTGGCTATATTTTTCTACAGGATGAGGTAACCAACCCTCTTTATTCACCTCTTATGACATGCTTGGTAGGCTACAGTGTTGCTATTCATTGCTTCAATTATGGGCCCAATAACACATGGGACAACAGTACAGATGCCATAATGAAAACAAACATATACAAAACTATATTCCTTATTTGTACAATCTCTCTCTTGAGTAATTTCTCTAAATCAATTTAAATTCTACTTCTTTTTAATTGTCTTTCTCATAGTACATGTACACAAGTTACTTACCGCTAGACAAAGTTGTCACAAATTGGTTGTATGTCTCCCATATATCTGCTGTTAGAGAAATGGCTGTGATAGCCATTCTATATGTGCTCCAGATTAGCAGGCCACTAATTACAACTGGAGAACTACTGATGTTATAAGATCCGTACTGAGGAAATTAAAAGATAAATAAAAACAGGATCAATATAATAATAATAGGAGCTACCAAATGCGTACAATTAAAAAGTGATACATGAATACAATGAAGAACATTATTTTAACACCCACTCCATTTGAATATATGAGGATATACTGTCCAGGTCATGCAGAGTGCTAGAGAAAAGCGCCAGAGGTCCCAACACTTATCAAGAACATATTCAAGGATCCTCTAATTAGAAGTTATGGTTGGAAGGGATATTTGACAGGATAAAGTCAACCTGTTTACAACCAGTGTGTCAGTGGATGTTTAGCTTCTACACTTTGCTATGAGAGATGAAGCACCTGTAGCTTTGTTCAGAATATTATGATGTTGAATTAATCAATCAATCTTCTCCAAATGAAGATAAACTCTACGGAGATGTCAACAAGCACAAGTTGACCACTGTTTTCTTTAAATATATTCAGTTTGATATAAAAAGGTGCACAAAGAAGAAGAGTGTGATTCATGAATGAGGTTCACTAATGTAGTTATTTGTTGCATAAATCAAACACAACATATACTTGGAAGGTGTATTTTAAAAATAAAAACAGTAGATAATGTTTCATGTCTGAATGGCTTAGTGGTAGAATGTTTTCCTCTGCTGTGATATTGCTGGATTCAAATCCTGATGAGGAAAATTTTATTCTCAGGAACCCACTAATGCCATACTTCTCCATGATTTCTCCATAGCGGATAAGATTTCAAACATTCTCTGACAAGGCCAAAATGCACACAAGAAGAAGCACAATTTTCTGCCATACATCAATATAAAATAACACAAAGTATTGCAGCTTTACAGAACACAATTATGGAAAATATAGGATGTTGCGGTGACTAGCCTTCATCAGCAAACAAATACACAAAACACAACATATAAACATAGAGAAGAAACTACAGTGATTTCATTAAGGCATAATAACGAATGATAAGAACAGTAAGATGACAAAAATTACAACAATGAAAAGAAAATGAAACAAATGAAAAAAAAAGGTGCTGCTTATCTCAGAGTTCCAGGCTGTGAAACTGACATATATCAATAATAACAAGAGAAATATAAGAATTACCATATGTGTATCACTTCCATTGCCACTTGTATCGCAATCACCATTTCCAATCAACTGACCAGTAATTGTCACATTATACTTATAAGCACTGACTTCTGGGAGCACCAGCCAGCTGATGTTCAGCATGGAGCTGTTGACAGCTGTTATGTTTAGCTGATCAAAAACTTTCCTGGCTGAGGATAAAAAAAACAAAATATACATTAGTAGCCTGTGATGTTGCAGAGAGACAATCAATACAAGCTCTATGCCACATGAATGACGTCATCGGAAAAGGCGGTAGAAAATCATATAGGGAAAACCCCACAAGAAACTAAGAGACTGTCGGTAAACAGCACAAACGTCACAGTGACGTCAGATAACAACAAGGAAGGACTGATGGAGGTTGTAATGGCAAGACGTGAAACAGTAAACGTTCGAGAAAGTGGCATGGTTCACAGTTGTTTGGCTTGATATCAGAAGATGGAGGATACAGATAGATAAAGGAAGGAAGCCTTGATGATATATTAGAATGTCGCCATCGACTGACAACCCTGTGGGCAGCCAGAACCTAGACTGATCACTGATCAAACAGCGTCACAAGCGATGGACAGAGGAACAGACGAAGGTAGAAGGAGAAATGCGACTAATGTCTGAGACATACGGGTGTGTACATTTGTCGTTGTATATTCTGTAAATATTCCTGTCGCCGGCTTGGCGGTACAAGCCAGATAGGTTTTGAATATAAACATTTGTGACACTTAACCGTGCATCGACTGTAAAATAAAGCAGGAACGATGTTAACTCTGGACTAAGAGTCTGCGTGATCCTTCATTTGAGTTCGTCTCTCGTTTGTTACTAATTGACTGTTGGATCATTCTTTTGAGACAAAGGAAATATCAATTGACTTGCCGTCGATTCTTGTATGTTAACCTTGAGTGGTCTGAATCACGGTCATAGCACTCTACCTAAAATAACTCACTAACACAGAAGTGTAATTCCTGGTTTCTGTAACAGCACTTATGCAGGAAATATACTTTTTTTTTAAACAAGAAAGAAATGTATATAAATGAAAACACCTAAGAACAATAGAATAATATAATGACGAACAAAATTTGACATTTTGACTGTAAGCCTTTTTGAAGGACAGCGTAAATAACAATCAATATTTAAAAACATGTAATAAAAAATGGAAGAACAGAAGAAAATAACCTTTAAAAACAGTCAAAGAAATTAATGAAACTATTGTCTTTATTGAAAGGACATTGATAGTAAAAGAGAGTGCAGCTTTCATGTTAAATAAAGGCATGGAAAACTGTAACAATTAGTTTACACTGGAGTTTTAACATCTTTATTTATTCCCACTTATATTGCCTATTATTTTATAAAATGAAAGTTAACTGACTGTAATAAGCTGTAAATCTCAAACAGAAATATATTATTAAAATATGATTAAATATTATACAACTGAATAATTACTTTCCAGACAATATGTTTGAAACTCCTTATATTATATGAGAGAGAGAGAAACACAATGAGAGAGAGAGAGAGAGAGAGAGAGAGAGAGAGAGAGAGAGAGAGAGAGAGAGAGAGAGAGAGAGAGAGAGAGAGAGAGAGAGAGAGAGAGAGAGAGAGAGAGAGAGAGAGAGAGAGAGAGAGAGAGAAAGAGAGAGAGTTTGTATGTGAGGGTGATCATACTTACAGATGATAGGCTTGGGTGTAGTTTCATTTGGCGCAGCAGTGGCTGAAAACAATAATTATACAGCACTTTCAGTATTATCTGTTTACTACAGCTTTTAGTATCTTATCTCACAGCAAAGCAAACATAGCAAGAAATTGAAACACATTACATTAATTCACGTCTTATAATAATGATAATCCATCCATCCATCATGTGCCATGCAGGTAAGCGTGGGCGGTCATGTTTTGCCATCTCACTCGATCACCAGAGTCGTGGATCAGCCCCGTGTTTCTGTCTCGATCATGCCACAAGGCCAAGCCATCCAGGTATTTGCTTCTAGGTCTTCCCCTTGGTCTGTTCCCTTAGATCTTACCAGTTGTCACCAAGTTCTCTAATTCATTTCTTCTCATAACATGCCCAAAATATTTTGACTGTCTACGTCTAATGTCTCTAATCAGTTTACAATCTTCATTTGTTTTTTGAAGGACTTGTTCATTGGTTTTTCTGGCTGTCCATGGTATTCTTTGCATTTTCCTCAGAAACCACATTTCTACAGCAATCAGATGTTTTTCAGCTTGACTGCTCATTGTCCAAGCTTCACATCCATATAAAAGTACAGGTTCTATGTAGCACCTCAACACTCTTTTTCTTGTTTCAAATGAATATTACCAAAATAGACAGAGCAACAAGAAACGCATATAATAAATCTATGTTCCTGAAAGTAAAATCATGACAGTTGTTAAAATCTGCATTGAGCCAATAACCTATTGATAGAGTCATGACCAGCTAGTTAACTGATTAAGTGCCATAAGATGCTAAATTGTCTTATTCAAACTTCCTGTAACTGCAATAGGCTTATGAAATCAAACTATGGTTAAAACAATACTACAGGTAGTTTCTCTATGCAACCTCTTTTAATTGATATTAACACAACATGTCTGCTACCATATTAAAACTGTTAAGTCATAACTGCTACACACCCCTACTTCCCATTTTCCACCATCCATTTTTGTTTGGTCCACACCTACTGTTTGTTTAGCACTGAATCTGTTAACAGGAGTGTGAGAATAAGAATCAACATTGTTGCACTCAGGATATTCCCACACATGCTCCATTCCCTACTTCAGAATACCCCTGTTCTGATTTGCGACAGCAAGAGTTAAAGATACTTTTGCTTGTATCACTTACGTGTGCAAACATACAACAGGACATCAGACAATGCCCCAGTACTGATCTGTGAGACTGGTTTTCCAAACTCCTCCCCAACAACATCCACTCTGAAGTTGTACATCACGCCAGGAGTAAGGCCTGCTGTAACACTGTATATGTACATTGACATGCCAGTTTGTTCTGCTGCAGTGTCTATAAGTTGCCATTGGTTACTGCTTGACTGATTAGCCGTTTTGTAAAGTCTGTGAAAGTATAAAAAAATAAGTTGAATATTACTGTAAAGATTCTTAATTACTCTACCAACATTCTTCTTCTTGTTTGCTATTGCTCTAGTAATGTCTACACAAGATGTTTCATTTGGATGTATGCTTCTGGATGTGAGAGCTCATTGAGACTCTGAAATTGATTTGTGTGAATGTTTGTATCTGTGAGGCAATTTTAAGTCTGCAATTGATAAAAAAGTGGCATTCTAAAAGAATATGTTCTATTGTTTCTTCTGCCAGTCCAGATGTGAAAAAATATAAAGGAAGCAGATACCACTATTGAAGTGTTAGATCTTCATGTATACTACGTCATGACATATTAGATGGGGTGTCCAGTTCCCTTGTCACCATCTTTCCTCCACAGGCAATTTCTAGAAAATTCTGACAATTCTCTGCTAATCATTTCTATGGGGCTGGGTAGACCCTAGAGTAGCACTAGTCAGAAAAAAAAAATCATCCTGTATCTGTTGAGGATTGAATCAAGACCACTGTCTTGGCCGGTAAGTATCCTAGCCACTATACTACTGCAACACCACAGTTCATATGTACACAGGAGTAAAGGGACCACTTCAGTCTGTGTAAGTGATTGTTCTTCTTCTTCTTCTGCGTTCATCCGGAGTTTTTTTTCCGGATGTGATTGCGTTGTGCCTGTTTACAGCAGAGCTGCGTTCTTGCACCGTTAGGCCGACACATCCGACTTCTGCTGGGCATTTGTTGACCGGGTTAACCTTCCCGGAGTGATTGTTCAATTGTCCTGCTCTGATGCAAATCAAGGTCACTAAAACTGTACCAGACTGTGACACTATCATGGTTGCTGGTGTGTCTCCTGGCCTGGTACCTCTGGTTTCAGCCCTAGACTGCCATGTCATGTCACCATCATCATGTGCTAACCATTACACAGGAGTGGTCATGATTCACCATATCACACTATCACCAGTGAAGTCCAGTCCAAGATAGCGGATAGGTTGTTGAGCTGTTAAGGCCTTTGGCATGATTTTGTTTCTGGTTCCCTGTTTTGTTTCTGGTTCCCTGTTTTGTTACACATTTTCCTCATTTTGGACTCGTAGTACATGGTTTTTATGCCCCTAGCTAATGAGTGAAGTGCATGGAGCAACATTGTGAGCTGTGGATTTCATGTGGAATGCTATTACATCTGTACACGGTGGTCTGTATTGTGAACTGTATGTTCAGAAAAATGGCGGACGACCAGTTGTTGAACTGATTTTGCCTTATGCAGTAATGTGTGTGCAACTGTTAGGTTTTTAGGTGACTGCCAGCTTCCATAAATGATGACCTGTAATTTTAGTGGCTGACTGTTGTGTTGGCATTTTGGCAGCAGCCTTATGCATGTATACCTGTGAGTGCTGTTGGTTTGTTGGGACTGCTGTCTGTTCTACTTTTAAAATGGGACAGTGAGGAGCATTTTGTGTGATATTAACTGGCACAGGAATGGAGAATTATGGGGTGACCCTTTGCCGTGAAGTTGGAACCATGACTAACGACTATCACCAGTGTCTTGGATCAGGTCTGTGTTCTTGTCTTGATTACGCCATCCAGACACTTATTTTCTTGTCTTCATTTTGCTCTTTTCCCATCAAGATTGCCAGTTGTCACTAAGTTTTCAAATTTATTTCTTCCTATAGAGTGCCTTAAAAGAATGTGGTGTACCATCTACTTATTATAGTATTCATGGAAAATGGTATATATCAGACTGCTATATCTTGCATTGGTCACATATCCTCACACTGAATATTTCTGGCTGTAGATTTCAAAACAATGAATGTAGCTTCAGCTCTGCTTACAGCTTTCACATCAATCAGCCAGCATGACATTGTGCATGCTCAGGGCAGAAGTTGCAGCTAAGAAGATGAATGCAATTAGCAAACCATGACTTGACTGTGTATGGCTGGGTGAGAAAATACTCTCTCTCTCTCTCTCTCTCTTAAATATTTGTAGTGAGTCTACAAGAAGTTACCTTACCTATACTGTGCTACTGGTCCTTTCCCAATATCATTTGTTTCATTAAAGGCATTCCATCCTACCGTGATGTTGCTGCACTTAATCTCAAGCACTCTAGGTGGCAACGCAAGTTTGGGAAGTCCTGAACACATCAGAAGAGATCAGCAGAGGGTAAGCAAATACCAAACATAGAAGAAAATTTGCAATACATTTAACTCTTTCTGTACCAGACAGCAGTTAACCTTAAAATAACAAGTGTTGTGTCAGAAGATAATAATACAAATAATTTTCTATAAGTGAGCAGTTCACATTGTATTACAGTGAAGCAATGAATAGTAACACTATAGCCACCTAAGAATATCATAACAGATGACTAATTATTCTATCTCTTTATTATAGCATCCTCTTCCATTAATCCTTCATCAAGCGAACGAAAGAAGAAGGAAATCCTTCATCACTGTGATTTCAAATACCCTTTGTTTACTCTCAATTTTCTTTCTGCAAGTTCACAGATTTGTCTGTGCATGTTTTATTGTGTGTCTTTAATAGAATTTAATTAAGTTCTGTTGTACTTCTGGGTTAACCAAATTTTCTTAGCCTTTACGCATTTTTCTCTTATTTCTTTGATTATCTTATAATATTATTCTGTCAAAACAATGTTTCCCCACTGTGAATTTGAATAGTCAAGACACAAACAGCAGGTTGCATAATTTATTGTCTGACATATTTCACTGAATCTTATTAGGTGCATACTGCAGAAGTCACTCAACATCAAATGAAGCCAACAATGAATCCTTTTAGCTGAAATACACAACACAGCTATTACCGTGGTAGTATTAAACTGACTATTATAGCTTTTTGGTTACAAAGTGGTGGATTAATCATTTGAATTGCAGGAGCCTTGGTAAATTTTAGTATTCATCCATTCTGTGTGTAGTACATCACACAGCAAGTCTTATCTTTATCAATAATGTGACTGAAGTCCAGTATGTGGCATGCAATGGTGGATGTTGGTTCCTTCCTATTCACTGGTCTTATGGACTTACCAGAATGTGTCTAGTCCATTTGTGTATGCATTCTGAAACCCTATTATTCAACTGTCTCTCTGTTCCACCGATGTAGGTATACTAGCACATACACTGAAACTGATGGTACATCAAGTCTAAATGCATTTATATATATATAAAATCTATTGTATGTTTGTCATGTATATTTTCTAGGAAGAAGTAGTCATCTGGTTTGCCACATTTTTAGAAGAGAAAAACGGAAGCATGTTGTGACAACTGGACAGATTTGTGTAAAGCTAGATAGAGGAAGACAATCAGAGAAGATTCTTGGCAGTCTGTTATCATGGCATGGAAAGGTGGCAGCACACAAACTGATAGGTGTTGTTGGGGATCGTGAGATGTTGAAAAGCATGGTCACCCATGTAAGTTGACAAGGCACATAACAATAATGATATTTTCCAGAATTAAGGTTACTATAATTTTTATTCATCAGTGAGGTATAAGAAACTTAACCATTACACCATTGAGGAACAAACCCAGGACAAATGTGTTAAGCAGACAAGCACATTAACTACACCACCGTGTTTGAATCGTTGAGGAACAAACCCAGGACAAGTGTATTAAATAGACGTATGTCAGAAGATAGATAACATAACTAAAACACCTCAGAAACACCCTAAAACCTAAGACAAGTGTGTTAAGTAGACAAGCACACAACTACGCCACCATGTCTGAAGATAGATAACATAACTAAAACACCTCAGAAACACCCTAAAACCTAAGACAAGTGTGTTAAGTAGACAAGCACACAACTACGCCACCATGTCTGAAGATAGATAACATAACTAAAACACCTCAGCAACACCCTAAAACCTAAGACAAGTGTGTTAAGTAGACAAGCACACAACTACGCCACCATGTCTGAAGATAGATAACATAACTAAAACACCCAGCAACACCCTAAAACCTAAGCTCTAAGACAAGTGTGTTAAGTAGACAAGCACACAACTACGCCACCATGTCTGAAGATAGATAACATAAACTAAAACACCCCAGCAAACACCCTAAAACCTAAGACAAGTGTGTTAAGTAGACAAGCACACAACTACCCACCATGTCTGAAGATAGATAACATAACTAAAACACCCCGCACACCCTAAAACCTAAGACAAGTGTGTTTAAGTAGACAAGCACACAACTACGCCACCATGTCTGAAGATAGATAACATAACTAAAACACCCCAGCAACACCCTAAAACCTAAGACAAGTGTGTTAAATAGACGTATGTCTGAAGATAGATAACATAACTAAAACACCCCAGCAACACCCTAAAACCTAAGACAAGTGTATTAAATAGACGTATGTCTGAAGATAGATAACATAACTAAAACACCCCAGCAACACCCTAAAACCTAAGACAAGTGTGTTAAATAGACGTATGTCTGAAGATAGATAACATAACTAAAACACCCCAGCAACACCCTAAAACCTAAGACAAGTGTATTAAATAGACGTATGTCTGAAGATAGATAACATAACTAAAACACCCCAGCAACACCCTAAAACCTAAGACAAGTGTGTTAAGTAGACGTATGTCTGAAGATAGATAACATAACTAAAACACCCCAGCAACACCCTAAAACCTAAGACAAGTGTGTTAAGTAGACAAGCACACAACTACGCCACCATGTCTGAAGATAGATAACATAACTAAAACACCCCAGCAACACCCTAAAACCTAAGACAAGTGTATTAAATAGACGTATGTCTGAAGATAGATAACATAACTAAAACACCCCAGCAACACCCTAAAACCTAAGACAAGTGTGTTAAATAGACGTATGTCTGAAGATAGATAACATAACTAAAACACCCCAGCAACACCCTAAAACCTAAGACAAGTGTATTAAATAGACGTATGTCTGAAGATAGATAACATAATTAAAACACCCCAGCAACACCCTAAAACCTAAGACAAGTGTGTTAAGTAGACAAGCACACAACTACGCCACCATGTCTGAAGATAGATAACATAACTAAAACACCCCAGCAACACCCTAAAACCTAAGACAAGTGTGTTAAGTAGACAAGCACACAACTACGCCACCATGTCTGAAGATAGATAACATAACTAAAACATCCCAGCAACACCCTAAAACCTAAGACAAGTGTGTTAAGTAGACAAGCACACAACTATGCCACCATGTCTGAAGATAGATAACATAACTAAAACACCTCAGCAACACCCTAAAACCCAGGACAAGTGTATTAAATAGACAAGCACAGCAGCTACAACACTGTGTCTGAAGATTGATTACATAATTAAATACCTCAGCTACACCCTAAACAAAGAACAACAAACTCACTTCTTTGGCAACCAGAACTTCCCCAATCAGGATGGCAGCGGCCACTGCTGCAGTCTCCGTTCACTTTGCTGCAGTTGTCATTTTCTGGACAGTGACATTCAGAGGCACAATCAACGCCAAATGTCAGGGCCGGACATACTGGTGGGACAAGGAAATGACATCATTAATCACTATCTTAACTTAATTATTTTCACCTGTTTTTACAACTATATGGCTCTCCTTATCAACTAGAATCTTTCTGAGGCTCTTCTGTGGGACTGATAAAAGTTCTATTAATGTTTTGAAATGTACACTTCTCCTATGGAACAACAAATAAAAACTCTAGCCATGTTTTGACATTTAGATTTCTCTTGAAGGACAAATAGTTAAAACTCTAACTATATTTTGACATTTAGACATGTGTGCGACAACAGAAAAAAAAAAACAACCTCTAGTGTTGCTTTGACAATTAAATTGCTCCTATAGAATAAGTGGTAAAACTTCTAGCAAAACTGTGTAATTTAACTTCTTCCATGGGATAACTGGTTAAAGACGTTTTTTTTTAAACATTTACATTTGTGTGGGATAACTAACAAAACTCTAGCAATATTTATACATTTAGATTAACTTTCTATAACTGCAGTTTGTAAAGGCTTTTAAAACATGCAAATTATATAATGTAAACTCTTAAAACAGTGCAAATGAGCTATAGATGAACAAATTATGCATATAGCAAATAATAAACACAGCATCCTTTGAAAGTTTTTTTAATAAAAAGAGAACAGCATAGATAAAGTAATTTTTAATTTACAGGTAAATGCAAACTGAATTCACATCCAGCACTTCTGGCCATAAGTCATAGTTTCCAAGAAGATGAGGTGTACACACTTGAAAACCAATGTCTCACTCTTTTTGTCTCAAGCAATTGTTGTTGTAAAATAACTTCAAAATTAAACTCACATGTATTCAATGGCACTCACAGAAAGCTAAAGAAAGAAGGGTCTTGAAGGCAGCAAGAAAGAAACAGGCAACAATAAAGTGGGAAGATATCAAGAGAACAATGGACAGCATTATGTCAAAGTGTTTAACCAATACGACAGACAAAAAGAGTTAGAGATGCTCTGAAGACAAGTACACCCACTACATCACTGGTGATGGCACTTGATTCATTGACACGGTAACGATTTAAAGATCATTTGTATACAGAAGCTAAACAAATTTCAGAAAATAATCTTTTGTGTTTTTATTTTCAAGCTGTTTGACTATTATGACTACGACTTACATTCCTGACATTCTGGTATGCCTGTGTAACCCCGATCACATTTCCAGTTACTGCAGCGCCCATCTGTTGTGTTACAGAAGTCATTGTTTAAACAGTGGCAGTCGGAAGTACAGTTGACGCCAAAGTATCCATAGTCACAGACTGAAACAAAAACATTGTTTGAAAAAAAGGAGATCTTGAAACAAACATTGTTTAAAACAAACATGATACTGAAATAAACAAGCTGTTGACATAAACAAGTTTTAAACAAAATAGTCGCATTTTATCTATTCATAACCTGTTACTAAATTATTCTAATACCATCATTATCATCATGTGCCATGCCGAAAAGAGCAGGCAATCATAGTTCGCCATCTCACACTATTATATCAGATTCTGGGACCAGGTATCAGTTCTTGTCCCAATCATACCAGTTGGCCAAACCATCTTGGTATTGATCTATTTGTCTTCCTTTTGCTCCTTTCCCATCAAGTATGCCAGCAGTCACTAATTTTCCAAGTTTATATCTCACTGATGTTAACATCTAATATATCTAATCAATTTGTGATTTTTATCTCATTCTTGAAAGTTTGCCTTATTTGATTCTCTGTCTGTTCATGGTAATTTTTGCAATTTACCTCAGAAACCAAAAGTAGAAAGTCCTAAAATCAGTAGGGTTGGCTTCATTGCATCCTGTCTTACCCCATATGGCACAGTCTCTCTTTACATAACTGCAAGCCGCTTACTGGGAGCATCTCATAAATCACAGACTCTTTGGCTTCAGATTTGACTTTCAGAAGTCTCCAGAAAAATTGCACTCGTGGTCTGACGACACAGTCTAGGTAATAAACCCGTGACCTTCACAGTGTGATGCAGGCGGCTTAACCAATTTACCATAGAGAATCCCTCCAAAATCATATTGATGAATAGATGGATGCTTGCATTATATAGTATCAGCTTTATTTGTTAATTTGTTTTCCATTTTACTTTAGCAGAATGTTACATTGTTTGTGATGTAATTGTTTGTGATGTAATTGTTTGTGGAAGCTGTGTTTTAGTCATTCCAAATATCAATTCCCTGCATGAGTGTTCTCTGTAGTTGAGTGTCTTTGAAATCTAATCAAATTTCATTTCCCTAAATGAGTGTTCTCTGTGGTAATCTAACCTGATGACATTTCCGTATGAATGTTCTTGTTTGTGAAGTATCTATGAAATATCACCAAATATCATTTTCCTACATGAGTGTTCTCTGTCACGTAGTGTCTATGAAATCTCGCAAATGTCATTTACCTGTATAAGGTGTTCTCTGTAGTGTAGTGTCTATGAAATCACACCAAATGTGATTTCCCTTCATGAATGTTCTGTGTTATGTAGTGTCTAGATATCTCACCAAATGTCATTTCCCTGAATGGGTGTTCTCTGTCCTATCATCTATAGCGTCTATGAAATTTCACCAAATGAAATTCATAACCATCAAGAGCCTAGTCATTTGTTGTGGATGATCATGCTTCTCAACATTTTGCAATCACCAACAGCATGTTTCAATTAATGTAAGCTGACACTGTTGTGTGCCATATCAAAAGGCTGTCAAGAATCTTCTCTCATTCTCTTCCTTTATCTCTCTTTTTAGTTTTCAATTATTGTCTTCTCATGACGTAGGTACTGAGAATCAGATATTAAAGAAAAAGTTAGTTGCATATCTTTTACAGGACATCGCAGTCAACCCCAGGATTTTATGGATGTTTGTGATGTTTTGGCAAGTTTATGTCCAGTAGTTTGCCATTACTTTCTGAACGACCAGCACTCATATACCATTGCCCCGGGATGGTTAACCCGGTCAACAAATGCCCGCAGAAGTCGGATGTGTCTGCCTAACGGCGCAAGAACGCAGCTTTGCTGTAAACAGGCACAACGCAATCACACCGGAAAAAAAAAATTCTGGATGAACGAAGAAGAAGAAGAAATAATATACCATTGTCTTCGAACACGGTATGTGGGATTACGAATTGGGTTTGTAACCCCTTCACCTCAGACCTGGCATTAAATAAAAGATACATTAAAAGATAAGGTCCTTGGAAAGCATGACAGAGGTCTTTCTAAATTATGAGGGATTAGCAGATTCAGTGCCAAACAAAAAAGCAGTTTTGGATCCAACAAAAATGGATGGCGAAAAATGGGAAGTCGGGGTGTGTCATAGTTATGACTTAAAAGTTGTTAATATAGTAGCAGAGATGTTATATTGTAATATAATTACAACATTTCAGAGATATATAAGCCAAATGCAGATACAGAAAGTTGCTTAAGACGATTAATCATCTCATGGCAATTAATGAGTGAAGAGTATCACTGGCAGTCTACCTACTAACAAACTACTTCTTCAGATCATTCAGATCACATGAAATGGGAACAACCTTCATCATAACAGATCAACATGTCCAATGTTGACAACTAGGTCATGAATAAATTAAATATGTTCTTAAGAGGGAACCTGTTATGAGCCTGTGATGTGATAAGTAACGCCATCCCATCTTTATGTCAGAGGCCTGAATGAATGCAGCAGGATTGGTTGGGGTAGCCAGTCTTTTCTTCACGTTAGACTTTAGCTGATAACGAATGCAGGTGTTAAACCCTCATCCAACCGCACTCGGGACATTATCATCATTATCACACTCACAGCTTATCCGTCAGCAACTAAACTAAGTCCACAAGAAAATGAAACACTTCATTAATAAAACTGTCATTTACTGTCAATATAGAACCTTGCGGTGTATGGCAGAGGGGTCTTTGAGCCTGAGGAATAAAGGCCGCCTGGCTAATGCAGTCGCCGCGAACTGTGCAGGTTAGGATTTTCTTTTTGCCCCCGACAGAAAAAAATCCCACACCTTACCTAGGGATCGAACCCGGGTCTCACGAATTCGAGTCTGGCGTTCTAGCCACTCAGCCAGCCTAATAAAGCCATGTAAATGTTCTACTAGTACAACTTACCAACACACTCAGAATTTCCAGAAACCAGCTTACAGTAGGTTCCGGCGGGGCAGATTGTCTGGTCACAAGAGGTCTCTAAGGAAAGCAAACATTTAACTAACTTCAGCAATAATGTTTGAGTATTTGAACTATTTGTTTCCTCGAGTACTGTAATTTACACTAGTGCCAAAGTGTAATAATATCGTAAGAATCTTTATTGTAAAAAAAAAAAAAAAACAACAACAACAAACAAACAAACAATAAGTATAAGTTACTAAGTATAAGAAGCCCTTTCATGCACCTTAAGGCTTAAGGCGCCTTTGATATAATTTTTATTGACCACTCGCTCGAGCTCTTGTGATGTGTCACTCTTAAAACTAAGCTAGTAAAATGGGTACCCTATATTTATCGGTAAAAAAAAAGACAATGTGGTGAAGATTTCAGTTTGTTTCTTGTCTTCAGAAAACGTATTTAGAATGTGTGAACTTAGACAGCTTCGCTACTATTTTGTAGCATCCGCAGTGGGAAAAATAGGAATACATAAAATAGCAGACTGTCATTAACTAACTAATTAACGAACGAATGAACTAACTCACTCACTCACCTACTCACACACTCCCTCAATCACGCGCACACTCAATAGCAAGCAGTCATGTAAAAAGACGGAGCCGTCCCCCTGGCTAAGCTGTTAACGACTTTCTCCGTAATCCCGCATATTCATGTGAGGAACACAGCTGTGCGAAATTCGGCGTGGATCGCGTCGCGTTGGTTACTTACAGGAGTATGTGAGCCGGTCGCTCAGAAAGCAATGGCAAACTACTGAGCATAATCTTGCCAAGAACATCAACAATCAGCTGAGAAATGCTGGTGTTGACTGCAACGTCTTTTAGGGGATATGCAACTTTAAAAAAAAACCAAAAAACATGTGGAGACAGAATGGCGCCCTTAACAGAACAAAGTTTGAGGGTTTTATTTTTAATCTGAAGAAGATACAAGAAGAAGGAGCACAAACTGAAATACTGGGGAAAGAGAGCAAGAACCAAATGGCCCAGACAGAAGTGATGCACAAAGCAAGACCTAGTCAGAAGCCGAAATATCAGAAGAGGAGAAAGAGGCAGAAAGTGAAATAGAAGACGATCAAGAAAGTATGAAAAACAGGAGGAGACTGCACGCCAACGGAGATCGAAGATCAGAAGATAATCTTAGATATACATATAAAATGTAAGTGTAAGATACGAAATAGAAGAAGATAAAGACACCAAAGGAAACACAAACCAAGACACAGTAGAAACAGATGGAGTTAAGTTAAGGTCAAATACCAGAGAATTCCTTCTTGGATGAAGAATACAATGAGAAGTAGTGGGAACCATCCTCTGACAACATCAAGATGTAGAAGCATGAGAAACTGACGAGACATGTCAAGAAGGCAATAAATCAGAAACACTTAAACAGCATGAAACCAGGAAACGGATACCACAGGAAGCGATACCAGCAGTAAAGCAATGCTAATACTCCAAAAAGCACAGGTTGAAAGTAAGCAACATCAAAGTTCAAAGCCCCAAATATAACACGTCAATAGATTGACAGTTGAACAGGGCTTGAACAACTGTCCTTTTCAAATAGTGAAAGAGCGAGCACTTTTTTGATTTGCAAGGATCCACATTTTGGCATTCCGGGTAAAACAGATGAGATAGGAAGCAAACTCCTTCAGCAAATGTCGTAAATGTAATTGAGATTGCGTAGATGATGGTCATTCCAGTAGCACACTGGTTTGAAACACATCGGATTCGTCCTCTCAGAGAAACAAGGAATTGTCTAACCGATTCAGTGCCAAAACAAAAGTAGGTTTCAATCAAACAAAATTGGATGGCAGAAAATGGAGAAGTATGGGTGTGTCACAGTTATGATTTAAAAGTTGTTAACAATATTGTAGCAGACATGTTTTATATTATAAATTAATTAAAGGGGCTTGTATGGGGAAAACTACTGTGTTGATATTTTAACTATAGTTTGATTTATAAAAAAAAATATAAAACAGATGAGATAGGAAGCAAACTCCTTCAGCAAATGTCGTAAATGTAATTGCGAATGCGTAGATGATGGTCATACCAGTAATACACTGGTTTGAAACACATCGGATTCGTCCTCTCAGAGAAACAAGGAATTGTCTAACCGATTCAGTGCCAAAACAAAAGTAGGTTTCAATCAAACAAAATTGGATGGCAGAAAATGGGAAGTATGGGTGTGTCACAGTTATGATTTAAAAGTTGTTAATATTGTAGCAGACATGTTTTATATTATAAATTAAAGGGGCTTGTATGGGGAAAACTACTGTGTTGATATTTTAACTATAGTTTGGTTTATAAGCCCATGGCAGTTACGGGAAGTTTGAATAAGATGATTTATCATCCCATAGCGCTTAATCATGTAAAATACAGAAACATAGAAGGCTATGCGCCTGGATCACTATCTCAGGATCAAAACTGAGTATACCATCGTTGTTCAAAGATGTGGCAGAGGAAAATGTGAAGGCCAAGCATGCAAGAGGAAGGCAGTGTTACATGTTGGTAGAGATGGACTAGAAGAAGCCTGTAAGATATTTTTTTTTTGGGGGGGGGGGCGCTCGCTCTCATTGAACTCAAGCGTAGTCCATACACATTATTTATAGTAGTTTTTTGTTTGTTGTTGGCACCTTGCAGTCTTGACAGACCAAAGTATGTGAGTTGGAATGTGGCCTATATTCCATCACAATGCCTGGGCAGAGCTTCAGAGAAACATGTGGCGCCCAAACGACATGATCCCTCTCTCGACCTATCTTGTGTTATACAGAGGAATTGGTAACCAATAAGTCTGGCACAAGGTAGGCTGCAGACGCTGGCGGCACAGCATCAACCTCCGATATCTCGCCACTACGAGCAGGTGGCGAGTGATGGCCAGACCCTGACACCCTAGGGACCCGGCTTAGAGTTTATAGTAGTGATGGACTGAATATTGCGTGTGGATTAGATTTCCCTATTAATAGTGTCTCTCGCCAACAAACGAACCCACTCCGACTTCACAGGTACTTGTAATTTACGTCCCCAAGTCAAGGACGACAGGCCAACATTTTAGTCCAACTGGCCGGTGTAGGGGATTAACCCCTAACCTCGGCATCAGCACACCGGATGTTTAAGAACACTCGTTTTACCCATTCGACCATGCTGACCTGCGCCTGTAAGAGTGAACGGCGAAGACGCAGGACAGAGGGTATTACATATTTATTACGACCGCCATTCAAATCAAAAATGGCATCAGATGATAATGACACCTTCAGGTTCCTTATTTTAGAAACGACACGCCTAGTTTGTCGCCCTGGTTCAATGAGGCTTGACATCTAATTTACATATCAGAATCATGGGGGAGTATCCCATACCTTCGTTCTTTTGAAAGTTGAGTTGAGTCAAGAACCGACATCATTGCATTCGGGACATTCCCATACATGATCCATTAACATATTCAACAGTCAGCGAAGAGTTCCAATAGCAATGGTACCAGTAACAGTCTGACGTCCGTCTGGCATTTCCTTTGAGTCCCGAGTGTCGGCCAGAACATCGGGTTACTCCCTGCAGCACCATTCTCTCCAGGCCATGATGATCTATCTGATCTTTCTTTTGTAAAAACCCATACAATGAATGCCGTGATTTATATCAAGTTTACTCCAGTTAGAAGTGGGGGTCCAATGTGTAAGCCACCCTCAGCCATAAATTTGCCAGGTTTTTCTACGCAGTCTGAAAAGCCATATTTTATTACAATTAATCAATTATTGGCAGTTTCCAATGGCGGCACATATGGAACTTTATGATCGGCTGTTGCCCAATATGTGCGTGGGTACAATGTGACGCGTTGCTGGGGTGTGTGATTATGTTTAAACAATATATATTTATTTAGGGGACACACCGTGTAAAATAAAGGTAGATAGATGGATGGGTGGATGAATGGATGGATGGATGGTTAGACAGACAGACGGAAACGCGGACACACACACACAGAGAGAGAGAGAGAGAGAGAGAGAGAGAGAGAGAGAGAGAGAGAGAGAGAGAGAGAGAGAGAGAGAGAGAGAGAGAGAGAGAGAGAGAGAGAGAGAGAGAACGTACGAACTTTATTTTCAAAGAAATTTGCGCACGCAGGCGCGTCTTAAATTCGGCCCTTCCAATCACTCATCTTTCGTTCATAAATTGTGCATGCTACATTCGCATAGGAAAAAAAACTGTGTCAAATAAATACTGTAAACATAAACAATGCATATTACCATGTTTTGAGACAGGCAGGCATTCACATGTACAGACAGATGGACGGACGGACGGACAGACAGATAGATAGGCAGATAGGCAGGCAGGCAGGCAGGCAGGCAGACAGACAGACGGACAGACAGACAGACAGACAGACAGACAGACATATAATTTTACAAAAACGTTTCGAATTAAGCATGGTCTCTGTACTTTTAAACCATATGACCTGTCATGACAACTGATTTAAAAAAAAAAAAGACCGACAACGGTAATACATTAGTAAAAATACATGGAAAACAACAGATACAGTAGCAATACAATAGAAACAACAAAAAAATGTTCATGGTTTATCACGTACATTTCAGACAACAGCTCTACTCACGAGCAGAAGATGAGCACACTATGAATATGAAGACACACACTGGTGCCCACACAAGCAACATGGCTCCTTTCTCTCGCTATTGTGCAATCTGTAGACGGGAGGTTATGACTGTTAGTGGGGTCCAGTGTCCTGCGGTTGTGTCTTAAGTCGAATCTTGTGGAAACTCCTCCATCATTGCTATAGTGTATCTTGTAGTTCTGTACATATATTGGCAATGGAATTGTGGATTCTGAGGAAAATGCAAAGAATACCATGAACAGACAAAAAACCAACGAGCAAGTCCTGCAAGAAACAAATGAAAACCGTAAACTGATTAGAAGAATTAGACGTAGACAGTCGACATTTATTTGGATACGTTATGAGAAGAAATAAATGAGAGAACTTGGAAACAACTAGTACGGCTGAGGGGAAAAGAACAAGGGGAAGGCAGAGAGAAAAATATCTGGATGGCGTGGCCAGGTGGCATGGTCGATACAAGAACACGGAGCTGATCCACGACTCTTGTGATTATATAAGATAGCGAAACATGACCGCCCACGCTTATCGGTATGGCACACGAAAATGATGATGATGATGATGATGATGATGATGATGATGATGATGATGATGATGATGATGATGATACTCAGGAAATTCAGCTTCGCCAGCCGTCACATCTACTGTCTATTAAGTCTTTTGAAAGTACTGCACTAATGATTTTTCATACTGATTACTTCCTCCTTGGCATCCTCGTAAAATATGTTAGATTTGAGTAGATTTTACGGCTCTCGGAATATTGCCATACGTGACCTATCTTCGCGTTCAACAGTCAGTGAAGAGTCCCAATGCTAATGGTACCAGTTGTAGTATGATTATGTGTCCGTCTATTCTTCCTAAGAGTGCACATTCTGGGCCAGATCCTCTGGTCATTCCGTGCTGCACCATTCTTTCCAGGCCATGGTGATTTATCTGTTCTTCCATAATATTTACACAAGCCCAGACGGCCCTGGCAACCACTGCCGTTTTGTACATCAGTGCCTTACACATCCAATCGTTTCCCAACACATCAGTACACTCTGGAGAAAAGAACCCAACGGATGCTCGATTTTTGAATTTCTGCATACCACTTTCTTCTTCTTCTTCTTCAGCGTTCCGAGCCATTGAGGTTCTTTGCTGCAGATACAATCCGTCTCTATTCGTCTCTCTGGTTGACCTTCTCTTGCCAGTCGCTGATTCCAAGTGCTTGTAGGTCTGTATATATATTTTATCTCTCCACCGTCTTCTTGGTCTACCTCGTCGTCTACAGTTATTTATTTCCTGAGTGTAAGCGAGTTTTGTTTCCCTGTGTTCTTCCATTCTTTCTATATGCCCCAGCCATTGTAGTCTATTAGCCTTAATGATACCAGTGATTAGCGGGGACTTAAACAGATCATAAATGTCTTTGTTACTTCTTCTTTTCCACTCTCCACATGTATCCCTAATGGGTCCAAAGATATGTCGTAAAACTTTGTTCTCAAAGGTTTGTAGCAAGGCTTCGTCTCCTTTCGTTGTACTCCAGGTTTCAGAGCCATACAGCACAACTGGTCTGATCAGTGTTTTGTATATTGTGATCTTGGTGTTACGAGATAGCGCCTTTGATTTTAGTAGATGTTGTAGTGCATAGTATATCTAATTTCCAGAATTGATTCTAGTGTGTATTTCTTCCCTTATGATGTTGGAGCAGTTGAAGATTTTACCCAGGTATTTGTATGTTTCCGTTCTTTTAATGCATACCACTTTGCACGAAGGAAATCAATTAATATAATGTGTGTAATACGTGAACAGCATTAAAACCGACCAATCATTTCTCTTCTTTAAATGTTTGTTAATATACTCGACACAACATTACGGTCCTTCTTCTTCTTCTTCTTTTCGTTCATCCGGAGTGTTTTTTCAGATGTGATTGCGGTGTGTCTGTTATGCGCCCTTGGGCCGAAACCCGTAGGCCAACACATCGACTTTAGCGTGCTTTTTTGACCAGGTAGCATTCCTGGGAGACTCTCACTTTTGTGGTGCCATCTGCAACCATGCTGGCCAAGGTTGAACGGTCGAAGACAACGGTCATCCCTCAAAGGAAGGCAGGGACAGTCCATAGCATTTTCCGCCATCCAAGGTTGCTTCCATAGTTGCAGGGCCAACACATACCGCCCTGGATCTGGGCTCACCGAGGGAGATCGTCACGTCCTGCTCATGGCTGCTTTAAATCCTCCCTTCAATATATTGGTCATTTCGTTTCCCCGGGTCATTCCCGCACAAACCAGACAGGTTTGCAGACGGCATCCACTCAGTGAGTTTTCGGACATGTGCTTGTCGTTGCGCCCATCAGAGCTTTTCCAGGCACAACAGACATTCGGAAAACTAACTAGTCAGAGCTGTTCCGAACAAGAGCGGCATTCGGAAACTAGGTAGTTAGAGCTGTTCCTAGCACGAGAGACATTCGGAGGAGACATTTCACTCGGACGTAATTGCGTAGTGTCAATTTTTAGTTTGCCACCCGTAGGACTGACACTTCCGACTTCAGCGGGCATTTTTTAATGAGGTTAGCCTTCCTCTGGTTTCGGGGCACGTTGGACTGTTATGATGTCGCTAACATCTCAGCTGGTCAAGATAGAACGATGAACGACATCGTGGTCGGCCCTCAAGGGAAGGCAGGGGCAGACCATGAGCATTCCCTCGCTCTCCAAGGAGGCTTCCATAATTGCAGAGCCGGCACATATTGCTCTGTGACTGGGCTCACCCGAGGAGTTGCCACGTCCTGCTCATGGCTGCTTTAGTTCCTCACTTCCATGTGTTGGGCAACTCGTTTGCCACTGATCGCTCAAGCACACACCAGGGACGGTCAGACTGCAAGCGACAGCCACTTGGTAAGCTTTTGCTTTTGACTTCGGACCACGCAATAGGTTCGCTCGCCGTGCGTTCCATTTTGCGTCATTTAGACGTTCTTCCACTTTTGTCTACACTCTCTATGAGTTAGATGCAGTTTTCGCAGCCATTTTCTTCGACTGGGGCACTTTTTTGACTTTTTGTACTCGCTCACGAGGTAGGCTACTTGTGCTGCCGGCTCAGCACCTTACCTTCGTGCAGCGGTGAACGAGAAACGGCCTGGCTCTCTCATCCGGTAGTCTCTCATATCCCCCAGCTGAGAGCCTTCGAACTTCTATCAGACCTGGGCATGTAGCTTGCTCAGTATCCCGCCTTTATTTTTCGAAAGGTGGCTATCGGCCCGGCTCTCAGGTCCGAGGGTTTGTGGCTTAGAGGCGTTCAGCCACAGCCCTCGACAGGGGGCCTTTAGTGTTTTGTCAGGAACAAAATCTTCTGCCTTCGTGCGCCTGATTTAAATTTTAGACTGCTATCCTCAGTCTCACCTGCAGAGCAGCAGGTTGTGTCTCTCTTAGTCTGGTCCCTATCCCATAAGCTGTCCGATATGTAGTTTTTTCCCATCAGCAAGCAAATGGGGTCGATGGGACACGCAAGCTCCCCCACCACGTCAAGGTGGAGACACATCGGGGGAGATTACGGTCCTATGTGTTTGTGTGTTTGTTATTTGACCTATGCTGGTTTAATATAAACTATGAGACCTATGGTGCTATCTCAATGGTTTGATACGAATTCTGTCCGTATTCCATAGTTGTAGGTTCATGTGTAATTGTGTATGATAGACATGACCAATGATGCAAAGAGTTAGGAGGAAAATACAACCTGAAATAGGAGAAGAACAATGTGGGTTTGTAGTAGGCAAGGGTACAGTAAATGCTGTGTATATACTGAGAACCGTAATCGAACGTTCTATAGAAGTAAACAAAGATCTACACCTTTGCTTTATTGACTACACAAAGGCTTTTGATAAAGTGAGACATGTCAACATGATAAGGATGCTTGAAGATCTACAAATTGATGGGAAAGACCTTAGACTTGTAAAAAACATATATTGGAAACAACAAGCTGCCATAAGAGTTGATAATGAAGTAAGCCAATATCAGCCTATTAAGAGAGGTGTGAGACAGGGATGTGTAATGTCTCCAGATCTGTTTTCCCTGTACAGTGAAAATATTTTCAGAAATATTGAAAATATGGAAGGAATCAACATTGGGGGACGCTGCATCAATAACATTAGATATGCAGATGATACAGTCTTGATTGCAGACAATGAACAGGACCTGCAAAATTTAGTAGATGCAGTTGTTACACACAGTGAACAACAAGGGTTAGAATTAAATTGTAAAAAGACACAGATTATGGTCGTCACTAGGAAGAACGAAATACCACAGTGTAATATACAAGTAAATGGGAATATTCTTCAACAAGTGAATAGGTACAATTATCTCGGAACAGTAATAACATCTGATGGGAGATGCCTTGAAGAGATTAGAACAAGAATCGCCATGGCAAAAGTAGCCTTTAGCAAGATGAAAAACATACTGACCAATAAAAAGATGTCAATTGAAACGAGAAAAAGAGTGTTGAGATGCTACATAGAACCTGTACTTTTATATGGATGTGAAGCTTGGACAATGAGCAGCCAGGCTGAAAAACATCTGATGGCTGTAGAAATGTGGTTTCTGAGGAAAATGCAAAGAATACCATGGACAGCCAGAAAGACCAATGAAGAAGTCCTTCAAGAAACAAATGAAGATCGTAAACTGATCAGAAACATTAGACGTAGACAGTCCCAATTTTTTGGGCATGTTATGAGAAGAAATGATTTGGAGAACTTGGTGACAACTGTAAGATCGAGGGGAACAGACCAAGGGGAAGACCTAGAAACAAGTATCTGGATGGCTTGGCCTTGTGGCATGGTCGAGACAGAAACACGGAACTGATCCACGACTCTGTTGATCGAGTGAGATGGCAGAACATGACCGCCCACGCTTACCGGCATGGCACATGATGGATGGAGTAGTTGGTCATGCGTCGAAGTACACTTGTTCCTGCAGCGAGGCGCTGGTGCCATTTGGAGGTGACAGGTTCGAATCCCGGTTGGTAACTATAGCTTTCAAATTTTATGTTGTCTAGTGCGTCCTCTAGTCTCTACTTCTTTCTTCTCACTTCTGTGAGCGCCAAACAATACTGCGTGTGTTTATTTATGTAACACTTTGCACGAAGCATGCCGGTCTTCACCCTTCCCAGCATGCTCTTGAGGTCGTTACAATTACATGTGTTTGCGTATGACAGCATAACGCAGCAGTGACCGCTTCCACCTATTATATTCTCAGACCAATATTTTGTACCGTAAGAGAAGCTATTATCATTTCATGGCACGCGATTTCCCTAAAGTGTTTGTATCTTTAATATTTGCTAACTATCTAAAGTACTTCTTAATCGATAACCGACCGATCCAAAAAGATAAGCAGCTATACAGCTGTGACGTCATTCACTTCAATATAATAAGATAACACCAGAACGCATACGACAGAAACAGGTTAACATTTCCAATAAGTGGGTCGGACACTCTATATCTTAATGCGTGAACCAAAATGAATATATTAAGGCCTAACACGTCTCACCCGAACGGTCGTATTTTCTATGGAACCACTATTGCCATTTTCTTTAGATACGGATGACTGCGAGCGAGCTATGATAAGAACGGCAGGAGTACAAAAAGAATTAGGGTAATTATAACTAAGTATCTGGACAAAAAGCAGACATATATAATCGTTAGAAAGTTAGAATGTCGTAAGTTAAGAAAAGAATTATCGAGGAGCGCCCAGTTCAACATTCTGCACGATCTGTTTTCAGGTTGTGGATTCGTGAAATGTTCTAAGCCACGTATCTGATCAAAGACAGTGCAGCAAGGAGCGTACTTATAGAAACAATATATGACTCATCCATGCGACCATTTCAGTCAGTAAAGTAAAAGACACTTGTAAATGCGTTAATTAATTCAGTGCCAAAGGATATGTATCGTCAATGTGGCCTCCCATTTGGACAGAAGGCCGATATATCGCCAAACACGGATCATTGGCGCATATTATTTTAAAGAACAATCGCCATTCGCTGTGTGATGTAGTCAGCATTACCCGTTTTTACTTCTCCAAACATTTGCTGGTATCCATTTTAGGCTGAGTCGACTTGGGAGCTAGTTAAACTTTTATAATCCCCGCCGATGAAGAATCGAAGTCACGCCCGCCGGGCAGGCAGGAGAGTGTTTAGACAATATGCAATCTCCGTGAAATCATTTCTTCTTCTTCTTCTTTCGTTCGCCTGAAATATGCCTATAACTGCAATGTTGTCTCTTGTATGAATCCAACAGTCTTTTTTGGTTCATTCAGCGGTCCATAGAGTTTATCTTCCACTGTTGTCTCTAGGCCAGAAGGTTCGCCTGGATATGTTGTAGTTTGGGCAATCCTGGAGTATGTGCTCTGCTGTCTGCAACGCCAAACCACATGTGCACATGGCTGAGTCACCAATCTTGAATTTTGTATACATGTGGTTGCGTAATCTATTGTGTCCTGTTCTGAGGCGCAGAAGAATGACCTGTTCTGGTCTGTCCATAACGTGGTAGTCGTCTTGAGTAAGGTTTGGTGGCCTTCTGACTGATTTGATCATTCTTTTCTTTTGGTGGTATGTAATAGGCACATCAGGTTGTTCTTCTTTTGCTCCTTCCTTAGCCAATCGATCAGCTCTGTCGTTTCCGGGGACTCCACAGTGGGATGGTATCCACTGTATGGTGATCTTACGCTGACTGCTAAGTTCAGAAAGTAGTGTCCTCAGAACTGGCAATTTCCCAGACAGGAGCGCCTCTATTACGGATTTTGCATCTGTCAATATCACCACAGGTTGTGTACCATGGCTGGTATTTTGTAATTTCTCTGTGGCTATCTTGATTGCCTCAATTTCAGCATCATAGTTATGGCAGTACTTTCCTGTTGGAATTCTGGCCGTGTCTCTAGTATTATTTGGGTATTCTATGTACACTCCCGCTCCTCCATTTCGAACAGCATTTTGTGCTGACCCATCTGTGTAAACTCGGATCCATAGGTCCTGTGGGTATTCGTCATCAAGGAAGCTGAGAGTGGCTGTTCTGCGCTGTACACTGTTCTGTTCTTCCTTGTCAAATATTCCTCTCACTTTTGACTGGATTTGTAGCGATATTCTATGTTCATCTTTCCACGGGGTTCGCTCTGGAATGGTTGTCAGGGGGATACCAACTGTGGGAAGATCGATGGTTTCTCTGCAGAGTTGTTTGGCCTGGTGGATGAAACTACTTCTTTTCAACCGCCCCATAGCTAAGTTTTCAAATCGGTTCTTCATAGGGTGGCCTGGCAAGCTGAGAAACTTTTCTGCTTGTATGAGTGTTTTTGTATCTCTGCGTTCTCTTAAAGCTTGTGTCCTCCCCATTTTCTCCATTGCTACTATAGGGGTTGATCTCATCCCTCCTGTGATGACTCTAAGTGCTTGATTTTGCACCTTGTCCAGCTCCTGCAATGTAGTTTTTGATGCTGAACACCACGCAGTTGACCCGTATTCCAAGTGTGGTCGTATGCTCTGTTGATAAACTTTGCTAAGTATTTTCCCACTGGCTCCCCAAGTGGTTCCAGTTAGCTTTCTCATGATGGCAATTTTCCTTCTGGCTTTTGCTACTGCTTTTTTGATGTGTTTTCTCCATGTCAGCCTGTCGTCGAATGTTATACCAAGGTATGTTGGTTCCTTGTCTTCTCTTAGGGGTGTCCCATTTATCTGAATGTTCCCTGCCTTTTGTTTCGGAGAAAGGGTAAATAGAGTGGTGCTGCACTTGCCAGTGTTTATGCTGATACACCATCTATCCGCCCATGCAATAAATGTATCTACAGCTCTCTGTAGCAATATGGTGGCCACTGATGCATGTTCATTTGCGCTCCACAAAACCAGGTCATCAGCGTACATTGCCGCTTTAATTCCATCGGGTAGATTAGCAACAAGATCATTGATGAAGATTAGAAAAAATGAAATCATTTGAAATTGCTTAATTGTACTTGATCTTATAATCTCCGTAAGGGAATCTCCGTGGCCAAGTAGTCAAGCCGTCTGCCTCGGGCTCTGAAGGTTGTGGGGTCGATTCCGGGCCGTGTCCTTCGGTTCACGAGTGCATTATTTTTGGAGACTCCTGATGGGTCGTCGCTGAAACTACGGAGTTAGTGCTTTGCGCGACGAAGAGACTGAGCCATATGGGATTAAAACCTGGTGCAATGAAGTCGACTCTATCGACTTTTAAGCGACTTTTTAAGTGATCTTATAATACTACAGCAATTGATTTCACGAGCGCACTTTTGACTCTCGCACTTTTGACTCTCGCACATATATCAAACCTATAAATTTACAAAAAGGTGTAAGGAAGGAGAAACGAATGGTTGAATTGTTGGAGGAATGACCGGATTCATGTACGAACGGACGGAAGGACGGTCAGTCAAACTGTAGGAAGAAATCTGACTGACTGACTGACTGACTGACAGACAGACAGACAGACAGACAGACAGACAGACAGACAGACAGACAGACAGACAGACAGACAGACAGACAGACAGACAGACAGACAGACAGACAGACAGACAGACAGACAGACAGACAGACAGACAGACAGACAGACAGACAGACAGACAGACAGACAGACAGACAGACAGACAGACAGACAGACAGACAGACAGACAGACAGACAGACAGACAGACAGACAGACAGACAGACAGACAGACAGACAGACAGACAGACAGACAGACAGACAGACAGACAGACAGACAGACAGACAGACAGACAGACAGACAGACAGACAGACAGACAGACAGACAGACAGACAGACAGACAGACAGACAGACAGACAGACAGACAGACAGACAGACAGACAGACAGACAGACAGACAGACAGACAGACAGACAGACAGACAGACAGACAGACAGACAGACAGACAGACAGACAGACAGACAGACAGACAGACAGACAGACAGACAGGACAGACAGACAGACAGACAGACAGACAGACAGACAGACAGACAGACAGACAGACAGACAGACAGACAGACAGACAGACAGACAGACAGACAGACAGACAGACAGACAGACAGACAGACAGACAGACAGGACAGACAGACAGACAGACAGACAGACAGACAGACAGACAGACAGACAGACAGACAGACAGACAGACAGACAGACAGACAGACAGACAGACAGACAGACAGACAGACAGACAGACAGACAGACAGACAGACAGACAGACAGACAGACAGACAGACAGACAGACAGACAGACAGACAGACAGACAGACAGACAGGCAGGCAGACAGGCAGGCAGGCAGGCAGGCAGGCAGGCAGGCAGGCAGGCAGGCAGGCAGGCAGGCAGGCAGGCAGGCAGGCAGGCAGGCAGGCAGGCAGGCAGGCAGGCAGGCAGGCAGGCAAGCAGGCAGGCAGGCAGGCAGGCAGGCAGGCAGGCAGGCAGGCAGGCAGGCAGGCAGGCAGATGGACGAATGGATGGACTGACAGAAGTACAGACATCTGGTTGCAAAGTGCTGTTATAGTAATAGTGAAGTTGAGTATGAGATCTCAACTTTGGCCAAATCCCTCCAGCCCGTGGGAAATCATAACCTCTGACAGCAAATTGCCAGAACCGACCTTAGTGTGGCGAACCTGTTTCAACAAACAGAAGAGGCTACGGTTAGTCTCTGGCGCCGTAAAACTTGATTGCTCTACACACATTCATCTCTGGGCAACTAAACGCGAGTAAGGCCAGTCTACCCCAGGAATATAAAGCGCTGAAAACGGATGCAACCAGTCAGGATGAGCACTACGCCAATCAGGGTATTATGCTAACACACAATGGAAATATGCCATATCTGCAGAACAGTCTGGTACTGTTATGGGGAGTCTCTGTGGCGAAGTGGTCAAGCCGTTTGACTCGTGCTCCGAAGGTTGTGGGTTCGATTCCGGGCCGCGTCCTTCAGTTTACGAGTTAAATGTTTCGTAGACTCCTGTGGGTCGTCGGTAAAAGCTACGGAGTTCGTGCTTTGTGCGACGCTTTCCGCGCTGCGGAAAGAGACCGAGCCATATGGGATAAAACCCGGTGCAATGAAGTCGACCCTGTCGACTTTTAAGCGACTTTTATTTACGTTATATTGCACCGGTGGTCTTCGAATTGTTATAAACTGACAAGGGGGAAGTGGTCATGCGTTTGTGGGACCAGGTGAAGAAGGCGGGGGAACAGATTGAGAACCCGTACGTGGAAATAATGAGATTGCGGGGGATTGGTAGGGGTCTGGAAGAAACTCAAAACCAGCGAAGAGTCATACTACTAGTAGTTCCCACTGCTAGCTATCTGATTGAAAGTTCTCCTTGTCTTCCTCTCAGTTTTGAGATTCTTTCAGAACCCCTGCCGATCCCAAGGAATATCATTCTTTCCACATGCGGGTTCTCAATCTGTTCCCTCGTCTTCTCCACTTGACCCCACAGGTGCTCGATCACCTCTCTCTTGTAGTGTTCGGAACATTCGACAAGGAAGAACAAAACATTATACAGCTCAGAACAAAAACTCTGGTTTTTAATTAACTGATTCAATGCGAAACAAAATGTAGGCTTAGACCAGTGGTTCTCAACCGGTGGGGAATCCCCCCCCCCCCCCGGAGGGAGGGGGGAACTTTAGGGTTTCCAGTTGGGGGAGGGGGGGGGGGGGAATTAAGATTATTTCAAGATCGCGTTAATACAAGAACCGATTACTTGATATTGTTTTTCTCTTCATACTTTACGGTTCTGTACGTCTCACCCTTCTGAAATTCATTCTATAATGTAAGTGGACTCGCAAATCACATTTTATGTAGACGTCTGGACTTGTTTTAGTATGCGCTATTAAATTTAGCGTCCATTATTACGTATATTGTGTAGCGGCGGGTGGGGGGGGGGGGGGGGGGGTTTAGGGAGGAAATACGAAAGGGCGGGGGGATGACATTCTGAAAATATTGTGAAGGGGGGCACGGGCCAAAAAAGGTTGAGAACCACTGGCTTAGACCAAACATGGTACACAGACTGATTAACAAGTATTGTAATGAACATTTGTGTTCAGTGAACATTGAAATTGCGGAAGATATCACGAAACAAAAACAAAAAGCACGATGACTCTACAAAGGCGATATATCGTCCTTCTGCCTAAATGGAAGCTCACATGTGGCGGTATATTATCCATCGGCAATGACTCTGTTGATGATACTCATATGACCTTTGGGTCCGAGTGTACACAGATGTGTCAGCACAAAGTGTAGTAAGGAATGGAAGAGCGGGAATGTACATACAATATCCAAAGAATAGGCAGGCGGGTGAGCGAGCGAGCGAGTGGATCGACGGGAAGACAGGCAGACAGGCAGTTAGGCGGGCAGACAGACAGACAGATGAGATTGACATAGGTAGGTAGATAGGGTTGTAAATACATAGCTACTTATTATATGTGTACACAAATATTACTATATTTGTTGTATGTCAATGCGACATTGCATAATTGCAATGCATAATTTCAATTTAACTTATTTCACTGTAATAGGCTCTAAGTAACACAACTCGCTTAACATATTTGACTTAACCCATTCGTTATCATTTAATTTCTAATCAGACTTCTATCGATTACTTCTTAATGCAGCGTTAGTGTCCCACGCATATGGATTTACATTAATTATCATCAGTGTTATTGATTGCACAGATATTTTAACTCATGCCACACTAAGATTGATGAACTGAATTAATTCAAGGGCCATCTTCATAGCATATGAAATTGTCCGTTAGTGCTCAGATATTCTGCTTTCATCGGGTCACAGCAGGGGGTAGCCAATCAAAAGCAAGAGCCCCGTTTACTTTCACTGATTACAATGTGAATAATCATTTCAGTTCAGAATGTACGACACACGCACGCACGCACGCACTCACGCACACACACACACACACACACACACACAGAGTTTGGCCTCGTTCAGCCTGCTTCTTCAGCAATGGTTATAATTAAGTTTATTTCTACAACACATGCATGAAAACAGAACAAGGAAATGAACACTTAATACAAGAAACAACACACAATATATACACATATTTCATTACTAAACAAGCGCCACCAATACAACTCAGAATTAAAAGCTGACACACACTATTTCAGTTCCACCCTACACAACAAATACAGACTGCTGTTCAAAATGACACCTACAGTGCAAGTAGAAGCATACAGATCCAAACAGATAGGCTAATGTCACTTATACCGAAGGACTTTTTACTGTACATGTCCAACAACCACATCACACTGACTGCACTACAACAATTAATACATGTATACACATGCAAACAAACATATATTTACAACGCACTTTTTCTCATCACAATACCTAAAGACACACACACACACACGCACGCGCGCGCGCGCACACACACACACAATTTCTTTCAGCCTTATCATACTACAAATATCTAATCCGTACATGTCGCAAACTGCCCCAGATAAACCATGATGGCATATTTCCTTCTTTAACACTTTACCCCTCCAAATATGCGGTTCGAAACCATGCCTACATTTTTGTTTCAAAGAAAATGGCCAACATTACAACGCCTTGGTTAAGGACGACTGGGAGGCATCAAATTTCTCACACTCTAAATAAGACGGTCATTTTTTCAAGCCAAAGAAGACAAACTAAACTAAATAAAATGCGGATAAAGAAAAAAAAAAATAATCGAAGGAGCCAGTTTGAGACATCAACGGTACGTCAGAGGGGTCAAATTACAAGACTTATATAAGGAAACATCATATCGATTTCTTGCGAGCGGACCTGCAAATGTTAACCGTAATGTGTGTGTTGGGATAGGGGGGGGGGGACGGGTACAACAGTATCAGTGCGTGTGTGTGGGGGGGGGATAGGGGTACAACAGTATCAATGTGTGTGTGGTGGAGGAACAACAGTATCCATGTGTGTGTGTGTGTGTGTGTGTGTGTGTGTGTGGTGTATGGGGGGGGGGCACAATAGTATCAGTGTGTGAGTTTAGGGCTAGGGGTACAACAGTATCAATGTTTGTGTGTGGGGGGACACAACAGTATCAATGGGGTGGGAGTACAACAATATTAGTATGTGTGTGTGTGTGTGTGTGTGTGTGTGTGGGTACAACAGGGTTAGTGTGTCGAGAGTTTGGTACAACATTATCAGTGTGTGGGTGTGTGTGTGTGGGATGGGGTACAATAATATCAGTGTGTGTGTGTGGTGGGGAGGGGTGGCGTACAACAGTATCAGACGTCTTTCTTATCGTTGCAAAAATACTCGCTAATAACTGGATGAAGAATAATGATGATGGGGATAGTAGTGAGAAGGAGAAGAATGAAGGGAAAAATAAGAAAAAGTTGAAAAAGACGAGGCGAAGGATAAAGTTGGTAATGCTGATGAACAGAGTGATGATGACAATCCATCCATCCATCCATCATGTGCCATGCCGGTAAGCGTGGGCGGTCATGTTCTGCCATCTCACTCGATCACCAGAGTCGTGGATCAGCTCTGTGTTCCTGTCTCGACCATGCCACCCAGGTATTTGCTTCTAGGTCTTCCCCTTGGTCTCTTCCCTTCGATCTTGCCAGTTGTCCCCAAGTTCTCCAATTCATTTCTTCTCATAACATGCCCAAAAAATTTTGACTGTCTACGTCTAATGACTCTAATCAGTTTACGATCTTTATTTGTTTCTTGAAGGACTTGTTCGTTGGTTTTTCTATCTGTTCATGGTATTCTTTGCATTTTCCTCAGAAACCACATTTCCACAGCCATTAGGTGTTTTTCAGCTTGATTGCTTATTGTCCACGCTTCACATCCACACAAAAGTATAGGTTCTATGTAGCATCTCAACACTCTTTTTCTCGTTTCAATTGATATCTTTTTGTTGGTCAGTATGTTTTTCATCTTGCAAAAGGCTACCTTCGCAATGGCAATTCTTGTTCTAATCTCTTCAAGGCATCTCCCATCAGATGTTATGACTATGCCGAGATAACAGTATCGATTCACTTGTTTAAGAATATGTCCATCTACTCGTATATCACATTGTGGTATTTCCTTCTTCCCAGTGACGACCATAATCTGTGTCTTCTTAATATTCAGTTCTAACCTTAGTTGTTCACTGTGTGCATCAACCGATGATGACGATGGGGTGAAGTAAAAATAAAAAGTGTAAGGTAGGTGGAGAGAAAAAAAGTCTCATAGCTGGAACTTGCTGTGGGTTTGTGAAATGTTTGGATCATCATATTTGTAGACCTGGGTTCAGTCTTGCCCCCCCCCCCCCCCCCCCCCCTTCCTGTAGAGAAAGTCGAGTAGTACTGACAGCGCTCTTGCCATTGTCGGCGTAACGTCGGAATAAAACATTAATAATAATAATAATAATAATAATATAATAATAATGAAAAAGAAGAAGAACCAGGTTTACACGTCAATGGGAGAGGAGAAGAAGAAGAAGAAGAAGAAGAAGAAGAAGAAGAAGAAGAAGAAGAAGAAGAAGAAGAAGAAGAAGAAGAAGAAGAAGAAGAAGAAGAAGCCCATATAATGCAAATTCAAAATAACATAATCAACAATAAATACTATAATATATAAGGTAATAAACTTACCCCTTATCATCAAGTATGAGGTGAAAACATAGACATCAAGGCCAAAGAGCCTGTCAGTGCTACACTAAATCGTGGCTTAAGTGAAAAATATGCTTATCTGCTGTAGATGGCAACAAACAACATGCCGCTGTCTGTGTACATGCTGGCCTTCTATAGCAACTATAACAGGCAGAAAGTGCCAACAGGGTCAACACGGTATCGCGGTGTGTTAATATTTCCAATATGTGCTCAAACGGTCACCAGATGACTCATATAGCAGATGTAACAACAGCTCACGGAGTTAGGTTGTTCTTGAAATTTCAGTCTTAACACAAACACGTTGGGACTTGCTCCTCGGCAGTGCAAGGGCGAATGTACGGATTATATCGATCACATGTGCTTGCCTTGAGTGAAACAATAATACATGCCAATTGTATTGTTATATTTAATTTTGTTATA